>JALCCH010000011.1:226426-537478 GCA_023212835.1 Pseudozyma thailandica
GAAAGGCGGATACGGCAAGAAGGACGATGACGAGAAGAAGGGAGGATATGGCAAGAAGGATGACGACGAGAAGAAGGGTGACTATGGCAAGAAGGACGATGAGAAGAAGGGAGGATATGGCAAGAAGGATGACGAGAAGAAGGGTGACTATGGCAAGAAGGACGATGAGAAGAAGGGTGGCTACGGCAAGAAGGATGACGAGAAGAAGGGTGACTATGGCAAGAAGGACGATGAGAAGAAGGGAGGATATGGCAAGAAGGACGATGAGAAGAAGGGTGGCTACGGCAAGAAGGATGACAAGAAGGAGGACTACGGGCATGGCAAGAAGAAGGGCTTGGGTGAGCACAAGAAGGCCGATTACAAGAAGCACGAAGAGAAGAAGGGCGGGTATGGTCACCATGGCCACTGAGCGAGGATGGCTCGGTCTTCCACCTGTAGTCTCATTCTGGTCAGAGGTTTCTCACCCTTCCCTCATCGTTCTCAGATCCTGATCCTAAAAATTGGTTGCGCTCTTACGTCGACGAGCTGGATTCTCCATACCACCAGTACTTGTTGACCAAGATGTGCCGACAACCACCAGCCTGCAATGAAAAGATTTCCGTCGCCGTGACCATGACTGTGACTTTGTTGACTGTGTTGTTTGTTGCCATTCTGGAAGAAGCTGGTGAGTGGCTTTCCCTCAACAACTACAAAACCTAAAATTGCAGCCTGAACAATCACACATTGCCGGCTTGCAAAGGGTATTTAGTATTGTCCATGATGCATAACAAGACACAGAAGAATGAAGAGAGGTATCACAGTACAGGGCATTAATGGAGTTGGCACTTCAGCGCTCATCCGCCGGCGGGGATAAGAGGAGGCCGAACACTCGTCGTGACATCGCGAACGTAAGAAAAGATCAATCGTGCGTCAAAGAAACAGGATGCTGAGCTGTCTTGAGACGATCTGAGGCTGGCCCTGACGAGACAGCTCAAGGAACAAGGAGAGGTAGCAAGGGAGATGACGAGCGTCCGTTGGCATTACACCAGAGGTTTCGGTTCACCCTTTACTTCTTTACCCCACCAATTTTGGAAAGAGGCGTTTTGCGGGTTTGCCGCTGAAGAATCTGGCTGGATTGACTTATCGTCGCTACCGGTCTTTGGAAGGTCGGAGGCAGCATTTTTTTTCTCAGAAATTGTCGACTTTGAGGCTGCCGATCCTGCTTCCTGCTGAGTCTCGTACCACGCTTTAGCCTGAGCTTGGGCAGCTTGAATGCGAGTAATCGCGTTCACGAGTGAAGGGGTTGCTGGGAAGGATGGACCAAGAGGAGAAGCAGCTTCCGATGTTGGGAAAGCCGGAGGAGGCGATGTGGTGGTCTGGCGAGATACGGACGGGCGGGTTGGCGACGCGAGAGAATCACGATCTTTGTAGACCGAAACCGACTTCTCCGCCAAGCCGCCGGAACTCGACAAGCGCGATGGAATCGCCGCAGTATTTGCTGTGGATGCACTCAGTCCGCTGCCCGTGGATCCGTTTCCACTGCCACGACTGTTGCTGCTGTTGGTGCGGTAACTTGGCGGCCTGACACCACGACCTGGCCCGATATTGTCAAATTTGGAATCGCCACTTGCGCTGAGTGGTCTCAATTCGTCGGCAAGCTCAGCAGCGTCTGCCTTGGACAGCAAGCTTTTGGCAGAAACCGCCTTGCTGAGCGGTCGCATCTTGGCCAAAGTTGTGTCGCTGTCATAGTCGGAGTCGTCATCAGAAGAGTCGCCAAGATTGGAGGTCTTTCCAAGCTTGTTGATGGCTTCGAACTTGGCAGGTCCACCACGCGACTTGGTGGAGCGAGCGAGGTGTGCTTTGCGTCTCGACTTTGTCCCAGGCAAATCGGTTAAGGGGCTCTTCTCCGGGTCATGTGGTGAGGCGATGTTTCCATAAGCAGCGGGACGACCGGGTGAAGCGAAAGCACGAGGAAGTCTTGTCCAGGTGCTGGGAGCTGGCTCGAAAGATCCTGCACGATCACTGGGATCGGAAGTCTCGTGATTCTCGAGTCGCTGGGTGAAAGTGCCAAGGTAGTTGTTCCACTCCATGTCCGGATCTTCAGCTGCATGCTTGTGGAAGATGAATTCGAAGAAATAGCCCACCACCGGTCCTAGCACAGCAGCTGCGATCAAGCCCTTAAATGCGGAAGTTCCCCACTTCCTTGTCGCATTCACCTCCGAAGACGACCCGTCGACCGCGAAAAGGAGCACCCAAAGGTCGATCCACGAGTCCGAGCTCGCGCGTGGGGGCGCAAACATCGCCACTCCATCCAAAAACGAAACCATACCAATGATGGAAGTGCAGATGTTGAGCAGATGGAAATGGATGACGTTCCGACGTGGAATCAGCAATGAAGCTGTGATGAGACTGGTGCAGACCGAAATGAAGACGGCTCGAATGATCAACGTATGAATGCCGAACATGGCAGTGATGATGAGGGTCAAGCAAGCGCCTGCCAGAAGACCAGTGAAAGTGCGGGCAAACAGCGGCCAGTGACCACCCAGAAAGGCTCCAAGAAGACCGGGAAGTAGCCAAATGATGAAGTAAGAGGTTGCAGAGATCTCTTTTACTCGCGAAACGCAGATGGCAGATGTGACCACGGTAGCAAGGAAGGAAAAGAAGAGGAAGCCAACTACGATACCTCCAACTCCACCTGCGATCGGAGCGCCTGCGAATAAGGGATTTAAACGGTTAGCCTTCTTTGCCTTTGCATCGATCCTTTTCGGGCTGTTGCCAAGATTGACGCCCCAGAAGAAGGAAGCCCATCCAAAGAAGAGGAGGAAGAGTCCGCTGATGATCCATACGATGCAGAGGAGGATGCTCATCCAGTACTGATCGTGTGTAAGGGCAGAAAGAGAGAATACAGGGCCGAGCGTATCTGCTGGCGACAATGGCGAAACGGCGTAACCCTTGATCGCCGCAGCTGCAAACGCAGAAGAATGTCCAGCGCTTGCCGAATCGCTGGGAGGCTGGGCGAAGTTCTGAGGCCAAGGGGTATCATGATGACCGGCAACATAGTCTTGGATGGCTTGAGCGATGGCGGACGAGTCATGACCCTGGTATGCGGCACTGTTGGACTTGACAAAGACAGCATTCTCCAACGCTAGTTCGTGCATCTTTTGTGAATGAGCTGCGAGAGCATTGGCGATGTCTTCCGGATCATGGCCCTGGAAGGTGTGGTCTGGGTCCGAATCTCGAATAGACAGCTCCGGTGTTGTTGATTGAGGAGGCATGTTGTGTCGAGGTAGGCACGACGCTGCTGCGCCGAGCAAGACAGACTCGACTAGGGCGCGGAGAGATTCGCGAGATGAAAGGTAATGGCGAGTAGAGCGATTGGGATGGTGGGGGAGGCTCAAGAAGAACAATATGAAGGACGGCGGGCCACCAGCAGACCAGGTTTGCGGAAAGGCGCTGCTGAGATAGTTCTTGACGCCCAGCCGTGTGTATTGCAGTTGTGCTCAGGAGAAAGTGCTGCAAGGATAAGAAGCTGTTCAAGGATTCGGCATCACTCAGGGGCACCAAGTTGCAGATGAGAAGTTCAGAGCGCGTAGAGTGCTAGTCGACTTGGGCACAAGTCGTCGACACACAAGCTGGAAGTGCTCGAGCTGCAGAGAAGGTCGATTCAGAGAGGGGCTCATGCGAGATGTAGTACACGGAGCACGGTGAGGTTGTGGAGCGGAGTGTAATGTGTTGAACTCTACCATACAGTACCTTGCCTTGCAAGCTCAGTGTAGACCCTGGGTCTGTGTCCTCTGTTCTTTAGGGGCTCTTGCAGGATCTGCTGAGGCTCCTGTCAGAATGAAATTCGTGCATAATCGCGATTCCAGCCCGATTGAAATGCGATACGTGAACGGTCTAACAAAGCAAAATTTGTCAAAGCCTCAACTGAGCCATGCAGGTTGTGCTGCAGGGCGTGTGAGTAGACGATTCCACGGTAAGAGCAGCATGGTTGACTGTACAGTACATGCACGCTAGGGTTGATCGTCAAGTGTGAATCGGGCTCGCTTTAAACGGCTGTAGTGATTGAACCCTTGTACTGTATTCCGGCCGATGATTCGCTTCTGTCTCTTTCGCCGCATTTGCCGACGGCATTGCATTGTGGTCCAACGAAAGGTTCGAGCCTCACATGAGGGGTTTGCAGGTCGAACAAGAGAGCACTTTGATGGTCAACGTGGCCACAGCCACAATCAAGGCATGAATGGTTCCATTTCTATGGTTTGCATGTGTGATGTGCATCGGGAATTTTGCGCATCGGCAGATGTGCCTGTGTCAAGGGTCGAGTGACTCGCCTTCCAGCTACTGTACTACTGCAGCTAAACTTGTGATTTCTTCGGAACAGGGCCTACCGTATCTCTACATCTCAATCTTTTTCGACCCTGAACTCCGACACGAACAGCGCACGGCCACACTTTGACAGCTCAGTTATCCGAAGGTACGCTCACTCTTTGCGGCCACTTTGTCTCGGATCTAGACTACACAAGCTTCTTCCATCTCAATCTTGTCCCGTATCTTCCACCACCATACTTTCCGAGCCGTCTTCTATATACTGACAGACCAGTGACAATTTGGTTCGCTTGTTGACGCTCTGATTCGTCCATCCCTGCATCACTCGACCACAGCAACTTCGGGCCGCCGGATACAACACAGCGTCGGTTTCTTGCATCGTAACACATCGAGAACACGGACGAACTCGGTACAAGACAGCTTTCAACATCCAAGGTGACCATACGGATGCGACTGTGAACTCGTGAGCCTGCGAATCTTGCTGCAGGTAGATCCTTTGCCCCTCTCATCGCAACGAGATGTTCTCGACATTCTTCCAGCCATGTGAGCTCAAGCTCCACTTGCTCCAAAATGCCGTCTTCTTGCATCCACCCGACCGTCCTCTTCCCGAGACGCACGAGAGGCCACCCATGGCCAATGATGAGATCGTTCGAGGTCTCGTCGAACTCTACGTCCCATCTACTCGTCACATCTCCGGCATCCGTGTTCGCCTGAAGGCTGTTCAGACGATCGCAATCATCGATCCGGCATCAGGTCTCACTCCAATCAGCTGGGAAGACTCCACGGTATTCGAAAAGGTCGTCGAGATTGGTATTCATCACGACAAAGAGAAGCATGGCCACAGTCATCATCATCATCTCCTTTCATTCAACCATCGCTCTGCATCCGTCGGCCCCGCTCTCCACATTGGCGGCTCTTCCCACTCTCAGCAGCGTGGAAGAAGTTCCGCAACACCCGATCGTTCCGGTCGATCCGGCTCGGCATTTGGCTTGCGATCTCATAGTCCGGGCGGAAGCATCCCCGCCTCTATGGCTCGCGCCGTATCTCGAGGTCGAAAGATTGCATCTGGAATGGGTCGAATCAGCCACAGTCCTTCGCCTTCCAACAGCCGGCCAGCTAGTCGAGCCGCATCACCCAGCGCTCCACCTCTGTCCGAACGAGGCCGTACTGCAACTCGTGAACCTCCCACATACGCCTATGCCATCTCGGAAGCATTGTCAAACGGAAACTCAACGGTGCCTTCGGAACAGGAGGTTGTCAATCACAGTCTTCCGGCAAGTGCCGTCGCAACACCGCAAAGATCACGCAGGCCCAGTTTGTCAGACCACACCCCACCTGGTGAACACGGCGAGACGGACGAACTTGCAGCTCATTTGCGGGCATCGCTCGCGATTCACGCTCAGAATGACCGTAGAAGTTCAAGTGCGGCGCCATTCGAAAGATCCTCAAGCGGCGCGTCTGGCCTGCATCTCAATCCTCACGCGGAGGAAGACAAGGGGAAAGGAAAGTCAAGGAGCTCTTCCATTGGATTCTTTGGTTCTCGTAAGGCTCGTAGCAAGTCACGAGCGCAAGTGTCGCAGCGTGGTAGTTCAAGTCACGCCAGCGAGTTGTTACAGGTAGACGAGGAAGGCGATCGTGGTCGTCGAGGTGCAAGCGACCGACCAGCTTTGGAGCACTCAGGTTCCTCGGGAGGGATTGTGGTCACACCCGGATCGGAAGACGGTGCGTGGGAGACTGAGCCCAACCAGGACGGTCTTGAGCTGCAGAAAGGTGTACACGGATTCGAGTTTGCTTTCATCATCCCTTGTGATGCTCCACCTTACGAACGCTCGCCTTACGGCAGGGTGAGGTACATCATCAAAGCCACCGCCATTGGTGCTGGACGGGCAAAGTCGAACGTCGAATGCTGGCGAGATCTCTATCCCATGGTCAACCCTTCCCCAGACAGCGGTCCCACGCCGCTTACAGTGCTTTACAACGATCTCCATCCCACCGTGGGTCTTGTCTCGATCGCTTGCACGTCGAACAACATCTCGGTTGGTGGCGTTTTCAACATCGATATCAACTCGCCGACTCCACCTTCAGATCTTATTGTTTATCTTGTGCGAGTCTCGCTTGAGACCACAATCGAGCTCACCACCAAGCGCAAAGGAAAGCAGACGGTGCCAGTACAAAGACACAAGTTGTTCGAGAAGGGGTGGGTGCCTCCGAAGAACAATGATGGGTCCCATGGCGATGGCAAGAAGACTGACGGCTTTGTGCGAAATTCAGGCACGGACCACGCATGGACGGTACAAGGAATAGCAAGGATGCCGGACGACAACCATATCCGTGCCTCCACTGTTGCTGCCTCGAAAGCTTCGATTAGGTTCAGTCACGTCATTGTTGTTGAGATTGTCCATTCTCGCCGACCTAAGGGGAGCACCGCGAGCACACCGGAAGAAGAAGCCAAGGAAAGGAGATTGAAAGTTTTCGCTCTTCGACAGCCTATTCTCATTCCTTCGTGCTGTTGTGCGTATGACGCAGTGACGTTGCCGGCCTATTCGGCGGATCCGGACCCATCCGCGAGAAGAGCGGAAATGCCGTACGACCTTAGCAGTTTTGCGCACCACCCGCCTGGCGCAGATGGAAATTCGACCGGCCCCACCCCCGCTCCCGTCCCCACTTCGGGCTTCAGCACGGGCGGTATTAACGGCACCAACACCGCCATGCCGGTCAACGGCCAATCGCAGCTCTTCTGCGTATGCGGAATGTCGCTCCAAGACCTCTCTGCGCAGGAAAGGGCGCTCATCCCCACAGCACCCTTAGACGTGTTGGATGGGGAGTTGTTCCGCCATAGAGGCAAGATCGGCGAACTTCCACCAAGATTAGATGCGGGGAGGAGGAGAAGTCCGAGCACCAGCTCGACTACGGCGGGTGCGGGGATTGTGGCAAGTCTCAAAGGGAGGAGAAGGTCCACTTCGAGCACGCGCACGACTACAAGTGCAACCACCTCCACCGCCGGCCCAAGCGCAGGCGTCGAGAGAAGAGCAAGCATCACCGCGAGCATCAAAGGCAGAAGTCCGAGCATATCCTCCACCCTAAGGGGACGAAGAATGTCAGGCAGCAGCGGATATGCAGGAGGCGCGGCTTTCAGTAGAGCCGAAAGCACTAGTCGAAACTCAGTCTTGAGCAGAGCAAGTACAACAACCCAAGCGGCGGCGGGAGGAGGAGGAGGAGGAGGAGGAGGAGGCGAGGGAGCACCAAGTGTTGCGCTTAGTAGCGTGCCGCATCAGATTCCAGAGTAAACCCCCACGTGGAATCCACAAAATGTCACCATCAATGCGCAAATTGAGAAGATGTTGAAAGTGTCCATGACTGCAATTGCCTGAGTTCAACATCAAAGGTGAGGCGGATTCAGAAGTAGCCTCCGCGATACTTGCTGCCACCACCACGGATCTTCTCCTTCCCCCCTGCATTACCGGGGTTATTGTTCTTGCCTTTGCCAGCCCCTCCTCCGCCCCCGCCGCGGTTGCTGTTGCCGTTGCCATTGCTGTTGCTGTTGGCGCCACGACGACCTCTCTTCTTGCCCCCACTGCTGTCTCCATTCGGCCTATAAGTATCACCACCGCCGCCTCCACTTTTGCGTTGACTGGAAAACTTGCCTCGCTTCCCACCTGCTCCTCTGCCGCCGCCGTTGCCCCCATCGCCATTGTGCCCCCAACCTGTGTTGGGAGGAGGCTTGCCTCGATTCTCCTGCCCCTTTCTGCCGGCTTTCTTCCCACCTCTCCTTCTGCCTTTACCCTTATCCGAGTCTGAATCAGAACCACTACTATCATCATCTCTAAAACTATCCCCGTCATCATCATCAATGATCACAGGATTGTTCGCCGAGTCTCCACGACGTTTCTTGTTCGGTCTGCTGTCGGACTCCCTGCTGTCTGACTCCCTCTTGCTCGACTTGCTCTCTTTTCCGCCTTTGCCTTTCTTCCCCCTCCCATCGCCTACAATCTGTTTCGTGGTCGGCACATCCTTCGTACTCAATCCCTTCTTCTCCAGCTCGGCTCTCTTCTCTAGAGCGTTACGAATCTCGTCCGCATGCTCGGGATAGTCATGCCTATCTCGCACCCATTGACGGAACAAGTGTTCGGGAAGGGGAGTTTCGCCTCGCTTCTTCTCTTTGCGTGTGAGATAGCCTCCTTCGCAAGGAACGGCTTTAGTGCGATCGAAGGAGACAAGGCCTTCGTCTTTGTCTGCTCCGCCGCGTGAGCGGGACGAGGAAGATGCTGGGTGAGGAGAAGAAGTTCTGCTGGAATCGCGTGATGAGAGGAAATGACGTCCGATGGCGAGTCCGCCTCCATTGTGGTTGTCTCGACTAGACTGGCCTCCACGACGAGAGCCGCCGGCACCATTTGCGTTTCGACCAGTTGAGCTGGGGATGGCATCTCCCGCTACATGCATTGTGGCGCTGCTGCCAACACTGAACGTGAATTGAGAGGAAGGCATCTGATAGCCTGCCAGAGGTGGGGCTCCAGGAAGCCTCTTCGCAAATGGCCCAAGTCGAGAGACGAATTCAGAGAAAGCTGAAGGCTCACCTGTGCCTCTCGTTGGATTCACCCTTTGTTCCGGACAATCATCACCCCAGTGATTCCCTGACCCCGAACAGTTGTAACACCATCTTGTGGCTGGATCGAATTGTGACGCTGGTGCTTCAGGTTCGCCGGCTCTGACAAACTCGTCCTCCGAGTCTGAGAGCTCTTCCGGGTCTGGCTCGAGATCCTTCCTTGGATCACGAGCACTGGACCCATTTGAAAGCTTGAAGAACGTCTTTGAACGGTGACGATCATAGTCCTCCGTTGTGCTGTAGGTGTATACGCGCCAAAGGGTGGGGCAGAGAGCTTTGACATGACTGTAGGATCCGCATCGCTCGCATTCTTCGCTTCTTGGACCCCGTCTTGGCTTTGGGCATGTTCGGGTTTGGTGGCCCATTCCACCGCATCGGAAGCAGCTTGTCGACAATGGACAGAAGCGAGTAGGATGTTCGTCCATCGCTCCGCATGCTAGGCAGTGTTGGTGTGGGCAATGACGTCGGTCGTGACCCAACTCGCCACATGCTAGACATTGCTCCTTGGCTCGGCGCTCAGCTTTCTCCTCAGCTCCATAGTATCGATTCGCCGTTGATGGGTCCATGTCCAGCTGTTCGAAGTCACCCATGTCTCCATCAAAGTCTTGATTGTGATCGGCATCATCTGCAGCCGTACCCTTCGATGGCTCTGTGGAGTTGCTACCAGCCGCGGAAGCGTCCTTGTCGGCCTGAGGTATCACGTTGACGTGTGTCGGTAGTAGTAGACCTGCTTCGACATGTATCTCGGGATGGTCGGCCTTGGCTTCGTCCGCCAATGCAATCTCTCGATCTACATCCATGTCACCTGCTGTATCAATCACAAAGCTCATTTCCCCCGCCTCGCCTTCTTGCATATGCTCTTCCTCTTCGTCATCCTCATCCTCCTTGTTGGTAGGTTCAGTCGATTTGTTGGCTTTGCTAGACTCCGCTCCCGCTTGTATGCTACTGTCGCCTTCGCCTTTGCTGAAACTGCCCTTGTTCTGTATGCTGCTATTTTGTGTGGAATTTGAGCCACCGGTGCCGTTCCGCTGGCTTGCCGAAGCGTCTGTCTGTTCAGCTGCTTGATCGACACTTGCTACAACAGCCTGCTCAGCGGCTGCGATGACCTCTTGCGCATCCATTTCGACTGCTACTGACACTCAAGGCCCGTCGAAGGTGTTGATTGTGTCGAGAGCCGTACTTGTCGCCTATCGCAGCATCCCAGCCCACCTTGCGCTGAGGTCTAGGCTGAGTCGATCGTGGCTGTGGGTGAGAATCGGCGTGGTCGAAGGGGATCGTAAGTGATGATGGAAAAAGAGTAAACTCAATTGTATGCAGGGACGACTGAGTGATTTGATGAAGTGATGCATATGGCTAGAGTCTCTCCATGAAAAAACCCCGATTAGTTTTGAGTTTTGACTAGATCGGCAGGTGCAATTCCTGCGCAGCTCCAAATTTCAAGTCTTCCGTCACAAACTTTTTTTTTCTTCCAAAACGGCGCCAAGGAAGTGGAGGCAAAATCGCGTCTAGCGGTCGTTACGCGGTGCTCCTCACTGACACTTGCACGACCTTCCGAGTTCACAGCCATCATCCGAAGGGTACGAAAATCGTATCATTAAAGCGTGCAAGATACTGAAGCACAGCATCCTGAGGTCATGAAGAGACATGAAAAGTTACGAGCGATCAAAAAGCCATCGCGAATACGGTTCACTCTCCTGAGAAGAGCCTCTTGACCAAGTAGATAGTTGATCCCATCATCCTGAACAACGCCAAACCCGCGACCGAGTAGAGCAAGAAACCCATATAGATCGTCCTTGTTCCAACCGAGCTGATATTCAGAATACCCACGACGAGCGCAGCATTGCTCAAACTCCAGCAGAGGACGACATTGGTTCGCACAGTAGCGTAGTAATCCTTCTGCTTTTGATCCTTATCGACTGCGCCAGGCCCGGCTTTGGGCGCCTTGTTGCTCAGTACATGGATTGCATCATCGTACGCATCGTTGATGTCCTTCGATTCGG
This sequence comes from Pseudozyma thailandica, assembly GCA_023212835.1. Taxonomy (NCBI): domain Eukaryota; kingdom Fungi; phylum Basidiomycota; class Ustilaginomycetes; order Ustilaginales; family Ustilaginaceae; genus Pseudozyma; species Pseudozyma thailandica. Next base: position 237,335 of record JALCCH010000011.1, read on the forward strand.
TAGGAATGGCAACTTCTACCTGGTTTTGACCTGCTTTGCCCACGACACCCAAGTCCGTCATGACAGTGTCTGAACCTTTGGTACCCCATGAGATGTCGTTGATGTTGGCAAAGGCATAGATGCTGATCACGTTGACGAAGGTAGGCGCCATGAGGAGGTACTGAATGATGGATGTGACCATATGCCAAGGCTCGAGGAACATAATGCTTGCGATTAGCCAGATTCCAAAAGTAGCTGCTAGGGAGATAACGATGTTGACGAAGGTACGATTCGAGACCAGAGACTCGGCGCCCGGACCATTTGCACCTGTCGCGTTGAGGATAGAAGAGACCGCCAAATAGATTGCAGCTCCCGTCATGTAGACTGTGAGCAACGCAAATACGACCATAGCCAGCGTGTATCCGAACTTGCTTCCGGCAGGGCGATTACCCATGGAGAGCAAGAAGCAAAAGATGATGAAAGCAATGTAGATGTACGAAAGCACCAGATTGGGTATCTTGAGAGCGTGGATTTTGTCGCTCATGGCACTGGTAAGAATGAAGAACGCGATGAAGAAGTTGGCCATACCGAACCACGAGAAGATGAGTTGAATGGTCTGGTAGACGATCTCGATGTGCAAGGCAAGCTTGCGGCCGAACGAATGCGAGGAGCGATAGATGTAGCCGAACTTGATGATCGAGTGAATACCAGCAAAGAAGGATCCATTGAGCCATCGACGACGCTGAGAAATGAGCTCTGGCACCTGGTCTGGAACATCGGTAACAGCCTGAGCTGACTTGACGTAGTGCAGGATCCATGCACTGTCGCGTTTCGACACCAGCTCCCAACAGAGGATACGATCCTCAGCGAGATACATGTTGGAAGTGAACACATCGGCATCGGAGTCACCACCATGCAACGTTTCACCCTTGAAGTACGAGTGGAGTGGACCTTGGCCTTGAGCATCGTTTTGAAGAGCAATGTAGCGATAGGCAGAGAAAGCGCCTGGCAACACGGTGATGTAGCCGAAGACGGATTCGAGCGGCTTGTCGAGGATGTTGGACATCTTGTACTCGAAGTTCTGCGCTGCGACGAGAGGGTTGACCAAAGCGCTCCAGTACTTGCCCTTGAGCGCGACAATCTCGCCGCAAGCACCACCAACGTTCGAGTTGATGTCGAAAGCCTTCCAGAGATGGTAAATGGAACGAGGTCTGGGCATGGTACCGACATCGAGCAAGACACAGATGTTGGGTTGCAAGATCTGACCGAAAGCATTGAAGAACCAGCGATGCGAATTGATCTTCTTCTGATTGCGCTCCTTGAGGCAGAAGAGGATCTGAACAGGCATGATACCCTTTTCTCGTCCCTTGAAGTGCATGCTTGGGTCGATGGAGAGCTGCGCTGTGTATTCGTAGATATGAGCAGTGACGGGTTTGCCGTTGACGACGTTCTTACCAACACCCTCCTGGTAGACACCCATGGCGGCAAGGCAGGCCAGAGTGCGCGAGTTGATCTTGAGACGGCCGTCCGAGACAATGCAGACAACCACCTTCTTCCAGCCTTCCTTGCCCCAAGTCTTGGAGCGCTCTCGGGTGCACAGATGAGCAATATTGGTCATGACACCGTGCATGGTCCGTGTGAAAAGTTCCTCGTCTTCGTTGTACATGGTGAGCACAATGAAGAGCTCGGTTCGGCGGGGCGGGTCGAAGAGCACCTGACGCAGAGTGTAGCGCTCATCTTTGAAGTTGTCCGGATCGCAGGTTGCGGCGGTGTAACGCATGTGGGTGAATTCTCGGGACTCGCGGTCGTTGAGCTTTTCCAGCAGCTTTGAGGGTACAGGACAGTCGAGCACAAGGTTGCCGTGGTACAGCTCGACTCTTTTGAGCGTCTTGTATCGTCGCGGTACACGCTGTGGAATCTTTCCGTAGCGCACACCACCGGCTTGGCCGTTTTCAAGCAGATTGGGATCAAAGCCTCCCGGAAGGTAGCCGTCATCGTGTTGACCGCCATGAGGATGAAGCAGACGCCCACGTGCCTGGCCATTGACAGCATCCTCGTCCATAATATCGTCATCGCCGTCCGCATACTTGTCGATCGGGCCTACGTGATTGCCGTGTTCGTCGAAGTGCGAAGCGGGCGCATAAGCGTAATTGCCTTCTCTAGGCAAGAGCGGCACATCACCATCGTGCTCATCAAAGGGATCTGCGCCGCCGTGGTTGTGAGAGCTTGTGTATGGATTCGACATTCTGTGATTCGAGCTCAGTTGAGGTGGATAGGACGGACGATGGGCGTCGTAATAGTCTGCTGAAGGCAGTTCGTAGCCAGAGTGGTCTACAGTGGAAGGGGGCATATACGGGTCAAAGGCGACGTGAGGAGGCGAGTGAGGTTCGGCTCCAAGATCGTATGTGGGATAGGCGTTGTGATTGTGCGTTGAATCTGCTGTCGGAAGGTGGTGGGCTTCATCGGACTGATGTCCACCTCCGAAAGGATACCGAGGGGGCATGATGACGAAGAGTTCGTCTCGATGATCGAAGTGGGCTGCAGAAGATGATCTTGATGGGGTTGGATGGATCAGGTCCGAACCGTGTCCGTTCTATGTCCTCAATGTGGTCGTCACCAAGGGGTTCATACAAATGAAGAGATCTTTTTGATGCCCAGTGACGAGCTGATGAAAGGATCCAGATGAGCTTCAACTTGCCGCGCTCGATAGTCGTGGTCGGAAGATCAGAGCAAGGACAAGGCTCTGTTACAGGAAACGAGCTCCTGGAATCGTCAAGAAGGGCTGTGCGCCGTATTTTGACATTTTGCGGAACCCGAAAAGGCAAGAGTGTTGGTCTATCGGATCTACAGGTTAGCAGTTGTGTATTTTTCCGCCTTTGGATGCGCGAGGCCATCATCATCATCATCAGTCTGAAAGGGTTTTCAGTCGGACCCTGTACGCTGCGCAGGAGGCCGCTCAGCGCGCAGTGGATTTCAAAACAGTTCGGAAGTTTTTTCTTTTATAAAAATTAAAAGATTGGATTGCCCCTGTCTTCTTGGCGGAGGGTTTTCGAGCGAACTGCGCTGCTGTCGCGGGATCATGGGCACATGTCGCGGGCTCATGCAAGCCTCTATTCACAGCCCCTGTCTGCTTGTCGAAAATCAAACCATGCACTGCACTGCTTTGCCTCTCTACACCGCCGTCACTTCAGCCGAGTTCACTCTACCGCTTCCCAATATGTCAAGGCTGTGTGCCACGTATGGCTTGGCGACGTTCAAGGATCTCAGCCTAGGGCGGCTATCCACTCCCCAAGACAATTTGTAGGCTTCAAATCAATAGAGAAATCGAGCTGCGTAATTGAGTGGTATTGAATCGAGACTAACAAGAATACTGGATTGACTGACATATGCGACTGAATAGGGACAACAAAACACCTGAATCCTCAGCCTCGTGCGCTCGGGTCGACCGGCTCATACACAGGCAAGCCTTCTTCATCTAGGCCCGCTTCTGTCTCACTTTCTTGCAATCCCGAGAGCGGCTGTGTTCGACCGCCGGAAGAACTAGAAGGTTGCGCCTCAACACCGTACAACTCCGCTTGCTGCTGCTGTCGGCTGAATCGAGCTTGAGCCGCATGCCTTTGCACTTCGGCAGCTTCCTGACTAGCTTCCATCTCTTTTCGCTGTCTCTCTGTCATGGGCGAAGGAGGCGACACCGAAGGGATTGTCGCTGGAAGTTGGGCCGCTGTGGAAGAAAAGGTGGTGCTGGAAATAAATTGCTCACCATTCAGTGTAGCTCCATCGACGAACCAACTGCCGAGGTATGTGATGGGAGCTGGAGCTCCAACTGTTCTGAACGCAGGGCCTTCCGTCGACAAGTCGGCGATTAGCTGTCGAATTTTGTTCTCGGCAACACTTGCAGAAGCTGCAGAGTACTGCAGCTCGAACAGGTAGCTGCTCCTCCAGACACTGCTGGCGGTGGCTGCTACCGTCGACGAAGCGGGGCGGCGGTCCACCTTGCGAATCGAGACACCATCGCATTTGGAGAGTTTGGCGACAAGCCCATCCAGCACGCCAGCTGAGCTGCTGTAGCTGCCCGCCTCTGCCACCAAATCCGAAGCCAATGCATCATTGATACTCAGCAGCGAGCGACCATTGACGCCGAGCGGCGCGGAAGGACCATACAATCGCATGAGCGACCCAGGCAAGGCGTTGGTCGACAGCAAGGTCTGGAGCGGCTCACTGGCCAGGACGAAAAAGCGGGTTCGGTTGTCCTTGACATCTTGGATCTTGGAACGCAAGACTCGGACGCCGACAGCGGTGGCCGCTGCTTCCGCTCCGACAGCAGCCACAAGCGAGTTGGAAGAAAAGCCGAGCGATTCGTGCGTGTGACTGACTGAGGCCGACGGCATGCCCGGTGCAGTGCCCGCTTCAAACTCAAGCGCAGTCACAGCAGCTGCAGCGGTTGAGTCCATGGCCTTCTTGCGAGCCTGAGGCAAGTATCGGGTAATGTAGTGTGAGCACTGACCGAGAGCTTGTTCGTGAGAGATGACGTTCGTGATGTTGGACAGCGTGTCGTCGCGGATCGGTGTATTGGGATCAGTGTCGCCTTGCAGGTGCAGGAGGTGATGGTACGTCTTGGGTCCGCAAAGCAATGCATGGTCGACAGACAGACAAGCCTCGCCGACCACGTGCAGCTGCGCACCATCTGAAGGCTTGAACGCATGAGGATCGCCGTTGCTGATGCCCAGCAGGTTATCCAGCGTGTCTCGAACTGGTCCGAATGTACTGTTCTCCACGGGCACAATGGCGATCTTGGCATTGCCCGGGGTGCCACGACGGACGAAATCAATGGCACCAGTGATACTCTGCATGGGGATAAGGCTCGTGCCGGCTTCGCCAAACACCTTGAGGGCTGCTTGATGACTGTAAGTGCCCGTGGGACCGAGATAGGCGACTGCGCCCGCTGAAATGGACGCAGACCTCTGACTCGCCGACGATCGGCGCGGACGAAGTGTGCCCGATTTGGGACCGCCCGGTCCAGTCGGTACCACACCTGTCTCGGCGACTGTGGGACCAGGAGGGCCGGGAGGTGAAAGAGCCTCGCCATCATGCGCCGCGCTACCGCTACTTGTGGCCGTAGCTACAGATGGATCCGCAAACGGATTGGCCGTTGGAGATCGAAGCGCATCCGAGCTGTTGGCGGACGGGCTGCGATGAGGTCGTGGTGGAAGAAGAGGGGCGGGCAAAGCAGAAGGACTAAGATTAAGTTTGTGCGCAGTGTTGTTGTCACTTTGACCGGCTGCAGATCCTGGCTGAAGGCGATCGCCGCGATCCGACGATACACTGCTTCTCCGAGGCGAGGGTGGGCCCGCAAATGGGTTTGCGGCGGGAGGTGCTGCCGTGGCAAGCTGCTCTTCCTGCAGCTCTGCGCTGTGTGAAAGCCCGTACGAGACCGTGTCTGCTCGTGCCAGGCTCGTACCTGTTGAGACGGCAGAGGTGTCTGGCAGGGTGGGAAGAGAGAAGTCTGCTTTGAAGTTGGACAGAGCGGAGGCAAGTGCCGCACGCACCTCAGCTGTCTTGGCCGCACCGTCCCAGAGAGGTACGTTCTCGCCCCGAGGCTTGACAGTGGCAGGGAAAGGGGATTTCTCGGTCGGGATGACTGTGGTGAGCAGCTTGCCGTAGCGAGCTACAAGGGCCATCTTCTCTCCGAGCTCGATGAGACTGTCAAACATGGCAGCGTAGCCCTCCTTGACGCTTTCGCGCTTGGCACGACTGAGGGACTCTTCGTCTGCTTGATCGTCATTGATGAGGTCCTGAAGGCGGCTCTCCGCCTCCTGTACTCGAGCACTGCCACCAGAGATTGCACGCTCGGGCACAAGCGCATGAAGCTCTTTCTTGAGCTTGCTGCGATTGGCTCTTCGTGTACCGAGCTCCATCTCGGTCCTTTCGAAGCGCTTGAGGCGGCTGCGAGCTTGTTCGGATCGTTGACTATGAGCCGTTTCGAGCTGACCGATCTCATGCCAAACGTATGCGAGTCTGTCGGTGACATCTACAAGCATTTCGTCGCCCGCACTGTCATCACGCTTCTCTGGGAGATGCTGCTGGCCCCATACGAAGGTGGCTTTGGCAAGACCCTTGGCCTCGCGACCTGCCGCCTCGTGGTCGATGTTGAAGCCTTTGACAGCCTGGCTGAGCAGATGAAACTGACGAGTGGACTCGTAGCGAGGATCTACCGAGGCAATACCAGCGCGAAGCAGATGCGGCACGGAGCCAGTATAAGTGAAGCCTGTGTTGGAACCTGTAGCATCGCTAGATCCAGTGTTGCTGTTGCTGCCGCCGCCGGAGGAAGCAGCATGGTGAGCCTGCAACTGCTGAGCAGCCGCTTCGGCTCTCTCTCGAGCTTTGGCAAAGAACGATGCCATAATGTTGGTCTTGGATGTACTGAAGATGACGGTGGTAGGAATGAGAGCGTGTGAAGCGGTCAAGCTTTAGGCCTGCGCTTCGACCAGCTGAATCATTCCGAAATGACGTTTTGAGCCTTAAAGTTGGAATCGAGCCGACTGCGCATTCATGGATTTCTCGCACAGGGCAACTAGGGTCTCGCGTGACAGTTGCGCACTGCCTCTTTGCGCATTCGATAAAGCTTTTTCGGCCTACTGTAGGTGCTCCTCTTCCTGTCTCATTCGCAGACAACGACATGGCTCTTTGTGTCAACTGAGCACGTTCCAGCTCGCACCGCAAGCTTTTGAAGTCTCGATAATGGCAACAACCGGAGGCATCATCATCCCGATACTGACCGCACTGCTTTTTGTGTTGCTTTTTCTCGACCTCGATTTTGATGCATTAATAATTCAGTGGCAATTGGCGAGCATTTCGAAACAAGTGTGTGGAAGCCTCATTTACGGTTGCAGCAGACATCGGCAGCCTCGAGCTCTTCTATGGTGACCGAGCGACTAAGATTCGCACCTGGACTTACCGGGCTTCTCCGCAAAATTGGCATGTTGCTTTGATGCAGCGTCATTCCATGCAAGAATCCTAGCCGCGGTATTGGAGCTAGTTTAACATGGCATGGTGGCTTACGAGGTCATGTGGTGGTGATTGCGGCCACAAAAGCAGCACCAGGCCATGTCAAGGTTGCCTTTTCGAAATCGTACCCTTAAACAATGCGGGATCGGCCCACCCCTCGGAATCCTGTGACAGACTCAAGGTAGCAAGGAGGCGGGCGAATGAATGCATGACATTCAAATGAGTGTAAAAGTACAGATTCCAAGATGAAACAGCATGCGATGGCGAGAAGCAGGTTTCGGCTGTGTCCGAGTGGACCTGGAAGGCAGATCAAGCATCGACCTCCATTTCGGCTTGAGCCGAAGCCTGCGCAGAGCCATTTGCCTGCTCGTCCTCCTCATCTGGTCCGCTTGATCTCGCCAGCTGATCCAATAGCGCATCGGCCAGTCTGGCTGCTTGTACGCTTCCGATTCGAATCGCCTCGCTGACACGCTTGAACGAGATCTCTTCCGTTGCCTCTGTGCGCACCGCCAACACTTTCGAAGATCGTGTCGCCAATACCTGGACGCGAGAGCCGACACATGCCTCCTCTTCTACATCTGCGTCCAACAGGTAGCTGTTCGGCAGGATGTTGACAGTGACACAGAGGGGCAAGTCTTGTCGACCATCCAGAGTTGCACCGTCCTCGCCACTGTGCTCAAGTTCGAAATCCACCACTTTCGATGCGGGTCCGTTCCTTCGTTGCGGTGCACCAGATCCACCGACTTTGGGCTTCTTCTTGAGAAGACCTTTGATTCCCATTTGATCGAGGTCACCTTGCGAGTTGGCAAAGGCGCCTTGCACCGCATTGCCGGATTCGTCGAGCGTCGCTGGAGCTTCAAAGGCAACACCACGAGTGGTCGGTACGCGAGTGTCGTAGAATGCTGAAAAGATGGCAGCAAATGCGGCGTCGAATAGGTTGCCTCCCGAAAGCGAATTGACCAGCAAGTCAATGTATATTGTCCAGTGCTTGGCGTTGGCGATGATGAGAAATTGATGTAACGGCAATGGAGATGATCGTGGGGAGAATGCGGAATTGACCATGGTCGAAAGCGATGTTGACAATGATTCTAGTGTCTTGTTGTCGAACGAGTGTACCAACGATTGCGAGTAGTCTACTGTACACTTGATTCTGCCCGTCTTCCTGCTCTCGGATGCAAGCTCTTGCTCGTCTTGCGTCTGAAATTCGCCCTCCTCGTCCTCATCATCGCTATCATCTCCAAAGCTGCTAACCTCTGCTTTGATACCGCAATAGATCTCGGTGCCACCCAGTGTGATTTGTGATGATCCATTGGCTTGTGCTGCCACTGCGGTCTCGACATCTAGGGAACGAAAAGCGAGAAGGTGTCGCCCGTCAGATCGTTGTGGTGGGTTCGAAGTTAGTCCTCGGAGGAAGAAGTCGCCCTGCGACCGCGAAAGTACTTTCGGTGCCATATTGAGCCTTGCTAGTCCAGATGCTGACCAAGCGAAGCTGGGGAGGTGGATGAAGAGTGAGTATGCTACGTCGAGAAAGCTGAGGTCAAGTTGGGAAGAAGGTGAGGTCCCATGTTCCGAGCAAAAAATCCTAGAAATCTCGAGAAGTGGAGGCACGTGACAAGAGATGCTCATGACACGCTTCAATCAAAGCGGCCCTCCAAAGACCAACACACGAGGCTTTTGTTGCGTCAAAATACCGACTTTTCAAGCATTTTGCGCTGAGCCCTGCAGAAAGCTGACCCTGAATTTCACGCACACTCACAGCAGAAGCAGCAGCAGCGCACAGAAAGAGTTGGCTTAGGACGCGTCTTGACTTCTCTCACAGCTAAGTTCACGCAAGAGAGAAGCAGAGGCGAGCAATTAACACTTTCACTGTGCTCGGCTGCACTCTCCATCCACACTTGATTGTTATCACCACCACCATATCTTCACCATAGCAACTTCGCACAGCATCATGCCCGTCGCTGTTGCGTCGAGGTCATCAGCCGGCTCCGCTCCGCGCGGAGCCGTCGAAAAGCCGCGTCAGGAGATCACCCATCCAGCCCTCATCGCGTTGCACGCATCTATCCCACCACACTTTCAGCAAGCCCAGCACAGTCTTGCCAACCACCGGAAAAACATCGTATCCCTTCATCGCATTCATCTCAAGGTCTCTAGCATCACTGAGCCTGCTTCGGGAGGTCGTGTCAGACCCATCGGCGAGAAGGCCTTTAACGAGATCTTTATCGGCTGTCTCGACCGCGTCTTGCCCATCAAGAAGGGCGTACCCAACGCAGACCGCATCTGCAAGTTCGTCGCCGGATATGTCACATACGCTCAGGAGCAGTTCCGTCTGCAGGCTCGTGCTGACAAGGCAGAAGCTAGGAAAGCTGCTGGCGAACCAGAGGAGGACGACGAAGATGAGGAAGAGGAGGACACCACAGCCACTCGCTTCACGTCGCTTTTGCTCAAGCATCTTCTCAAGGGCTTCGTCTCGAAGAACAAGAACGTCAGGCTGCGATGCTGTGGCTGCATCGCTCTGCTCATCAACGGTCTCGAAGCCGTAGATGAGAAGCTCTTCCAGACACTCAAGTCCTTCCTTCTTTCTCGTGCTAGAGACAAGGAGTCTGCTGTACGTGTGCAGGCCGTCATCGCCCTTACCAAACTCCAGACCGCTGATGACGATGAGGACCAAGACTCTGAAGATATCAAGCAGGCGCTTATCGAGACCCTCCGCTTTGACCCCAGTGCCGAGGTTCGCCGAGCTGCTCTTTTCAACCTCACGCCCAACAAAGAGAACTCCTCTCTGCTTCTCGAGCGTCTGCGAGACATCGATCCGATCAATCGACGTTGCGTCTACCTTGGAAGTCTCTCGATGCTCCTCAAGACCCAGAACAAGGCTCTCGAGGGTGCAGCCTCCTCTCAAGCCGGACCTTCGCGTCTCGGTCTCGACATCGATGCTGCAGGCGAGGTCGTTCGAGTCGGCATGGGCGAGCGAGAGCCCAGCGTCAAGCGTGCCGCCCAGAAACTCGTTACTGCATGGTTCGATGCATGTGGATCTGACCTTGTCGTGTTCCTCAATCAGTTCGACGTCGTAGCATCCAAGCACATCGAGGCAGCTCTCCTCAGTATCTTCGAGTCCCGTCCTGCCATCGTGGCGCAGGTCACTTTTGACGCAGACGAGTTCTGGGCCAACCTGTCCCCATCCACCGCCTTCCTTGTCCGCGTCTTCGTTGACCACTTCAAGCGCACCAAGAATGATCGTCGCCTTGAGGAGTGTTTGCCTATGGTCACCGCTTTGGCCTTCCGCATCCAGAAGGAGTATGGTGAGCTGGTCCAAATGATTGAGCAGTACAAAGCCATGGCCAACAGCGCTCTTGCTCCAGAGGATGAGATCGAGATTGCGCTCTTCACCATCCGCAACAAGACCTTTGTCGTTTCACAACTGCTCGGCATCGCACTGGCTTCTGACTACGGAGACGAGATTGGTCGACGAAAGATGTTCGGTTTGGTCCGAGACATGATCTCGGATGTCGAACTTCCCGAAGATCTTGTACCTTCTTGTCTTGACGTCCTTCTCAAGCTGTCCAACGGCCAACGAGACTTCATGCGCATGATTGTCGAGATCGTGCAAGTCCTTGGCGGAGAAGATGAAGACGAGACGCTCGGATACGACGACGAAGAACTTGACGACACCATGAGTGTTGACGGCACACCCCTCACCCGAAAGAAGCCGCGCAAATCCATCAAGAACAAGGAAGCAGCTTCCCCATCTCACAATGCTCTCGCCATCGAACATCGACGCCTGACCATTGTCAGAGCCATGTTGGAACGCGTCGTCGGAGCCCTCCAGGAGAACACCGCTTTCCACGGCCTGATCCCACAGCTTATTGCACCAGCAGTGCGCTCCAAAGACGCTCCCGTTCGCGAATTGGGTCTCGTTTGTCTTGGTCTCTGCTGTCTGCTCGACCGCAAATTGGCGCTCGACTCCTTCCCGCTTTTCATCGACCAGGTTCAGCGCGCCGATGGCTCTATCAAGCTCCACGCTGTTCAAGCCGTCTTTGACTTGCTCATCAACCACACCATCCCTTACCTCTGCTCGCGCAACCCAGCTGGAGAGGAGATGGCAAGACGCCAAATTGTTTCCTATTTGCTCAGCCTGCTCGAGGACGATGACCCGGCTATCCAGAGTGCTGCCTGTGAGGGCATGGCTAAGCTCATGCTCACGGGCATGGTCGAAGACGACGAGGCCCTCAAGAGTTTGGTGCTCATTTACATGTCGCCAGAGACTGTGGAAAACCAGGAACTCCGACAGTGTCTTTCGTACTTCTTGCCGGTATACTGCGGCTCATCGAGTTGGAACCAACGTCGTCTTCAGCGTGTCTTTGTCTCGGTACTGCAGGTGCTCACTGAAGTGTACGAGGAGAAGGACGAGGATCAGGAGATGGTCACGCCTACGCAAGTCGGTCTGCAGCTCTTGGACTGGACTGATCCGGACAAGGTCATGATGAGCCCTGGACGTGTTCGTGACGAAACTGTGCATGTCGATGTTGCTATCGAACTCATCAAGGCTATGTACACGATCGATGAGAAAGATCAGCGCAAGGTAATGTGTCAGTTGCTTGGCAAGATCTATCTTCCCGAAGAACTGAACGACGCCAAGGTTCAAGAAGTGTTGATACTTCTCACCGGCTTGAAGGAGCTCAATCCTGTCGAAGATACGGTGTCGAAGAATGCGCTCGGTCGATTCGAAGCTGCGTTGGCAAAAGCTTACCCTGCTCAGCTCGAGGCAGGTCTTGATGGTCTCGACCTTGACTCTACTCCCGCTTTTGATGGTATCAAGAGCTTCTTTGAAGCCATCCGCATCGACCCACAAGATGTGATTGCGGCTTACTCGCAGTCTTCAACCAAGTCCGCCGGCAAATCTAGCCGCAAATCGACTACAAAGACTGCTTCGGCACGATCGTCAACAGCTGCGAATAGCAAGAAGAGTCGAAAGCGACACGAAGATAGCGAGGAGGAGGAAGAGGAGGAAGAGGAAGAGCAAGACGATGACGACGAGGAGGAAGATGACGATTAAGTCTGCTGTATTTTGCGTCTGAATGTATATCTCTAGTTGCTCGTTGTACCACATTGTCTTCTGTTGCGTCTGAAGTCTGCGTATGGGCGCGCTTGATCAGTCCGACTCGATCCGAGCAGTGTTTGCGGAATGATTGGTATTGATACAACAGAGCTGAAAGGAGACATGAAAGGAGACATAAATGGTTATGTCGAACGCTGAGCACTTCTGGAGAGGAAGACAGCAGACGTGACTGCCGCACCCAACACGACACCTGCCAAACCAGTGAGGTACGGACTTGGATAGCCGACAACGGGACAAGTACCGAAAAGAGCCTTCTTGATCCTCACATCCGAGGGCAAAAACGGCAATCCACCCTTGACCTCCTTGTAACTCGGCACATAACCCGACTCCCACCCGTCGAGAATCTTCTTCATATCCGCCTCGTTCATTGTACAAATCTCATCCAGATTCCACTTTTCACAAACCTCTATCATCCACCTCATCCTTCTCGCTCCAATCTCTGGACTCGGTGCGCGCTTCCTTAACATGGCTCTAAGCTTTCCTACATTTGTAATGGCTTGACCGACATTCTTGGGGATGGCAGCTTGGATCTTCTGACGTGTCTGAGAGGCAATTTTGGGACCTTGGCCTCCGGTAGAGACCATGACTTGGAGAGGGCCGTTGCGGATGAGGGAGCCAAAGTAAAAGTCGCATTCGGGAGGGACGTCAGCGACGTTGACAGGGATGCGCCGAGAGCGGCATTCGTAGCAGATCTTTTTGGAGAGTTCGATATCGTCAATGGCGGTAAGGACCATGTCGTATTGGTCAAGGATCTCGGGATGGGCTTGGTCGTACATGGCATCGATGTAGTTGGCTACGACATCTTCTGAGAAGATTCGGTAGCGCATCTCGGCGCAAAGGCCCGAGGAAGGGCACATGACGTCGAGGACTGCGTCTGCATCGAGCACATTGACGAGGCGGCCTGTGAGTTCGGAAGAGGACAAGCGGGTCAGCATCGGTCGATTGGAGTGTTGTGGTTGTGTGTAGTCGAATCTATGAAGCATTCACTTACCCGCTGCTACGGGACCACCGCCAACGATGAGGACCTTCTTGCCCTTGAGCTGCCATGCTATCAAGAGGCCGCCACCGGGGCAGATGCGTGGGTATCTATCGGCCTCGTCGTCGACGGGCTCTTTTGTTGGGTTGCGTGAAGCCATAGCGTGATGTATCGAGGGGTTGGACGGAATAGAGCTAAGGGAAGAAGAAGGAGGGAATCGTAGGACAATGCTGAAAGCCTTATCTAAAAAGTTGTAAGGGTCAAATGAAACAGCATGAAATTGCCGCTTAGGTGTGCATAAGGCTGCAGCTTCACCCGTCACGTGACGCTGCTATCTTGTCGATGTTGGTTGCTTCTGCAACCGGTCCCAGAATTGATCAAGTATCTGAAGCTGCAAGGTCGGCTGAAGCAGAATGTAATGAGGCGTCTGAAGACAGTATAAGCACCTGCAGAGATGTTCGAGAGCGAAGGCATCCAAGAGACGCAAGAGTGCGCTCTGTGACTAACGAATCGGAAGAACGCCGAAAAGTGACAAAGCCGTCGGCAGTGTGAGTGACCAAAGATCAAGTGGAGGGTTGGCTGAGAAGAAATCACAAGAGTTGAGTGTCTTACGCTTCTGAAAGCACATCCGTGATTCTTGGCACGAACCATCACAACCTTCATCAAGAGCGACCTGCACCTCCGGCTTCTTTCCTTCTTCATCAGATCAAAGCAGGGCGTCTGAACGAGCAGAGCAGGAGCCAACCATCGCTCGCCGAACCCATCAGGCTGCGTAGCCATGTCATCTGCGTACTCCAAACAGAAGCTCAAGCAATCGCGCGATGCTTTGGCAAAGAAGGATTGGCCAGCAGCCGCCGAAGCTGCAACAAGCGTGCTCGAGCAAGAGAGCGACAACTACAACGCAAACGTCTTTCTCGGACTGGCGCTCTTGAATCAGGAAAAGTTTGACCAATCCGAAGCAGCATACCTCAAGGCCACACGCGATCAACCGACTCAGCTTTTAGCATGGCAAGGACTGCAAAAGTTTTACGATCAACGCAAGAGATGGGATCAGTTGCGAGATGTACTGCACAAGCTCTTGGATCTATATAACGATGCTGGCGATGCTACCAAGTGCGCAGAGACATTCCAGCGTCTACTCGCTTTGGAGAGGGAAGAAGGCGGACGCAAACTGGTCATCGAAACGCTCTCGCTGCTTCTGCCCGACTCAAAATACTATGCTTGCCTATCAGCCCTAGAGGTTCCCGACCAGACCCAGCCAGAGAAGACGACGACTTTCGAAACTCAGATGGCCATTCACGTCAAGAGCCTCGATACCTTACTCGAGATGACGGAGCTGTCTGAAAAGTGGGAAGCCGACACAATACAGAAAGAAGCAGACAAGCGCAGGATGCGTCTGGACGGAGCGAACAAGGGCAAAGAGGCTCTCACCAATGAAGTGCGTCTGGAAGTGTACTCTGCCTCAAAACTACCAAACCTCTACGAGCAGATCCTGTCACATCCAAAGGCCGAAGACGAGCTTCGTGTCGAGGTCGAAGCCAAGCTTTTGCGTCACCGTCTCGGTCTGCTGACTTCCTATCCGCCAAAACAGCTAGCGAGAAGTTCAGCTCCAACAGGTACAGCAGCCGTCGATCAACAAGAGCAGCAAAGGCAGGAACAGGCAGAGCAAGAGCGGGACGAATCCAAGATCAAGCTCAGGGATGAGATCCTCAAGCTTGCTTCTGGAATGGTCATCATCGGACTTGCTGACGAGTTGGCGTGGGAGATCGACCTCGAATGGCGTCCCGTACGTTCGCTCACAGACCTGCGATTTGAACAGATTCGAAAGTTCATCGCGTTATTCCCACGTTCTGGCCGCACTCAGGCCTTCAAGGCGTACCTGCTGCTGATCCAGGATGATCAGTACCTGCACGAGCTCAGGGAGGAAGAGAAGCGGACTGATGTCGAGATCGTTCAGCCAAAGAGTCAGGATGATTTGCTCAATCTCGCCATCGATGGCCTAGAGGAGTGCCCCGACTCTGTTCTCGCGCACCGCATCGCTGCTATGTTCTACTTGCTCGACCGAGACTTCCAATCTTGTGCCGAGGTCGCCAGCTCGGCATTGCATGTGGTCAGCCGCATCGAGTCTGACAGCTCAGTCGATCTTGAGCAGTCCAGGATCGGTATCTCGAGAACTCTTTTGACTGCCCTGACTCATTTGCATCCACCACAGCATCATGCTCGGGCATCTTGTCTCGTAGACAGTGCTCTGGAAGCAGACCCTTCGGACATTGACACCTTGCTAGCCAAAGCTTACATCGAGCAGGGCGCTTCCAGGTGGGAGTCTGCTCGCTCCGTTTTCGAGAAAGTCCGCAGCATCGTTGACACATTAGGTACAAGCGACTTTAAGCAGCGCATCGACAGGCTTCTGTCCCTCAGTCCAAATCCTGATCAGGAAGCATGGATCGAGATCGCATGGTGTGATGTCAATATGGGCAATCTGGAGCAGGCCAAGCAGGAGATGGAGGCTATCCTTGAGCGCGTCGACCCGATCTCGTATGAAGGCGCTACTGCTGAGCTGCGAGCAAAGCTTTGGTGGCGTCTCGGCAGGTGTCTCTGGCTCATGGACGGCGAATACCGCACGGACCCTGCACACGCCTTCTCTGCATTCATCACCTCGCTCAAGAGAAATCCAGCATTCGCGCCTGCTTACACCTCACTCGGCTTTTACTACGAAGACGTACTTCAACCACCCGACCTGGTCCGGTCCAGTAAGTGCTTCCAGAAAGCATTCGAGCTCGATGCTCGTGAAGACGAGGCAGCTAGAAGGCTCGCAGAAGGGTTCGCCGAGGAACAAGAGTGGGATCTGGTGGAAGTGGTCGCCCGTAGGACCATTGAGGGCGAAGGTGGAGCCGATGCGATCGGCGGTGGCACCTCTGCTGCACTGCATGCTTCTCGTCGCCACCTTTCTCGCAACGCTTGGGCTTGGAAAGCGATTGGTAACGTCGAGATCGCCAAGAAGCGTTTCGAGGAAGCCATTCTTGCTTTTCAGATTGCTCTTCGAGCTGAGCCAGAAGATTCGATCTCGTGGCAGAGGCTCGGTCAAGCTTACGCTCTCGCCGGTCGGCATGTCGCCGCGCTCAAGTGCTTCGCCAAGTGCTTGGATCTAGTTGAGGGCGCTGACGACCTAGAAGACGATGGATGGCAAGCAAGATACAGCATCGGAGACGTCCATCTCGAACTTGGCAACTTCGACACTGCCATCGAGACCTTCTCCGAGATCCTCGAGAAGCATCCCGACGAGCTCGGTGTCCGAGTTGCCCTTAGCAATGCTTACCTCTTCTCTTCTCGTCAGGAACTGGCGACCGGCTACGTCGAGAGGGCAGAGATTTCGGCGAACAGCGCGATCAGGGAAGCCGCGCAAGCGCTATTGACGCACGATAAGCACCTGAGGTCCGCGTGGAAGATCGTCGCTGATGCCGTCTTTCACCTTGCCAAATTCGGAAGTCTTCGTCAAGCGGCGTCCTTGCTGGGTGAAGATGATAGTGGTGAACTCACTCCTCTGCTCAAGTTGGCAAATGAACTCGATACAGATGCAAAGTTACCCTCGATCAGCGCGGTCACACAGGAAAAACTTGGTCAGAACAGCGGAAAGGATCTTTTGCCATTCCGTTTGCTTCAAATCAGCGTTTACTTGTACAAGCTTCGTGTAGTCCTCAACGCATCGGACGACAAGGTAGCCGGCAGTGCGTGGGCCGATCTCGCAACCTCTCTCTACTGCTTGTCTCGAGCACTACTCGTCCCCTCCTCTCAACCCTTCCTCTCCCCACCGGAGTCCACCTCTCTCACCGATTACGCCGAAACGCAAAGTGCTTCGGCAAGACTGCAATCCATCGGTTCCATCAAAGAAGCTCTTCGTCACGAACCAGGTCAAGAATCCTACTGGCTTCTCCTTGGCAACCTTACGTTCCATTCTTCGCTCAAGCTTGCTCAGCACTGCTTTATTCGGGCGATCGAGAATGCACCCAAATCTCCCATCGGATGGACGCATCTCGGACTGCTCTACCTGCACCACGAAGACACGGAGCTGGCGAATGAGAGCTTGATCAAAGCCCAGACTGTCGACCCTGACTACGGGCCTGCTTGGGTTGGGCAAGCACTCATTGCTAAGCACTTCGGCGATCATCGTGCCTCGAGGGTACTTTTTGAGCATGCAGTTTCGCTCACGGAGGGCAGTTTGGGGGAGGCAGATTATGGTTTAGGTCAGGCGGTGTTTGATGCCTTCCGATCGCAAACGGTGGAATCGAAGGTGACGGAATCGACGCTTTCGAATGCGGCATTTGCCATGTCGGCCTACATCGCAAATAGTCCCAGTGATGTGGATGCGCTGCATCTCTCCGCGCTGATTAGCGAGCGGCTGGGCCAAATAGATCTAGCTATCGACCGCATCAGTAAGGCTGCTACGCTGCTGGAAGAGCGATACGAAGCGACAGAATCCCCCGAGGTGGCGAAACAGTATGCTGTGGCGGAAAGCAATCTTGGTCGTATCCGACTTGCTGCAGGTGATCATGAGGGCGCAGCAGAGGCGTTCGAGGCTGCGATTGGGCTGTTGGAGGACACAGATGAAGATGCGGACAAGGAAGAGGGCGCGATGGAGTCTCAATCCATTCGTGAGGCTCGGATGCAGAGTCAACTTGGACTTGCACTTGCACGTCATGCTGCGGGGCAGAACGACGCTGCACTCTCCAGCATTAGAGACGCTATCGATGCAACCAAGATTTCAGGCAATCGCGCGGCGGAGCTCGATCTCACCCTCCAGCTCGCCAAGCTTCTCTGGGCGATCAACGGCAAATCTGGGATTGAGGAGGTCAAGGAGCAGTTGTTTGGCAACATTGAAGCGGACGAAGGTAGCACGGCTCACGTGCCGTCCATTCTGGCTTTGGCGGTGATGGGCGTGGCCAGTGAGGATGCGGACTTGCTCGATGCGGCGCAGTCCGAGTTGGAGGCGTATCTGCAATCGCCCCACACCTCGAGTGTGGATGAAGTCGTGCGGGTTTTGGTGGCTATCAAGACCCTTTCTTCGAGCGGAGACGCGTTGGAGTTGATCCATGGCGTGATACAATCCACCCTTTCCCGACGCGAAAAGGACCATCGCAGTCTATTCAACCTCCACCTCGTCTATCTCTGCCACGCCCTCGACGTCTCAGCCACCTCGAAGCTGAGCGAAGAACAAACTTCGCAATTGCTAGCATACGCCTCATTAACGCAGGATCTGTTCAGTTCTTACGCTCCAATCTATTCCGAGGTGGAGAAGCAGAGGTCAAGATTAAGCTGGTTGTTGGCGAAATTCAAGGAGAGGTTTGGAGACGAGGTAAAGGTGGGTGTCAAGTTTGGGAGAAAGGAGACGTTGGAGGGGTTGGCCGTGTTGGATGCGCCGTGGGCTGTTGTAGCTTGAATGCACTCAATCGCATCCATATAGACACACATAAGCGCAGTGTGTCCTTGTCTGGCTTGACTCTGTCGTCAGCACCGTGTACGGTTGCATTCCAATTAAAAAGCAAAAGTGACCGATCTACCGGTGGACTTTACGAAATCGAACCAATCCAGTGTCTGCCCCGTTGAATCCTGCTTGGCCCAGTAGTCTCTGATCACTTGAATGTTGTCCCAATTGGCCTTCTCCAATCCCAGATTCTCAAGGTGAGTGATGCAGAAGAGTCGGTCGGCTCTAGTCAGTGCTACTGTACAGCACAGGAACCATACAGTGCACATTTCCCAGCCTGAAACGTCAAGCCACATTGCAGAGGGAGCTGAGCCGGGCTCGTCGACATCGCTTTCGTCCTCGTTTCCGTTCAGGCTCGCCGACGATGCAGCCGCAGCGTTCGAAACCGGGCCCCGAGCAGCATCCTCTGTGTTTGGATCGGACAACGAGCGCAGTCCACCGATGTAATTGGGTGGCGCTGGGCGGGACGAAGCTGCGGTTGATGAGTTGAGCTTCGTGGACAGCGCGCCAGTCACGAATGTAGGAGCCGTGGGGGAAAGGCTCTGAAACTTGACCAATTTTGCCAATCTGATGATCTCCTGTAGGATGTTCTGCACCTCCGGTAGCAAAGGTCCGCGACGATGGATCGCCTGCAACATGTAAAGTCTTGCACCTAGACGCCAGATCTCTAGCAGCACAAAGGCTCGAACCCGCAGAGACGAAGACGCGTTAGGGTTTGTCCAAGGTGGAACAGACATGACTCTGTGTTCGATCTCGCGTGATCGTTCGGCGACTTCTTCTTCCGAAGGCCGCGTCGGATATGCGACAGTGCTGCTGAAGGGGCCCCAGATATCAGCAGATAGATCTGCGATGAGCTTGAAGCATGTCAACATCTCAAGTGGGATGAGGAAGATCTTGCCGAAGAGAGGCTCGTCTTTGCTTGGAGACGGAAGTTGGACCCGTTTGCGAGGATCGTCATGACGTAGAGTGATATAGGCGCGTCTTCCTCGATAGCACAACGCGTCGAGAATATCAATGTAGATGGCGGCGAGGAGCATGACCGAGTTCAAGGACCCTTTCTTTTCTTCCTCGCGTGCATGGTCCATGTCGATTCCTTCGCGCTGAATGACCCTGCCGATATCCTCGGTGATTTGACGAGCCCTCTGTGCACCGGCAAAGCAGAGACAAGCGGATCGCAGGTGGATGAGGGTGGACAACTCGTGATGCAGTGACAGTTCATGCCTGCTGCGCTCGAGTTCGGCCCGGGTGATGTTGAACCACAGCTCGACAGCGTTTTCGGCGACCTTCTGACCCTTGAAGACGTCTTTGGCGGGATCGTCCATCTCTCGGATGTTCTCTTCTACTGTCGAGAGCTTGCCAGGGAGATTGCAAGCACGAAAGACACAGCCTTGCTCGCCAGTATCAGCGCCGCGTGACGTGCTATCCGCTTGGTATGTTTTGTTTTCCAGCTTGTTCGAGTTGCCTTTGACGGTTTCGCGACGGTGCTTGATGGTATTGATCTGTTCTTCTGGCTCGTCCTCTTCTTCATCGTCGTTATCGTCATCGCTGTGGTCTGATTCTCGCATATCTACATCTGCGGATTGTCTATTCTGATCGTCATTGTTGGGCGAAAACAAAGTCATGAAGGTGTGCGACATGCCATCCTCGGAGGTCTTGGCGGCTTGACTGCTCCGAGCTTGGGCGTCCGCAGGGTTTGAGCCAGAAGCTTGGTTCGTGAGTTGGTCTGGCTCCTTGGTAGCGGCATCTTGGGCTGTCTGACGAGCGCGTTGGACCAGCTCGTGATAGGCAAGACAGATCAATACCACAGAAGCTCGACTGACCTTGTTGGATCGAAGGGTGCTCATCAGATAGTCGACGGCAGCTTGGCGCTTCTTTTTGGGAAGCAACATCAAGAGAGCATGCCAATAGCGCTCGTAGATTGGGCTGTACTTGCTAAGGAGCGACTCGAGAGCTTCAGAATCCAGAAGCTTTCTGTATCGGTGAGAGACTCGAGCCGATGTATTCGCAGTGTCATGTGTCCCGCTGGACGGTGGCTTTCGGTGCGAAATGTCGTCTGCGGTCCCAGTCTGTCGATCGCGTCGATTTGACGAGGATGCATCCGTGTTGGCTTCAAGTCCCTGCGTGCTGCTGAGCGACGGCCCAGGCTCTGACAGGGCGTCAGACGTGCGAGCCTCGTATGGTTTTGGTGATGTTTGGTTCGCGGTTGTTGAAGTTGGGGTGGTGCTTGAAGCATGCGTTAGAGTAGAAGTGGCTTCGCCAACAAGGGGCCCCGTGAGGCCCATGAGCTCATTGACGAAGTCATCCAACATGACAACCTCCATGCTACGATGTTGGTCTTGAGGCCACTGTGACGCATTCTGTGCGAGTGCGCCGGTGCCTGGATGGCTGCCGAACACGTTGGAGAATGAGTTGACATCAACGAGATTGTGCTGGTTGTGTGTGTTGCTAGTAGGATATGGGACGCCATTCGCAGCAGCTGCCTGGAGAGGGCCATTCGGTGTTGCGCTCATGTGCCAAAAGGGACGACTGGGTGTCGCGGTCTGATTGCTCCATGCTATCTGGTTTGGCATGGACTGATTGAGAGGGTCTTGCGAACTTGCGGCACCGTGAAAGTGTTGCTGTGAAAACTGTTGCACGGGAGCACTCTTCGGATCGCTCCAGGCTTGATAGTGATGGTTGCCGGGCGAATAAGAGGTGTAAGCGGAGTTGCCTACATTGGTGGCTGGAGCAGTCCAAGGAGGATGCGGAACAGCCGATGTTGGTGCGGCAGAAGGGAGGTCGGCGGGATGAGAGTCAGGCGTAGCGTTGACGCTGCGTGCGGATCGAGGAGGCAGTCTGGCTATACCAGACGGGGTCGCTGCTGTCGTTCTGGGATATGGTGATGTTCTGTGTTGCTGAGGGGTCGAATGCGGTGTAGCCGAAGAGCTGAGCTCGCAGTGAATGCCGCGGTCAGCACATCGAGTGCATGACATTGCGCCATTGTGACGCATGCGAAAGTCTTCATCGCATTTCTTGCGTCGTTGCTTGCAAGTGATGCATCCGCTTCGTGAGCGCACCTCGCCGGGCTTTCTTGTGCGGGGCAGCGACGAAGAGCTCGGCCCTGCGACGTCTTTCTCGTCAACCATGGTGATAGCTCTTTTTCCGATTCTGAGCAGCGCTGATCGTGTTGAGGAAGCAAGTGATTGAGAAGATAGGGTAGATCTTCGATACGGAGGCTGGCTAAATGAAAGCGTTTGACATGCTGTACTGTATGTGGCCGTGTAAAGAATTGTGGGCTTGTCGAGATTAGAAGGAAGGAAGGGAGATGTTCCCCCACAAGAAAATGGAATAGTGTATCATGCTCAGCCTCTGCAGCTTAGACCCTGCCTTCGTGACTGCGCCAGACGCGTGAACCGGAAAACGAAAAGGGCATCGGAGCCCCGATTTATCGGCTATCAATCGCGATTGGCTACTCGACCGTCAAACTCAAAAAAGAGGATCAGCGAATTCGTCAAGTGTCATGTGCAGTAACGTCATATCGCCAACTCCGGCGGCGGCTACCTTTTCCGGTCCTTGTCCAAGCGGACTTTTTTGGCCTGTCATGACTGCTTCCCGCTCAATAAAGTACTGTAGTCCGGGTTTTGGGTCAACACCATCGGTCAGTGTCAATGTCATAGTTTGAGTATTTGCATTCGAATCTTCCTCTCGGTTACGTGTAATCATGCTGATCGGGTCTTCTCACCCGAACGAAGTGTGTCCTCACTTGTTGCGAATTCATACTGTTGGCTGCTGAGCGTCGAGGTGTTCAAAGCTTTCCTCTCGAGACAATGGGAGAAGCGATACGTCAATTTGCCTGCAGACATGACCGTCAGACACCACGCGATCAAATTCTGCGAATACTGCGCTGGTCCGTGTCACTTCGTACTATTCTTCGTGCCTAAGAATCATCTGCAGCGCCTCAACCTGCCTCGTTGTGACTTAAATTCGCCGTTCCCCAAGCACCTTCACGTCGTCCATTTTCCTGTTCGAACAGCATTTTTTCTTTCTTTCGCTACACCATCCTAGCCTCCATTGGACGACAGTCGCCTTGTGATCCAAGCCAAGATGGCGACGCCAACCACTGCAGGGTCCCGAGACTCTCCCTTGCCTCCTATCTCGAACGATGAAGCGCTTCGTCGTCTTGGCATGAAGGACGGCTCGTCCTCCACTTCGGCTCCATCCTCCTCTTCTTCATCCAGCGCCGGATACAAGATGGCACCTGGCGCCTTGACCCCTTCTTTCACCGTTGGTGACTATGCGCGCTTCTTCGCCTCGGGTGCTCTTTGCGCAACAATTACTCATGGTGCTATGACTCCTATCGATGTTGTCAAGACTCGCATTCAGCTTGAGCCCAAGGGCTCCAAGGAGTCCATGCTCTCCATGGGTCGCAAGATCGTTGCAAACGAAGGTCCCGCTGGTCTTCTTACCGGCTTCGGCCCGACCGCCGTCGGCTACCTCATTCAGGGTGGTGCCAAGTTTGCCGGATACGAGTTCTTCAAGAAGAAAGGTGTCGACCTTGCTGGCAGCCACGAAGCCGCCCAGCAATACCGTCAAGCCATCTACCTCGGTGGTGCTGCTGCAGCTGAGCTCATTGCTACCACTCTCCTGACCCCGCTTGAGGCAGCCCGCATCCGTATGGTCTCAGAACGAGGCTATGCCAAGGGTCTCGTCTCAGCCATCACCCGCATGGGCGCTGAGGAAGGTGTGCGAGGCTTCTACGCTGGATACGCTCCGATTCTTTGCAAGCAGATCCCCTACGCCGTTGGTCAATTCGTTACCAACGAATGGGCTCACACCGTCGCTGATTCCACTATCCCCAAGGAAAAGCGCGCCAAATACGGCAAGGCAGGTGAAGTGACCGTGCAACTTGGCTGTGGTATGGTTGCTGGTGTTGCTGCCGCTGTCCTTTCGCATCCCGCTGACACGCTTCTCAGCAAGATCAACAAGGGTGGAGGAGGAGAAGGTAGTGCCATGACCAAGCTCTTCCGTCTGGCACGTGAGACGGGCCCCGTTGGTATCTGGGCCGGCTTGGGTACCAGGGTGGTCATGACAGCTTTCCTGATCTCAGGGCAGTTTCTCCTCTATGAACAGGTTGGTCAGGCTATTGGAAAGCCCCCTGGTATCGAGATCCGCTCCGACGCCGAGAAGAAGCAGTGATCACCCTTTATGTTTTAGACTTAAATTGTTCCGAGGACTCTTCAATCACAGCATGATACCACCACACTTCACGGTCTTAGCATTGTCTTTCTGCTCATCGTGTCTATTCTCTGCAACTCCATGATAAGCAGTAGTTGGGTCACTGACATGAGATTTTGTGCAAGCATCTGCTCGACGATCGTACCGGCATATTTCATCTGCAGGGTGCAGACGTGCCGAAGTCGGCAAATTCTGAAAAAGATCTCTCTGGGGCACGGTCCACATTTCGACAAAGAAGCAGAATCTTCCAAACTATCGAGGCCGTTTCAGACCTCGACACCCATTCATCAAAGCCACCATCACTCAGCCTACCATCGAACCACGATCGGGCACCGACACTGTGTCGAGGTACGAGAGGGCGCAAAGATGAGCGGTGCAGCGAGCAACCAGGCTGACTCCACCTCCTCTGGTGGTGGCACATCAGCCGGCTCTGATGGTGCTGCCGGCACACGATTTCAGAAGGTCAAAAGAACAGGCAAGACCTCATCTGTCCGATTCCTCCTGCTGAGTCTGCTGTTTCACATCATCTACATCTCGTCCATCTTCGACATCTACTTCACATCACCCGTCGTTCATCCCGAGCCACGCTTCAGCATCAAGGATACCGTCACCGCAAAGAGTAATGCTGACCAGATCGAGCCACCGGCGGAGCGCATCGTGCTTATCGTTGGAGATGGCTTGCGCGCCGACACGCTCTACAAACGGCATTCTGCAGGCATGCTTCCGAGCTGGGCTACAACAGGAGACGCAACCTATGGTCAAGATGGATGGTCTGGCTCATGGATGTCATTCGCAAAAGATGCACTTCATCAACCGTACCCGTATCCCAAAGCTCTTCAAGAGGACAAATCAATAGACGATGGTGTCACTACTGCTGGTCAAGTGCCAGATGTTGCCTTTGCCGCGCCCTTCCTACGCAGCGTATCGCGAACAAGAGGCGCCTACGGCATCAGTCACACACGAGTCCCCACCGAGAGCCGTCCGGGCCATGTCGCCATGATTGCTGGCATGTATGAGGACGTCAGTGCTGTCACGAAAGGCTGGAAGCTCAACCCTATTGCGTTTGACTCTATACTCAATCAGTCAAGCCACTCTTTTGCCTTTGGATCTCCCGACATCGTGCCCATGTTTGCAGTCGGGGCCGCCTCCGACAGGGTCGACATGTGGACCTACGACGAAGAGGACGAGGACTTCACCAAAGATGCTTCGCATCTCGATCTCTGGGTACTCGACCGCTTCAGGGAGCTTCTTGATAACGCAAAGACAGATGCCGAGCTGAATGCCAAGATGCGTCAGCCAGGCACCGTCTTCTTCCTGCATCTCCTTGGTTTGGACACCACCGGCCATACCTACCGACCACTCTCCCCCGAGTACATCGGTAATACGATCGTGGTGGACGCGATCGCACGCGAAGTGGAGAGACTGATGGACGACTTCTATCAGAATGATGGTCGCACCGCTTATGTCTTCACCGCTGACCACGGCATGAGTCTCAAAGGCAATCATGGAGACGGCGATCCGGACAACACACGTACTCCGCTCGTAGCTTGGGGCGCCGGTGTTCGCGGTCCTCAAGCCACTACCTCAGCGCAGAAGCGATTGTCAAAGTCCGAACAGAATCGCGATCCATACTATGCCAATTGGCAGCTGGATGACATAGCACGTATTGAGGTGGACCAAGCCGACATCACTCCGTTCATGGCCACGCTGCTCGGCATTCCCGTTCCCGCCAACTCAGAAGGGCGCTTGCGACTCGATCTGCTGGACGCACCGGAGGAACACAAGGCCCGCGCATTGCTTGCCAATGCACAGCAGGTGCTCGAGACGTATAGGGTCAAGCATATCTCGCGTGCTCGACGCATGGTGCGATACAAGCCATTTCCCGCTTTAAAGCGCCAACCTGGTGAGCTGCGACCTGGTGAAAACAGGGTCGCACAGATCCTGGCACGCATCGAGGAAGGCTCGTTCGATAATGCTGTTACGCTCAGCAATGCTCTTATCGACGACGCCATTGAGGGCGCGCGATACCTGCAGACGTACGATTGGTTGCTACTCTGCTCGATCGTCACATTGGGATACATCGGATCGATGGCATATGCCTTCTCTTTCCTCCTCCGCAATCATATCCTTGACGAGGCCATGGTGGAAGCTCTCGCGTCTTCACCACCTGCTGGCGCTCGAAAGCGCCCTCCATTCGTCAAGCTTCTGATTGCGCCAATCTCTGGTGGAGTGTTTGCTCTATTCGCCGCGCAAGAGATGCCTTACTCGTACTACCTCTATGCTGCCTTAGCTTTCCTTTTCTGGGGCCGCGTGATAGACGACCTGCCGCTTTTTGTGGCTGCATATCGTCAAGTGTCTGCATCCAAGTATGGTGCTTCCAAGTGGACCTCCGCTCTCGCAGTGTTTGGAGCAGTTGCCATGCTAGAGGTAATGGCAGCTGGTTACCTGCACAGAGCAGCTTGGTTTGTCGGGTTCATCGTGCTAGGCTTCGCATGGCCAGCGGTCGGACTCAGCGCTGACTTCAAGTCGCAAAATGAAGGATTGCTTCTGCTTTGGGGCTTGTCATGCCTGATGACCGGTCTGTTTACGATTGCCGATGTCAACAAGGAGGAGAGCATACTACTGCTCATGTTGAGTGCTGTCGTCTTTCTGGTTAATGGCTATCTCGTCCTGTCCAAACCGGAGCTCTTCTTCCCGATGGCCGAGCACAGCAAGACCAATGATGAATACCGCTCGGCACATGCAAAACGAATCCATGACGCTCATGCTCTCCATCTCAGCCATACGCTACGCACGCTTCGAGTGCAGCTTGCTGTGCTGGTCGTGACTGCGATCACCACGGCTATTTCGGCGAGGTCACTGAGGCTGAAGCAGGGACTGCCCTTCACGACACAAGTGCTTGCGTGGGCTTGTCTTGTCATCTGCCTCATCTTCCCATTCATTTATGGCTTCCGACGCGCCATCGAAGTCAAGTCGGGCGAGCAAGGCAAAGGCGCAACGATTGCCAAGCAGGCAAGCAATCAGCGGCTGGCAATCGTGATTTTCGCATTCGCACCTGTTTTTGTATTGCTCTCGCTGCGAGACGAGGTCCTCTTCTTCGGATGCTATACCGCGACTCTGCTTGTTTGGGCCAAGTTGGAAGGCTCCATCCACGAACTGCACTGTGAAGCTGAGGGAGGAAAGACAAACAAAGGCAAGAGACGGCTGCAACTGTCTGAGCTTCGGATCAGTCTCTTCTACCTCTTTTCCTTGCATATCGGCTTCTTCGGCACCGGCAATGTGGCGTCCATCTCATCCTTCTACCTTTCCCCCGTCTATCGGCTGGTTCCGATCTTTAGTCCATTCCTCATGGCCACTTTGCTTCTGCTC
This sequence comes from Pseudozyma thailandica, assembly GCA_023212835.1. Classification (NCBI taxonomy): domain Eukaryota; kingdom Fungi; phylum Basidiomycota; class Ustilaginomycetes; order Ustilaginales; family Ustilaginaceae; genus Pseudozyma; species Pseudozyma thailandica. Next base: position 264,473 of record JALCCH010000011.1, read on the forward strand.
AAGATCCTCGTCCCTTTCCTTGTTCTCAACGCCGTCTTCTCGCTGCTTGCAACATCACCACCGCTGCCTCTCACCGCGGCCATGCCCAAGTCGATCGACCGCGGACTAAAGCTTATGGGAAGCACGGCGCCTGGAGGGCTTGGTTTGGACTCGGGCTTGAGTTTAGTCTTTGGCGCAGGAATCGCGGCAGATGTGCTGGCGCTCAACTTCCTATTTGCAGTCAAGAGCGAGGGAAGTTGGCTCGAGATTGGTCAGACCATCACACATTTTGTGATGGCCAACTTGCTTCAGATCTTCATGCTCGCGCTAGCCGCTGCAAGCTCGTTGATTTTGGGACAAAGTTAAGCTTTTTGTGATTGTCAAAAGACGAGCCGCAACGTTCTTCAAGGCCTTTATGTACTGTCCCAACCTTCTCATTGGGCGAATGTATGCTATCATAGAGTCAAGTTCAAACATAGATAAAGGAGGCTTCCGAGCGTGTGCGAGTATCTGCGCTCTGCTGCGCAGATTCGTAATCATAGACTGAGTCGAAGTGGCTGAACAGAGAAGCCCTTCATGCGTAGCGATAAGGTTGGCTCAGCTCGGAAAACAAAATACAACCTGCAGGTGCCTGATCCGCGCCGACTACAAGTAACCAACCGCTCGAGCCGACAAAGAGGGAAGGGCGGCCTGACTCAGCCGAGTGTACTGCATGCCAACAGTCTCATCAAAAGTTGCGCGAAGAAAGGATGCTGAGTTTACAGCGTGAGAGCTCGCATTCATATTTGGAAGTCGGCTTTGGCTGTTCCTGTTCCTTCGCGTGAGAGTCGCGCTCAGGCCGCTTCAGCGCGAAGCGCAAATGAGGTCCGGCTGCTTGAAATTGAGCTTCCTCTCGAATGCATTCATTTTTGAAAAAGACCCTGCGCTTGACTTTCTTTGTTTCATCACTCGTGACTTCCATTTCTCATTCAATCATCTATCCTTCTTCCAAACGCCCACACTTTCTCATATCGCTTCACATCCGACAGGCTGATCCGACTCGATTCGAAGAAGCGCAGAAGAAGGAAGCTCCAAATCTGTGTTGTTCAGAACAGCGCGGCACTCGACACCCCGAGGCTGCGCACGCCAGTCTTCTAATCTTCACCCGATCAGCACGTGTCTCTCTCAAAGCATCTTTTTGCCCTCGGTGCCATAGTCTTCAAGCCACTATCGGCATCTATCCACCTGCCCACTAGCTATACCGACGGAGTCGCCTCCCTCGTTCGACCAGCTTTCAGTATATCACGATCGATCTGTCAGCCTGATCACACTTTTCTTGCTAGGGCCGCCGGCAAAGGAAGAGCTCTATCAACGTAGCCTTGGACGCAAGCACCCTGCAATACCAGCGACCGCAAGAACCAACTTGTCAAAGTGGCGTCATTGAATGGGTCATCACCTCACCCTTCATAGAACTAAGCTCCTAGCTTCCAGCATCGTGCTTGGACTTGGCCCGATAGTCTCCTTGACAAGTGCATGTCAGACATCGTCGTCAAGTAGTCAGGATGCCTCCTGAGAACGTTCCGCTCGACACGTCGGACGAAGACGAGGATCGCTATCCCCTCTTATCGCACCAGCGCCGTCTCAAACGCGAGCCAATTTCGGAATCTGAAGTTGACGAGCTAGACTCTGATGCCGACGACGACCTGCCACTCGCTCCACCCACACAACGCAGGCCATCGACCTCTCGACCGACGCAGCGAGATCGTAACGATGCGGCGAAGCGAAAGGCGGAGAAGATCAGACTCCGGGAGGAGAAAAAGGCCAGGAAGGAAAACAAGAAGAGAAAGAAGGAGCGCCAACAGCGCATTCGAACTGCATCGACATCAGGTCTGGACGGTGGCAGCGGTCACGAAGACAGCAGCGCCGCTCATGCGGACCGTAATGCACCAGCGCAAGCATCAGTTGACTTCGCAGCGTCTGCATCATCGTCCGCGCAATCCAGCAGCGCGCATCCTCGTGTGGCCAGCCTCAAGCGAATGCAGGATGATGATGCCAGTCTGCCATCGCTGGTGGTTCTGTCATCGGATCCACTTGAGAAGCTTCACGAGTTGGAACCGATGAGCGAAAGCGAGGTAGAGATCATTGCTTCACGATCGGGTAAAACCCAGCAAGCAGCCTCGACTCCGCCGCGCTCAAGTTCCGTACCCGTTATGGTCGACCCCCCAGCCAGCAACCTCACACCTCACCGCGCCTCCTCTGTCGAGCCACAAGGCTACCAGCAATCAGACCATGCTGCGAACTCAATCCAATTTGGTAGTAGCTCTTTGAGCAGTCTCGATGCGCCCTTCGTTCCGGCAGACCCCATGCCCGATGATGCGTCCGTCTCCGAAGTAAGCTCGATCGAGTACTCTGACTCTTCTCAGTTCGACTCCAACGAAGACTTCTACACCAGTTCAGAGGGCTCCCTTCATGGTTCTGACAGCGAAGAAGGGCTCGGCTCTTGGACAAGGAAGGACCAGGAGCAATGGCAAGGCGACACTCGACATCTCGACGCCGCCTATGATGGCCATTACGATGTGCTCGCTGTGCTGCGACATCGGCGCAATCCCCGCCGCGGTTTCATGGAGTATCGAACAGTATGGGCTGGTTATCCAATCTACTCGAGTACATGGGAGCCAGAGCGTCACTTTGACAGTGCTCGGACCCTGCGCGAATACTGGGATCGTCAAGGTGGCCGGCCCGCTGATCTCCCCATCGATAAAGAATATTTCTCACCGCACGACTCAGACACTGACAGAGCCGTGGCCAGGAGACCTCGCAAACGCGCTCACGAGGCTCTCAGGAAGAAGCGTCGCGAGATCCGCAAAGACAAGGTTCAACTCAAGAGCTATCTCGCCTCCCTCGATGAAAAACGTGCCCGAGCTCAGGCCAAGCAGGACAAAATTTATGCAGATTACCGCCGCGCCAACCGTGTGGAGCTCGACACTGAGCGAACCCGGGAGAAGGGAACCAGCCGAAGCTACCTCAGACGCCTCGAAAAACAGAACCAGAAGCGTTATAAGCGAAACACTGGCGGCGAGTCATCATCCGCTGCTGGCCCTTCACGCTATAGTCAAACACAAGCGTCCCGACAGATGGCCGACATATCGATGAAGGGGCGTCCAGTTGCAGGCTCTGGCAATGTCGCCGCACGTACCAGGGTGTCGCAACTCGACGACAGCATTCCCGAGAATGTCGATACCCAGATGGTCTTCCGCAGGTCAGCTCACAGCGGTGGTCCCAACTTCCCTGGCTTGAGCTTGTCGACGATGGCGCCATCCCGACCCCGCCATACTGCCGCAGGACCGTTGCGACCCAACACGGGACCCGCTGTCTCTTCAAGCACCGCTCCGACCCATCAACCTCCTGCACAACGAACCGAACCTGGCGCATACAGGGGAGCTCACAAGAAAGCGCCTAAAGTTCAAATCAGGACGCCCTTCGGCGACTTCCTCGATAAGTTGCACGGTCGAGGCGGTACAGGTGGAGCTAGCACGGGCGCGAATACCATTGGTGCCGACAGCTCGAATGGCGCGAACGATGAACTTGCACAGCAGCCGTTGCAGCCGCCGACTGATTCCAATGGACAGTCAATCACGACCAAGCGCCGACAATCGGACGCCCGCAAGCCCAATCTGTTAGTGATTACACCTCTGCAAGAGTTCAAGGGTGGCAGCCGTCCCGCTGCTCCAGCTGCTGTGCCAGCCGCGCCGAGCTCAACATCTTCCGATGCTGAGGACAACGACAGGCTCGGCATACCAGAATTGAGTACGGTCAGGAGTCAGTTCAACCCGCACCAGCCCGTGCCTGACTCGGACGACGAGGCCAAACGAGGCAAGGGCAAGGCACCCATGAGATCCAACAATATCACTTCCAGTGGAATGGTGCGTTCACAAGCTCATCCGCAAACTCGCGTCGAAGACCCTCGGCGCCGGCCCATCCCAGCTCCTCAAGACCCTCGGACAGATGCGCGATCACCGATGTACCCCTCTCACGACGAGGTTCCTTGGTCTCCGCAGGAGGCAAACGTCGCAACGTGGGATTCCGGCGCGAGTCATGATCGCTCACCTATGCAGAACACTCCTCGTTCGCCTCTCGAGGGGGACGGTCAAACTCGAAGCTACGAGGCCGCTCAAAAGCGCGCCCCCCGCCACAAGGTCGAAACCTCTTGGCTGCAATTCGTTGTCGGGCATAATCAGATAGAAGTAGAGGGCGCCTTTTATTCAACCGAACCTATTCCGTTAGACCGCGTTCGGGCGCTCGGTCTCGACCAGGCAACACTGCGTTTCGACATGTTTTTGCCTTTCGCCTGGATCCGCGACATCTTGGCTAAACCTGGAGCCCCGCTGGAAGAAGCGATGCTCGTTTGTGCTCATGGAGAAGACGAACAGACGGACAAGTCGTCCCTGGATCAACTTTCGGAGCGGCTCAGATGGATGGATCTTGCGTTGCTGGCTTACGCAGGCAGGTCCCCGACCGACGAGGACAGCATCTCAGGGCCTCCTACGCAGACTGGCAAGCGGCAATTCTTGGTCATTTGCTCGGGCAAATATATGGTCGACTTCATTTCTGGAGTGCCACCCGGTTTGCAGAACATCACCGGACACCACTACACACTCTGCCTGATCCCTCTGGAATTGGAGCACTGTCCGGCACCATCACATCTCATCTCCTTTCGGGAACCAGCGCCACTTGACTCTTCCATTGTCAAAGTGTTTGACGAGGCAGTCGGTCGCTCCGACCTGAAGAAGCAGAACATTGGGCGCAACGAGATTCGCAAGGCAAGGCGCGCTGCCCAGCGATTCGGCGTTGTCCCTCTGATCTTTGAGAGAATCAGGGACAACTACAATCTCATCTTCGAAGGCCGAAATCCGCCAGCCTACGAAAAGAGCGCGCTCTACTACATGGTGAGGGTTTTCCAGGGCGGCTATCGACTCGAGCCAGATGCGAAGCTGCTCGAGCAGATCAAAATCGGTGCCAATGTGTTTATACGCCGTGCTGCTGTTCATGAGATCTGGGATGGTATCGTTCCGCAGCCGACATTCGCGCTGGGTCAGTACTTGCGACGCCTAAAGAGACAGCCTCGTTGCAGGTTCTGGACTTTCGGATTTTCGCCACAAGATCCTGATGAGCGCGTCCGCGAGATCTTCCCTGGTCGAGATGGTCTTGTCTCTTTCTCGATGTCGGCCATCCTCTCCGACCTTCTGCATTCGTCCATGGAGGAAAGCGCGAAGGAGGACAAGGAAGAAGGTCAACTTACACAGCCCGACAAAGCCACACCACCTTCGACCCTCTGCAATGCGGCGGACTATCTGGCTCAGAATTGGCGCGTTCGTCTCCACCCTTGGATCCGTCCTTGCTTCAAGCTCTTGGCCGACCAGCTCGAATCAGTCTGCCGAGCTATGAATCTGATCGAAGCGGAGCAAGACTTCCCAATCGAACTCCTGCTTGAGCTTGACTCAAAGCTTGAGGCGCTGCATACTTCCGCCCTGGTCGAAGAATGGCCGGTCGACGCCATCAATGGGCTGCCCTTTGACGAACCGATGGAGCTTCCTGAGCAGCCGGAGGAACTCATCAAGCGCATGGATGAGGAGGTGTTTGCCACACTACGCAAGATTCAGATGAGCACAGCTGGCGATACTCGCTTCCACGTCATGGTGTCAATGCCAGAGATTGATCAGCAGAGGAGTGAGGAGGAGCTTGCTGGTGTCGAACAGATCAGTCTTGCTGAATTCGGCGACAACCACTGCGCAAAGCTATCCACGCTGCCTGGTAATTCCACAGCCTCCTGATTGTATTGAATTTGTAGCCTTTATCAAACGTATCCGTGTACTTCATTCATTGTATTCCATGCATCTGCATCCAACATTCATCGACATGCTGTTCTGTACTCAACGAGATTGGCAAATGCTTTGGAAGCGCGTTTGTGAAGTGAGTTGAGCGAAGCAGCTTGGATCGCATGTTTGGACCCTGAATATGGATTTCAACGCGTGCTTGGCGCACAGACTCACGAGCCTGCATCCTCATTCGCGCTCCACTCCCTTCCTCCCCTCGAACCTCCTCACCACACCGATCATCGCCTGACATTTTAGTGACAGCCTTCGAAGAAGTCCACCTTTGCGTGCCGATCAAGTAGAACGCATACTGCTGATCAGCAGCGAAGCGCTCGATGCTCAAGGCCTCCTCGCATCGGCGCTCATCCTGAGGAGCTGTCTAACCATCTAACTAGTGGCCTCGCACTGACCGACGCTACCGTGGCAGCAGCACTGCCAGGCCCACCGAGATGGATCGCGACTTCTATTCCTTCGTCCGCCTGTCGGACTTGAACCTCAACCTCACCTTCCGCATCTCATCACTTCAGGGCAAATTGGACCGTATCTCCCGCACGCAACTATTGGAGCGACCAGAAGCTCGCCACTGGGGCGCACAGGAAAGTCAATATCCCGACCTCGTTGTGGAGTGTCGCCTCTTCTCCGACAACAAGCCCCTTAGTGTACCCGTCAAAACAGCTTACAAGCCCTTCCGCAACAATCATCAATGGAACGAGTGGATCACACTCCCCTACAAGCTTTGCGATCTTCCGCTTGGTGCTCGACTCGCCTTCACGATCTACGATGTGGCCTCGAGTACGAGCTCGCGTGTAATCGGAGGAACAACACTGCCGCTATTTAGCAAGAAGGGGAAGCTTAAGTCGGCACAGCACAGGCTGTTTGTTTGGAAGGGCGTAAGAGCGGACGGGAGCATGGAAACAGCAACACCAAGCAAGGTCGGGGAAATGAAGGATGAGATGGGCCGACTAGAAAAGCTGATCAAGCGGCACGAAAGGGGTGACCTGCCTCGTGTTGACTGGCTGGACAAGCTCGCCTACCGCCAGGTCGAGAAGGTGTACCAGGCAGAGAGCGAGAGCAGTGACAGGCTTTTCCTGTACATTGACTTGCCCAGGTTCGAGTTGCCCATTGTGTACTGCGAGGCGGAATCGATCTTGCCGTCCAACGATGCATCCAATGGGCTTTCTTCGCTAGCGAGCACTTTGGCTGGTCCGAGCTCTGCTGCGTCAACCTCGAATGCAAATGGAGCGAATGCAGATACAGCTGCCCAAGGCGGTCAAAGCAGTGCACACTCAACAGCAAACAATCCATCATCGGCGGCCGCAGCGGCCGCAGCAGCAGCTGCAGCACTTTCGACCGCCGATCCGAATCGCATCACTTCTGCGCTCTTCACCATCTTCGATCCCGAGATTGCAAGATCAAATCCGGTGGAAGCCAAACATCGCCGACTGGTGCGTTCGCACCGCTCCGGCCCGTTGGATCGCGAATTAAAACCATCTGCTGAGGTCAGAGACGAGCTCAACGAGATCCTCTCGTACCCTCCAACACGAGTTCTCACACCGGCAGAGATGGACCGGGTGTGGTCGTTCCGCTTCTACCTCACGCGCGATCCAAAAGGACTTACAAAGTTTCTCAAGTCGGTTGTTTGGACGGATCAAGGTGAGGCGAAGCAGGCTACGGAGGTGCTCTTGCCTATGTGGACTGAACCAGGTCTCGATGATGCACTCGAGCTGCTCGGTCCCACGTTCAAGGATCCTCGTGTGAGGTCGTATGCGGTGCGCCAGCTTGAACGGGCAGAAGACGAAGAGCTCATCCTATATCTGCTGCAACTTGTTCAAGCGCTCAAGTTCGAAAAGCCAATGTCGCGTAACAGCGGAGGATTGGCTGGTTCAGCCGCTGGCGATCGTGACTCTGATGCCAGACGAGTACTCGACTCGCGCAACCCAGGCGTCTCTCCCTCGAACTCACTCACGAACCACACCTCCGATCAAGACAGTAGCGGTCTGGCGGAGTTTCTCATCCGCCGAGGTGTCTCAAATCCATTGCTGGGTAACAATTTGTATTGGTACCTCGAGGTGGAATGCGAGGATCCAAAGACAGGTTTACTCTTCAAAGGTGTCAAGGGTCGATTCCTCGACCGTCTGGGTTCGATTCCAGCAGGGTTGGAGAGGAAAGATACGCTTGCGAGACAGGCGAAACTGCTTGCCATTCTTTCGAAGCGAGCAAAGGAGCTACGCTCGAATCGAGACGCGAGGCCGAAGAAGATCGAAAAACTTCGTGCGCTCATAGCGGATCCGAAAAACGGCCTCAATCGGTTCGATCCGCCGCTGATGCTACCGTTGGATGCGTCTATCTCAGTGACTGGAATCGTGCCTGAGAAGAGCACAATATTCAAGAGCAACCTCTTCCCGCTGCGGTTGGAGTTCACGACCGCGGTCAATACAGCTTCGAGAATCGGCGGAGGTGATGGCGAGAATGGAAGTGACTTGCCAGATAGCATCACAGCTAGCATGATCGAGGAGGACGAGGAAGGATCGCTGATCAACGACGACGGTGCGAAGGACAAGAAAGCTGGTGAGACAGGGCAGTATACGTTGATCTTCAAGAACGGTGATGACTTGCGCCAAGACCAATTGGTCATCCAACTCTTCTCCCTCATGGATCGTCTCCTGCGAAACGAGAATCTGGATCTAAAAATGACGCCCTACCGCGTCCTTGCTACCGGTAGTATTGACGGCATGGTCCAATTTGTCGACTCGCTCTCTATCGCCGCCATTCTCTCCGCCCACCAGAACTCCCTTCTGAACTTCCTCCGCGCGCATCACCCCTCTCCTACCTCCCTGTCCACCTACGGTGTGGATCCAGGAGTGTTTGAGACCTTCATCCGCTCGTGTGCCGGCTACTGTGTCGTCACCTACCTCCTCGGTGTAGGCGATCGACATCTGGACAACCTCCTCCTCTCCTCCGATGGCCACTTTTTCCACGTCGATTTCGGCTACATCCTAGGCCGCGATCCGAAACCGTTCCCACCTCCGGTCAAAGTTTGCAAAGAAATGGTCGACGCAATGGGAGGGACCCAATCCCCGCATTATGCGCGGTTCAAGGCATTCTGCTATACCGCTTTCACCAATCTCCGCAAAAACGCAAATCTTATCCTCAATCTGGTAGCGTTGATGGTGGATGCGAATATCCCAGACATCCGGTTGGAACCGGATAAGGCAGTGCTCAAGGTCCAGGACAAGTTCCTACTGCATCTGAGCGAGGATGAAGCGATCAAGGAGTTCGAAGGGCTGTTGAACGAGACGAGTTATCTGAGTACAATGTTTGATAGGTTGCATGATATGGCGCAGTATTTCAGGCAGTAGAGTAGAGCAGAAATGGGTAACTGGTGATGATGATAAGATATGCGTGTGTGCTTACAAATACAGTGTCGAGAGTACAGTTGAGGGTCATGCGTGACGTTGGGATCGCATCGAGGCGGGTTCTCGTGGTGGTTGCAGCATTGGCCCGTGTGACGGTGCAGCTAGTGGTACAGTTTGTGGGAGACTGAGGGACTGTGGTGGCGGCGGTTGGGGTTGATTGACCCAACTCTTCTTTTGATCCTCCAAGATCTCCTCAACATCATCGTCGTTAAAGTCGCTAGTTTCCTCCCACATCTGACTGAAATCCAAATCTTGGGTTGTCCAGATCCTGTCTCCGTCCGCGTCCACTTCTTCCGCCCCTGGTGATGCGCGTTGTTTCCTCGTCAGATATGTTGGATCCAGCTGCTCTGGCCGAATTCCGAAGAGCGATTGGTGGGAGAAAGCGGTAAGAGGGAGAATCCAGGATCGTTCACGGAGTCTCTTGTGTCGTTCTCGATCTTCCTCGATGCGTTTTTGCATCTCGTTGGCCGGGAGGAAGGTGAGATTCCTCCTCTCGGGTGATAGAGCGTATAGTGATGCCTTCCTCACCTTGAGCATTGTCTCGAGGTCCTCCAGCACCCCCCGATCTAGCACGAATCTCGACTTCCATGCGGCAATAATCTTCTCCACCGCTGGCACGTTCAACAACGCATCCCATCTCCCCTCCGGTACCGCCAGGTCGAAGAGGATGTAGAGGTCGCGCTCGAGATATCGTCTAAACAGCGCTCTGATGCTAGGGGTTAGCGTTTCGTCCGTGAAAATAGCATCGATGAGAAACAGGAGGTTGATGCGACGGTTCGCGGAGCCAGACTTGCATTCGTCCAGGATGCACTCCCAGAGTTCCGAATGCATGGCTGCACCATGTGCAGTAATAGTAGAGAGGGCATTTTTGATCGAAAGAAGGGAGGCGTTGACGCGTTGAAGATCTTTGACGAAAGACAAGCGTATCTGGAAGGGGTCTGACATCTTGGCTGATCTGTCCAAGGCCGTAAGGATGCCGGTCAGTACAAATGGTGTAGAAAACGGAAGCGATGCAAGAGCGAAAGAGGGTGTTGAGGATAGAAGGACCAGTTGTGAATTTTGTACGGAAGTCGGAGATGTGGAGCTGAAAGCGCGCTTTCAAAGTGGACGTGCATGCGTGCGGGAAGGGTTTGGAAAGATCAACACTTCGCAACACTCTCTCACATCCAATTCGTACCTCTCGGTGACGCCGACGGCCAAAGCCCAACAACACTCTTCCTCTGAACTATCACAGAGTCACGAGACTAGTTACCTCTGAACAGGGTCACGAGACTAGTTACCCACTTGCAAATCTAAGTCCGGATCCAAGTTCCTGACCATCACTTTCTCCGCAACATGCCGACAAGTCAACAGCTGCAGCTCGAATTTGCACAGCGCGACATCTCCTTCCAATACGCACAGCTCTGTCTGCCATCCAATTGCCCATCAGGCATCTATGTTCAGCTCGATGATGATGATACACACTGTGAGTTCTCAGACATCGCTACATCTGACACTCTTGCAAGAATGGTGATTGACGCTTAGGCTCCGCTTCCGAAGGACTCGGCATGTCTGATCTGATCATATTTCTTCAGTATGGCACGGTGTGATTTTCGTTCAGAACGGTCCATTTAGCGGAGGAATCTTTCGCTTCGACATTGTCTTCCCTTCGGCATACCCGACGGCCACGCCACAAGTCTTCTTCCCGCCGACTCTGCTGCATCCGCTCGTCGATCCTGATACAGGCCGCTTGCTGCTCAGCTCGAGGTTCCCAGGAGCATGGAGACCGCGGCAAGATTTCGTATCCCACATTCTGCAGTTCGTCAAGAGTGCCTTCCAGGAGGAGACGCTCGAAGCGCTCAGAGAAGGTGTGGTGGCCAATCCTGAGGTGTATAGGTACGTCCAAATTACTCTTTAACTCGACTTTTGGATCGCCAGCTGAAGCATAGATACTTCTTTTTCCTCCCTATGTTAGGATGTTCCGATCCCACCGCACACTGTTCAACAAGCTGGCGCTCCAATCGGTAGCACTTTCAACAGCGCCTTCTAGCCTGTACGATGTCAGTGGTGGTAGTGGCTTTCCAAATCCAAGTATTGGGCTGAATTTGGCCAAGCCTGCAGACTCGGCTTCCTCTGCAGGCAAGGTCGGAAGCAGACCGATCCCTACGGACGAAGCGAATGGTATTCTCTTCCACAAGCTGAATGATGCAGAGATGGCGGCGTTACGGCGCGATATCTTTGGTGAAGACGAAAACGAAGCGCTAGCAGGTTTGCCGTCTACGTCGTAGCATTTTTGATACTGTATATAGTCCAGTCACAATCATATACCCAGTCTGCTCACAAGAAACAGCGCTGCATGTGGCGCTCGCTATCAAGTATGCCAGATCTTCCATGAGGCCCTAAAGGAACCAAGGCAACAGCAGCGCGATACCACAGAAAGAGCAAAAAGAAAAGAAGAACTGCAGCACCTAGGATTCCCGCGTGGTCCCCCACCGCAGTACTGACTAGGCGATACCTTGCTTAACTTCGCAGATCGGACGGGATGCGGTGCTTTCAAGGTTCTATGGCCGCAGATGTTCGTAAAGACACGCTAACTGCATTATGTAGGGCAACAAGGAGATGATCCCACCAAATAATGACACCATCTTTTTGTATGATGCTTCGTCGCAACCAGGCTGTGGATATCGTCGCCGGTGTCCCAAACATCATCAGGCGATGCTCTCTGTTTCAGTCGTGTCCGCGGAGAAAAAGATAAAGAATTGCTGCCCCTGTGCCTTGCAGGATTGTACTATCAATGGTGACTCCTATCAAAATTCACATCAATCGGAACACTGTCTTCCGGACAATCAGCTGTCTTCCCATCAGTAACCGCCCAGGGTTCGTCAGATGTCATGAACCTACTCACCTCATGCTTATGGCTCAGTCTCACGGGGTCAGGAACAGACAAATGTCGTCAACGCAATCTGCTTTGTGTCAATCATTCAGCGCAATCGTTGGTTAATGTTTAGGTCTCCCATAACGTAGACGACGGGTACGATTCTAGCACTCAAGTTCGGCCAAAGAGACGAGCAGCAAGCTTCGACGAGCGACTCGGGAGCTGTTGACATGACATGCTTCTGGGCTCAAGACCATTGCTTTCGCAGCAAATTTACGAGCGCACGCGTCGCTGTTTCCGCCGGAGCTGGGATCCTCCTTGCAGACAGAATGAGACTCTCTGCCATGATCTTGCGCTCGAAGTTCGGATCGCAGGCACTGCCCTGCCTCAATCAAGCAAGTGCCGGCGGTGCGCTTCGACTGTCTTAGCAGGTACCCAAGGTGTGACACCATCCTGAACAGATGAAGCCACACGCACTGCCTCGCTGAACAGCCTTGTTGATCATGACCGCGGAAGACGTCGGAAGTCGAGTTGAGGAATATGAGAGCCTACCGACACAACATGTGGTCGAGTGCAGCTGTGAGGGCGCTTCCGAGCTTGACACGCGTCGGCGCAGTGAGTGCCGACGGTGCGAGTTGAGCTGCAGCACAAACAGTACAGTAGAGTACAGTGTATCTTTCTTTGTATTCCGTGTGCCTGCAGACCGGACGCGGAAATTCTTACACCGACCAAAAATCAGAGATTTGGGTTGGACGTGGGGGAACGGCGGGGTCCAAGTGCCTGACTGTATCACAGTCAAATCACAAATGCTTTGCCGAGGCTGAGTCGTTTCAATCTTGACCTCCCATTGCACATGGACCTCATCGCTTGCTTGTGTCCGGGTTGACAATGCGCTCGCCAGCGACGATAGACACACGGCCTCGAGCTGTTCCATGAACAGAGCCACACAGTCCGGGAAACTCGACCTAGAGCTATATACATAGGCGCCTCCTAGCGTCGTCGGTCGTTGTCATCACGTTCTTTTCATCTTCACATCATCATCGGCATCATCATCGTTGGCATCGCCCTCGCCCTGGCGGCAACTGAAGCGCGTCAAGTTTGACGCAGCACCTCCGCTCAAGCACATCTGTCCCTGGCATAAGTGGACTCTCAGCTGTAGGCTGTCGAGTACATTATCCCAGCATGGTGTCTTCACACCATCTGCTCAATGAGCAGCAAGGTCACCCTCAAACTCACTCGTATCGGACGTTGGCGCTCATCTTCGACGCGTATCTGCCTTTAGCCGTCGTTGCAGCTGTACTTCTGCACCGAATCCTGCCAAAATCGGCGAGTCCTTCGCGCTCAACTATCTCACGAATCTTTAGTTCTTTCGTCACCCCTGAGGATGTCCATGAATACGATCGTCAAGAAGCAGAGGCGCGCGAGCGGGACAAGCAAATTCAAGCTACCTCAGGTCAGACAGGTGCCATTGCGAAGAGCAGCAGATCTGTCGGCTACGGCGCTACACCTGACAGCAACATAAATGGCGCCCGTGCGGCAGGATACGAAGTCGATTCAGACGACGGAGATACTGAGACCTCGCCGCTGCTCAGCGGCAGGTCGGCTGGCAAGGCTCTGCGTGCAAGCAAACGAGCGCAACAGCCAAATTTCGTCAGGATAGGCCTCTCCATAATTAATCTTGCCCACTTGCTCGTCTGGATCGTTGCTCTCGTATTGGCCTCGTTGGGGGGTCACATGATCGAGGGTATCAGCAACGAGGCCGGCTTCCAGGATGCCAGGGGCCTCCAACTTGCCGCGGCGCTGCAAGTGAGTGTATGGGCCTATGCAACCATTTCCGCATCCTTCTTCCCATCACCGACTCCGCCCTACGCTCTTCTGGTCTTCTACGTGATGCAATTGGCAGGCTCTTCGGTGACCGCTTATCAATCCCTGTTCAATGTGGCTCATCCACCGTTCTCTCCACCGCACAACACCGAGCTAGTTGCTCCAATCTTCAGTCTTGTCTCGTTTGCCTTGACTTTTACAGGCGTCTGTCTCATCATGACTCTGCCACTTCAGGTCTATGATCTCAACCCGCAATACGACCGAAGCGGATACCCGCCACCTCTCGAGGACTATTGCACGCTCTGGGAGTGGATCAGTTTCTGCTGGGTCAATCCTCTCCTGGATCTTGCCCAGACTCGTCCGCTCGAGGAATCTGACGTATCACAGCTCAGCAAGCTCTCGAAAGCGAAAGTCTTGCTGACTAACCTGCGTCGCCTTCAGCGTGCCGATAAGGAAGAGTACGAACCCGTCAAGGCTCAAGCCGAAGCAACCAATGCCGATCCATACGCTTCGCCAAAAGACAAAGCAAATGCAAAGGCAAGAGCCCACAAGAAGAAGCCCAATATCATTCGTCAGATCTTCTGGGCCAACTCTCAGGACCTCGCATTCGACTTCCTCCTCACCTTGATCTCGTATACTTTGGCGTATGCTAGTCCCTTTTTCCTGAAGCAGATCCTTCAAGCTCTCCAGATTGTCGGCGAGCACAAGACCTTCAGCGTAAAGTCGATTGCTCACGAGCTTGCCGCGACATCGGCAACTTCCATCTTGACGAGTACACCTGCCGCAAACCTGGGAGGAGATCGCTTCTCGGTCCATTTTCTCACGAATCTTATCATCGCTCCCTCCGACAGCCCTGTCGACATCGCCAGGAAGCGAGCTTTCTTGTTCGCTATTTTTGCATTCTTGATTTCCGCGCTCAAGACTCAGACCGATCTTCAGCATCTCTACTACAGTCGCCGCGCCGGTGTTCGTATCAAGTCTGAGCTCATTGTGGCTATCTATGACAAAGCCCTGCGCCGCAAGGATTTCTCAGGATCAACGACGGGCACCACTTCAACTGCCAATGCTCACGCCACTGACCAGTCCGGCAAGGCTGACGCCAAGGACAACAAAGTGTCAGGAAGAGGAGCCGAGGAAGCCAGCAAAGGAAAAGAGAAACCTAAGGAAGAGGAGAGTGCGACGGCCAGTGTTGGCAAAGTGGTCAATCTCATGTCGTCTGATGCTGAAAACATCTCGACCTGTTGTACCGCTCTGTACCAAGGATATGCCGCACCTCTCGAGCTGATCCTTGCCACCACTTTCTTGTATCAGCTTCTCGGGTGGTCTGCCTTTGTCGGCGTTGGTCCCGCACTTATTTTCATGCCCCTCCAACAGCTGGCCACGCGTAAGCTTTTCGCCAACAACAAGGAGCAGCTCAAAGCTAAGGACAAACGGGTAACCGTGCTCTCAGAATTGATTACCTCGATCCGATTCATCAAGTTCTTTGCTTGGGAGCGGGGCTGGTCCGAACGTGTCTTGCAGGCCCGAGACTTCGAGGTGAAATATCTCAAACGCGGCATTTGGCTTATAAGCGGCATGTTTACTTCCTTCATGCTCGTACCACTTTCCTTCACTGTCGCCGCTTTTGCGTCGTATACGATGGTCGAAGGTAAGAAGCTTGACATCGCGACCAGCTTCACTGCCCTCGCACTTTTCTCCATGCTCAAGAATCCTCTGACTGTTCTCCCCATGGTCGTCAATATGATCCTACAGGCCAGTGTGTGCTTCAAGCGCATCAATGCGTTCTTGGAAGAAGACGAGGTCCCTGCATGGGTGATCGAAAACGCTCAAGCCGCAAGTCAAGTGGTCGTTGATGGAGCTCTCTCTGACCGTACCATCATGTTGCAGGACGCAACGTTACAGTGGCACGAGAAGAGGCCTATCGACAAAGTATCTGAACCTGCCAAGTCCCCCTTCATCTCAAGATTGAAGTTCTGGAAGAAGACTGCTTCACCGAGCCCTGTGCCCGACATAGATGCTGCAGCTGAAGACGAGCTCGAGGAAGCAAGCAAGTTCCGCCTTACCGTACACGATTTCCGCCCCCCACCTGGACAAATCACGCTGGTGTGCGGCCCAACAGGATCGGGCAAGTCATCGCTACTCTCAGCCATTCTCGGTGAGATGGAACTTTTGCAAGGCAGCATCACCTTGCCGAAGCGACCTCTGAAGCTGCTCAGTGGAGGCGTCTCATACTGCGCACAGACTGCCTGGCTCGAGACCCTCAGCATCCGTGACAATATCGTGTTTGGACAACACTTCGATCAAGAGCGCTACAACAAAGTACTTGACTGCTGCTGTCTGGTTCCTGACCTCAAGACTTTCCCGGACGGGGACAAGACTGAGATCGGTGAAAATGGCGTTTCTCTTTCCGGCGGGCAGAAAGCGCGCGTTGCGCTAGCACGAGCTGTATACTCGCGCTCGCCAGTCCTGATCCTCGATGACGTCTTGGCCGCTGTGGACTCACACACTGCTCGAAGATTGGTCGACGAATGCTTGTGCGGCAATCTTGTTAAGGGTCGAACCGTGGTCCTGGTCACTCACCATGTCGAGACTGTTCTGCCGCACGTCGCTCACGTTGTCATGCTCGATGGCGGTCGAGTCCGTGCTAGCGGTACACCAGCGGAGCTCAAAGCCGAAGGACTGCTCTCCATGGTTCTGCAAGAGGTCAAAGCTTCCTCGAATTCTGACAGCAAAGGCAAACAAGCCGCCAAAGACGAAATGATCAAGGAAGAAGCAAAAGACGCGACCGTCGAGGCTCAGGCTCACGCTCAAGCAGAGGATGCTGGCAAGTCCGACAAGAAAAATGGACGCGGAAAGCTGATTGAGGCGGAGTCCAAGTCGGAGGGTGGCGTCAAGCGCGAAGTCTACATGACGTATCTCTCTGCTTTCGGATGGGTCCTCGTGACTGTCGTTGTACTTATGGCAATGTTGTCACGCGTCACTGACGTTTTCGAGAAATATTGGCTTTCCTTCTGGGGAAACGCCTACGAGCGCGGTGCGGGTAGAGTGCTACCTGACCCCAACAAGAACGTCGTCCCGTACTTGGCCATCTATACGGCCATCCAGATCGTCAACATGGCTTTTGTCATCCTCTCGTCCCTGGTGGGTGGCTTGGCCGCGATTCACACCAGCACGAAGCTGTTCCGCAGAATGCTGAACCAGGTCGTGCGGTCTCCCAGTCGATTTTTCGACACGACTCCGACTGGTCGCATCCTGAATCGGTTTACGAAGGACGTCGAGACAGTGGACTCGACATTGTTCGGTAACATCCGCTTTTGCCTTCTCTTCTTCTGTGGCTCGCTCTTTTCCATGCTCACAATCATCGTGACCGTGCCGACATTTACACCTGTTCTTCTGTTGCTCGCCTACGCCTACTATCGCACATCGGTCACATATCTCACGGCGGCCCGAGATCTGCGTCGCCTCAACTCAATCACTAGATCGCCCATCTACCAATCCTTTGGAGAGGTGCTCACCGGTATCGCAACGGTGCGTGCCTACGGTGCGCAAGAACGGTTCCTAGAAACTCTGTACCAAC
The DNA here is from genome assembly GCA_023212835.1 of Pseudozyma thailandica. Classification (NCBI taxonomy): domain Eukaryota; kingdom Fungi; phylum Basidiomycota; class Ustilaginomycetes; order Ustilaginales; family Ustilaginaceae; genus Pseudozyma; species Pseudozyma thailandica. Next base: position 281,975 of record JALCCH010000011.1, read on the forward strand.
GTCTGGATGCGACACAAAGCTCTTTCAACCTGTTCTGGATGGCCAACCGTTGGTTGATGCTTCGTTTCGATCTCATGGGCGCTTTCACAGTCTTTGGCGCTTCCATTCTTGCTCTCGTGGGCGGCATCGACGCTGGTTTGGCGGGTATTGCAATCACCCAAGCGCAAAACTTTGTTCTGGCTACGTACTGGCTTTGCCGCTGCTGGACCGGATTCGAGATGGATCTGAACTCGGTAGAGCGGATGCAAGAATACCTGGCACTGCCACAGGAACCTCCTGCAATCATTGAAGAGAACCGCCCACCTGCCGACTGGCCTTCGAAGGTCAACAGTCGGGGAATTCAGGTCAAGGATCTCGTTCTCAAGTATGCACCCGATCTCGACCCTGTCCTCAAAGGTGTTGACTTTGACATCACTGCCGGAGAGAAAGTGGGTCTTGTTGGACGGACAGGCTCAGGCAAGAGTACCCTTGCATTGGCATTCTTCCGTTTTGTCGACTTTGAGAAAGGCTCCATTGTCATCGACGGCATCGACATTAGCAAGATTGGTTTGGAGGATCTACGAAGTCGCCTCACGATCATCCCACAGGACCCTGTCTTGTTCAGCGGTACGATTCGCGACAATCTGGATCCCTTCACTGAGCACTCGGACGAAGAGTGCTTGTTGGCTTTGCGTCGTGTCAACCTCAGGACGAGCCCGGTCAACACTGCTGCGCCCAGTATGCTGCCAAGCCGAGCTGGTTCGATTCACGAGAATCAAACGGAGCCAGCTGCATCATCGTCATCCTCAACGGCGGTCAACTCGATGATGCCAACTGGGACCGCATCCGGCACCACCGTGTTCACGCTTGAGACGAAAGTATCCGAAGGTGGTAGCAACTTCTCCCAAGGCCAGCGACAGCTTATTTCGATGGCGAGGGCATTGTTGCGTTCCACATCGATCATCTTCATGGATGAAGCCACTGCGTCGGTTGACTTCGAGACAGACGTCCAGATTCAGCGAACCTTGCGGTCGCCTCTGGACGTGGACACACGAAATAAGACCACCATCATTACAATTGCGCATCGACTCAAGACGATCATCGATTACGACCGCATCTTGGTCATGGATCAGGGTCGCATTGCCGAAAATGGCCACCCAGCTGAGCTGCTGAAGAGGCGAGGCATCTTCTACGAGATGTGTCGCAAGACAGGAGAGTATGATGAGCTCGAGACACTGGCTCACCAGGCTGCAGAGAACTCTTTCCAATAGATGGAGTTACAATAACGAAAAATGCTAGATACTCTGTATCATATCTGCTCCATGTCAATCGTGATGAATCCAACAAAGTCGATATTGCTCTCTCCGATAGCTCAAAGCGCTTAGCTCGTGCGTCCAAATGAAGTCGATTTGTGTGTTTGGTGTAAGGGTTGAAGATCGAAAGAAGTGTGCGTGCCAGATGGGCTCGCGGTACCAAGTGAGGTGAGCCCATTTCTCGGGATGCGGAGAAGAAAGGGAAAGAGAGAAAGAGAAACAGAGAGGGTCCACTGAGCCCGTCATTTGTCGATTTCGAAACGCAGCAAGCGTAACCTTGGAAACCTGAATCTCAGTTGAGCGCGTACCGCGAATTGTACCTTTTTGGCTTCGCCATCGTCCTCGAGCGGAGAGCAACACATCTAGCAATCACCGACTCGGCCATCAGGAGTCGGTGCAGCATCGCGGCACGAGCGCACAAGGGGCCAGAACAGCATCTTGAGTAGCTTCTCGGATCCACAATATCCGCGCTACGCTCCATCTTTCGACTCAACCCACATCATCGCGTACTTCTCCACCTTTCGACGAGTTCATAAAGTTTTGCCAAACCTTACCATGGGAAGCTGCAGCCAAGTTCAGATTTGCTGAGCACAAACGCGGAATCTGGAGACTTCCTTGCGACATGCGCGCTTTCGCATCTTCGCCGTCTTCCGTCATGACTTCGTATTCCGCCAATGCGCATGCGGGACCCTCCACTGCTGGACCATCACGGGCGCGAACAACGAGCCAAGGAGGCCAATCTCTTGCAGACCTCTACAACGCGAGACATGCGCAAGAGACAACAGCCTCTTCTTCCAAAAGCAACTCCTCGACATCCCTGGCCGACCTATACAATCAGAGGCACAAGCAAGAAACCGCCAAGCCGAAGACCACTGGCAGCTCCGCGCGTTCATCTTCGACATCTCTGGCAGATCTGTACAATCAGCGGTACGAAACCGAGCATCAACACGAAGAAGAGAGCACCGATGAGCTTCTCCGACCTCGACAGCTAGCTACTATCTTCGCGGTACCAAGACTCCGAGCTCCCGCTGGCCCTTCGATATCCGGACGCTCCGGTAACCGAGGATCAACCGCATCGGAACGAGCTATAACGGTTGAATCTAGCGACCAGTCAACGCCTGAACCTCCAAGCATGATGGAAAGCGAAGTTGATGAGCTCGAAGCCGAAGCAGACGAGGAAGATGATGTGATCCACGTAGAATCAAGTGCATCGGGCAGGAGCCAAACACGCAGCGAATCAGTGATGTCCATTGCGGAAGAGACGACTGCTCACATCATCCCTCGATCACCTGCACCGCGCAGAGGAGCGCTCAGTGCATCTACGACCCGCTTTTCGATGGACAGTGAGGATGAAGGGACACCCGATCTCGAACTGTCAACCGCTTCAGCCAGCTCAGGAGCCGCAGCACTCGCGCTCCCGCATCCCTCCCCAAGGAAATTGGTTGTCGAATCGAGCACGAGCTCCGTCCCTGTGTCCGAATCTGACTCATCCGCACCCCCTATTCCACCGCACTATCGACAAACCAATGCGCCTCAGATATGCAGCACGCAAGAGGAGGAATCGATGAACTCGATACTTGGCGCGAACTCAGACATCCACGATCAAAGATCGACCAGCGGCATCGATGGTGCCTCTGAAGCCGAATCAGCAGCTTCGGATGAGCCGATGCTTGATCCCGTCAGTCTCATCAGCAACTCTTCTCTCGACGACGCAGCAGCTCCCTTGCCAGCTCCACCACCACGCTCTGAATATGCTTGCATCCCCAATCCACAAGCAGCTGCGACAAGCGACTCAGGACAATGCCACTCTGCTGACGGTGACGCGGTAGTGATGCTGGAAACACCGAGAAAACCGTTCCGCGATACTCTTGCGGAGGAGCGTGGATCTTCTGAATCAGCTGACGAAGAAGCCGAAGCGGTCTCGCAATCCACCTCACCTATCACAAGACCGATCGAAGCAGGCGGTGCGCCTTCAGAAACTGGGTCAGATGTACCCATTCTCATCGAAGCCCGAATAACACATGGTCAATGGCTGGATTCCAGCGCTGGCGCCACACCAGGGGACGCCTCGGACAGCGATGCGCAGCGCAGATACCCCAAACGAGCGCGCGCCATCAAAGACTACAACCTTGCACATCTCTTTGAGGAGAGCGTCATGCGTGCATACAATAGTGATGCAGCTGCGCAGCGTCAGCATCTGCCAAGAAAGGAGAAAAAGAAAGATAAGCCACTCCTGCCAGTGGTAGAAGCCGCACCAGAGTTCCTTGAAGCCTTGCGCTCAAACACATCTAAGAAGGGAGATAACCCAAATGCAGCGCCATCTTCGTTTTCTGCGTTTCTCATGGCGAAGGCCAAAGAGGGTGCAAGCCAAGCTATGCTATCAACTCCAGGCGCTACTGCTACACGCAGCACGAGTCTCGCATCATCGAGGGTTCTTACAGAGGCTCAAGCTTCAGAGATCCCAAATCGCAGACTGCATCCAGCTGAATTATGGGACCTCAGCATCAACACTGAGGATCGAGGTGATCTCTTTAAATTCAAGTCCAGCACGCGACGATGGCTGGGAATGTCAGGTCCCAACGATAGGTCAGAGAGCGCGACAGGAGTTTTGACTCCGGCGACACCACCGCTTGGCATGAGCCGACACAGTGGTATCAAATTGGGCCGACGTGGGCACACCCGGAGCACTGCATCCCTGCGCGCGGCTTTGGCGGAGTTCGAGGGCACCGGTCCAGTCGGCCGTGCTCCCGATGCCACAGAACGGGAGACCGAATTTCGCCGAATCCGACTCGGTCGTGCCTACAAGCTACCTCTTCCAACACCACTTCGACTTCTCGCAGAGCTGGAACAAAAGGAGCGGCTTCGCCTCGACGAGACCATCCCTGATCTTGAACGGATGGCCGAAGAGAAGAGAGCACGCGAACAGGGGCAGATCTTTGTCGAGCCCGACAGTGGCGACTGGATCCGCACGCAATGGGACGCCCTGGGGAGGAAGAAGTCGACCACGCTCGAGTTCGCCATGGGAGGTACGATCAAGCTCTACTATCGTCGTGAGGATGAATCGGAGCTGGCGCCGGAAGCAGTGGCGCCGGTGCGAGAAGTTGTCAGGAGAGAGTCACCGGCCAAATCACCGTCCAGATCAAGACTAGGGTCGATCTTGCCAAGGGAGGAGAGCCAAATGGAGGAAAGAGAGGAGGAGCCTAAGTCGAAAGGAAAGCAGCGAATGAGATCGCCTCGATCCGAGTCGCCTGTAGCAATGCTGGAGCTCGAGATTCCTTCCACTCCACCGCTCGCTCCCGCGGAGGCTCCTTCGAAGCCGCAGAGAAAGGAAGGAATTCATGCAACAGTCAAGAGCAGCAGCAAGCCTGTAGCAATGCTGGAGCTTGAGATTCCTTCCACTCCACCGCTCGCTCCCGCGGAAGCTCCTTCGAAGCCGCAGAGAAAAGAAGGAATCCATGCAACAGTCAAGGGCAGCAGCAAGCCGCTTATTGATCCTTTAGCCCACACAAAGGTCAAGCCGACCGCGAAGAATGCGTCACCGCCGAAAGCCAAGGCTTCTACATCGTCAGCTGCAAAGGGTACCCGAGACCTTCTTTCGTACTTCTCGACTCAAACCTCTCCTGCTCAGCCCTCTTCAGCGTCATTGAAGGGCAAAGGCAAGGCAGTCGACGAGCCTACTAAGATCACACGCAGGCCATTTGATGATCAACTTGTGGTGGTAGATCTCACGCGCTCCTCTTCTGCCTCCGATGGTATGGCCAAGAGCAAGCGAGCTCGTTCGCCTTCTCCGTCTACTGCATCTTCGTCCAAAAGACCAGCGCTGGCTGGTGGAAGTAACGAGAAAAAGAAAAAGAAGAGTACTGTCGGTCTGACCGATCCGTTCCTTCGGGCCGAAGCCAAACGCAAAGAAATGCAACACCGTCCCCGCCCAGACTCGCCCACTCGCTCGTCACCTCCTCTCCAAACTTTTCCAACTGTTGAGATCCCGATCATCGACCTCCACTCGAGCAGCGGCGGTGTTATTGCCGCCAAACGCAAGCCTAAGCATCGACGTGTAGTAGAGAAGGACAGCGATAACGAAACCTCTTCTTGCCCTTCGCCACCGTCAAAAGTCAGAGTCATCCTCCCTGCGCCAGCGGTGCAGTTCAATTCGCCCAACCGGCCCAAGAGTAGCAAAGTCGCGAGCTCGTCCAGACTGCCCACATCCACCCCGTCCCCGAGCAAAGGAGGCTGGCAAGGCATTTCGTCATGGTACACTTCGAGAGACGCCTTCACCCCAACACCTGATGAATCGCCCACAGAGTCGCAAGAGCAAAGGGAAAGGAGGAAGGCAGCAAAGAAAAAGCTCTTGTTGTCGAAACAGAGGCAGTACGAGAGGCGAGAGTAGAGGTGGCTGAATGCGCCCATTTTTGCCCCAGCTCCCACTTATTCTTATCCTGGAAGAAGGATCATCCCACCTCGGAGCCACCCCCTGTAGCCATCCCGGGTGGAGTCGTCGCGAGGCCATCTCAGGATCCACCCCCCATTTGCTCGCTTGTTTGAGTGGGTCTGCTGCGGAGCCACCCTGCAGGCCAAAAATGAGCAGCGTCTCCCTGTTGTTGCCGCTGCGGCTGAAGTGCAGCCGCACGACGTGCAAACAGGCATCACAGGCGGTGGCACAGGCGGAGGCACAAGCAGCTCAGCTCACTTGCTCACTCGCTCACTCAGCTCACTTAATGTATTTCCTTTAGTACCGATGGGTCTGTAGTACGGATGCACTCGCCGAATTTGACACCCTCCGGCACACTCCTTGAGAACAGCATTGAGCAAACACCCATTGTCACCTTGTATGCTGAAAGTCTCAATCATGACACTGCCTATGCCTCTGATTGCAACAAAACAGGCTAGATATGGTGCCATTTCAGCAAGTTGACAGACTTTCATCTTTGAGGCAGAAGCAACAGTCAAGTCGAGTCCATTTTGGCTCACTGTAGCCATGCAAGAGAGCATCAACATGCAGCTCAAGGTGCTCCTACATTGCATTAAGGCCAAAGAGCCACTGTTTGTGCCAGAAACAGTACTTGGCCATATCAGATCAGAGGACAGGAATTCCATGCATTTTCTCCAGATGACAGAAGAGGTTGAGGTTGGTGCATGGGCTTTCTTGGACAGCCAGTGAGGTACCCAGTTGCAAAGTTTTGTACCACCCTCAAGGAGAACCTGGCATCAATAGCTTTCAGAAGAAGATAGCTGCAGATGCTTCAATGTCTTGCAGATGTGGATGCAATGGTTTTTGATGTGCTTGTCCAGAAGCATATGACTGGATGGCAGTGAGGCACCATTGCATTTGTGGTGCCAACATGGCTGTCCCGCCATTGCTTCTAGACAGGCTTCAAGATACTGCTCAGTGATATGAGGCAACAAGCACAATGCAACATGGTTGAGCACCTCCCATTAGGTACCAGGACCGTTTGTGATTGTCTGATTCTTGTTGGCATCCTGGAAGGATCACTTACACCACAGACAAGTTGACACAATACTCTAGTGCAGAGCTGAGAAGACAGCATTCTGTGTGCCCTGCTTGTTCTGCATCAAGACAGAGAAGAGCTCAACAAGGGGTGCACAAGCACTATCCTTGAGCACCCCATAGTTGGGTGTGGGAAGGGCAAGCATCAAGCTGGATGTGCAATGTAACTCTTCCATTGTCTGTTGGAGATGTGCAGCTTGCGTTTCCATGGTAGGTAGGCAGGGACCTTTGTGCCAGGACCCATCATTGACAACAGTGGGACATGATGGCAGGTCAGAGACCAATCTTGTGTCCATATTGTTGTTGGTGTCCACATCTTCCCCTTCTTCACCATTGCCCAAATCAAACCCAGTCTGAGACAGGATGCTGAGAATGTTGTATGACTTATTGTCAGACACCTTCCAGCAAGAACCCTGATCAACGCTTCCATCAGGAGATGAGGGAGTCATCTCAATGGCCTGGAAGACAAACCAATTCTGTGCTCCTCCTTGATTGGAATGGGAAGAAATTCATGTCTGTCAAAGTAAGATATATTTGCAGTCCCCATCACCTTGGCAATACTGATGTTGTCCAGGAAGACGCCATCCTGCTCAGCTATCTATGCCAGAAGCAATGTGGGCTCCATACAAGCAGGACCACCGCTATCATAGAGAGGCTGCAACTTCCACTTGCTCGGATCAAGTTGATAGGCTTTGAGATTGCAAAAGCAGACCTTGCGGTGGAGGTTGAAGCATGGTAGGTTTTGATGAGCACTGGACTGATTTGTTTTGTGCCCAGCTGCTTCTTGAGCTGCTTGGTGACCGGGGTTGAAGAGTACACAAAGATTGCCATTGTTGTTGTGCTCATCATCATCATCTTCATTGTCCCAAAGTGTGAGGAAAAAGTTGAGATCAGAGTTACAAAGGGCATTGGTCTGGTATTTGCCAAGGACAATCTTGCCTGGGCGTACAGCACCAAAGGCTACTAGGACATGAGCTGAATCAATCTGCAGCTGCTCTCTAGGGCAACAAAGCAACAGATGATTACCAAAAATGCCATCCATGATGAAGGTGCAGATATTGCAATAGGTAGCAATTGGCTTGGGACGAGACTTGAAGAGGGCTTCTTGCTGGACAAGCAGCTCTGCCTCAGCTAGGCAGCCCTGGTCTATCTGCTCCCAGGTCAGACAGCAATAAGCAGTCTTGATACCAGAGAAATGATAGACGGCCAAAGATATGTAGTGTTTGGCTTCATCATCAACAAGAGATTCTTTATAATGATAGACAACAAATGTTGCCATCATCTTCCAGAATATCCAATTGGCAAACAAGCTGTGGTGTGGCAGTCTGAGAAGCACATTGGTGACCGTGATGCTGGATTGTGCACCATAAACATGAGGCAGAAAGACTTGTTTGCAGAAGGTACAGAGGAACTGCTTGGACATGGCTTTGCAAATGTGAGTAGAACCGGATTGGAGTTGGGCGTGGTAGCTTTCCTCAACATGTGGAGCCAATTCAGCAATGTTGGCCTGTTGAGCATGGAAAGCAGGTGTATCATCTGAATTTGGCCTCTACACCCTGAGTTTGTTGTCAAAGGTCAGTCTCATTGACAGAGGTGTGTTCTCCTAGCAAGGACAGCTGGTCTGCCTTGGCAGGGACCCTGAACCTAGGCAGCTTAAAGGCAGACAATGTCATTGCTAACAACTTGTCAAGGTTGCAGCATAAAGATGAAGAATATTGGCTATACTGCAGAATAGATAGTGAGAGGAAAGAAGACAGTGGTGGAGGTGAGAAGGTTGTGAAGCTTGGAAATGGGGGCAGTGATGGGTGGCAAAAGGGAAAGCAACTGGCAGAGCAAATTGCATGTAAGCTTGTGCTGCCCCCCCTCCCTTCTTTGGGTCTGTGCAATCTTGAGCTATTGTCCTAGCCAGTGAATTGACCCAACTCAGCCATGCACTGGCCATCAGAAGGGCTGAGTCAGTACTTTGACACTCTTCTTGAGCAGGCAGAATAGAGGTGTTCTTAGCCAGCATGCATGCTCAATGAAAGGCACAGATACAGTTTTAGTTGATGCCTCAACTGTGGAGCATGACACAAGCCTGCATCTGGACATTTGGGTCTGAATTCTGATTGCTGGGGTATCAGCTGTTTCTTTCAGAAACCGGCAGCTGATCAGCTGCAACCATTGCAGTACCCAAAATTGCTTGACATGTGTTGACAGTTGCATGTCATTCTTCTGGAGGACAAGGTTGAAGAGCCAACTTTATCGTTCTGGAATGCAATGGCTGCACTGCTAGAGCTGTAGAGAGGGACATTGGCAAAAGAAAAGATGACAGAGATATGCAAAAGATGCATAGTTGCAGGAAAGGACTGACAGAAGGAGCAGATGAATGGGCGGTCAGGGGGGAGAGTACAAAAGCTAGAATTGGCCGAAACATGCACAGTCAGCAGTGGACCGGGGAGGAGGAAGAGTCTCAGTCATTGGAACCATGTGCAAAACAAGCAACATCAAGAGGATAGTCAACAGGTAGTGAAGCCAGATGGGAGAGGATTGGCAGCAAAAAAAGGCTTGTTGGCCGAGTCGGCTCAATACCTACTCAGGACGGCTGCCGAGTGGCAGATAAGTCGCTGCTGGCTCTACTGCATTGGTGCAAAGCACGGGTTGCTACAGAGTCACCCGGCAAGGAGGTCGTCTCAGCGGGGTAGTGCAGACTCAAGCGAGGACATTGAGGAAGCGATAATTTGAGGAGACATTTGATGTTGTGATATGTACCTGATATCCACAAACCTCGATTTTCTTTTAGAGAAGGTTCCCATTAGAGGAAGGTCAGCCGCCAACCACCGGCTCTGCGTAGGTTGTTTGCTGTCATTTTGACCGTCAAACTCATCGCTGCACACAGACGCCGAGCTTGTTGTGTGTATTGCGTGGTGCAAAGAAGTAATGGTACAAATGAGAGTTTTGAGAGGCTGTGAATCATTCTCGCGAATCGTCAATGCTAGCGACACTCTTTCTTCTCTTACTACTTCTTGCGCCCTCCTCGTCGTCGATATCTTTTGCTGCTTGTTCATCCTTGCTTTCGGCCAGATTCTCCTCCACCACATCGTCTGAAGTAGCTGTGGCGGCAGTAGTCGTTGAAGTGATAGGTTCGACCGTATGGGTGGGGTTATCAATCTCATCCACTTTGCCCTCCGGCACACCCAATGGCTCTGTTGAAGTAGCAGCAGTCGAAGGTTCGGCAGTGCTAGCTTCGACAGCAGCGGCGACAGCTCCCCCTTCCCCAGCGTCAGCAGTGTCGGTGGCTTCGGCCATGTTCACATCCCCTCCCTCTTCCTCCTCTGCTTCTCCCACTGTCGATGCTGTGGTGGGCGCAACATCAACGACCTCCCTCGGGGGCATTGTGGTCCCTTCTTCAACCTGTGCCGTCCTATCCGCCCCGCCTAACTCCAAGTCGGGAATTTGCTCTATCAGCTTCTCCCCTTCTGCCGCTTCTCCTGAGGCTGCAGGGTGCGTGAGGTTGCCATTTTCATCCCTTACAATGAAGGGAATAGGCGAGAAGAGCGGTTCTGCGGTATTCGAAGTCACGCTTGAACTTCGGGAACGGGTCGGGGGGAGACCGTCCATTCGGTCCATTTCGAGCTCGCTAACTTCCTGACTACCCTCCTCATGCGTGCCATTTGTCAGCCCGATGGGTGCTTGGACTGGACTGATAGGGAAAGCATCGCGAGTGGCAGTGACGGAGAGGCACCGTTTGAGGGCGGCAACCCATTTCGCGCCGGATCGATAGTGCGCAGTGGGGGAGGTGACAAGTTCGCAAAGACGCTGAATGGTGAAAGGTGGTTGGAGGTCGAAGTCGTCCAGCATGGAGAAGAGTTGGGAGGTGTGGGAGGAGATCTCGTCAGACGTGAGGGGTGCGTAGGTTGTGGTGAGAGTGGAGGCGGGGCGCTTGGTGGGGTAGAAGTTTTGCGTTTCTGCGGGCGATATCTCGGGTTGATGAGAGTTGCCATTGGGTGCTTGTTCTGTTTCAGCTGATGTCGAGAGCTCGCCTTCTGCGGATGCTTCTGCTTCCGCTTTCGTTTCTGTCGCAGCAGACTGTGATGTTGAGCTTTCATCGGCCTCCTCTGCAGCATCCACGACGCCATCCTGTGTTTGAGCCCACCCGGCAGCAGCGGCAGGATGCAGCTCTACTGCTCTCTCTTTGCCAAAATCCTCTTCAAGACACTGCTTGATGCGGTATTTGATAGCATCTTTCAGCACTGCCCAGTCATACGCTCCTGTTGCAGGTTGATCACTTGGCGAAGAAGTAGATGAAGAAGGTAGCGGATGAGAGTCGTCATCATGCAAAAACTCGTCTGTGTCCGCGATGTGTTGAAGCTGTGCAAGATGCGATTGATGAAAAGCGTAGGTGGGAGTGATGGTATGGATCGTTTCGGAAGTCATCTTTTCGGTGAAAGAAGGCAATACGGGTATATGTTGGTTTGCTTGTGATCACAGATTGGGCGGAAAGACCGATGCGGAGTTTGTGTGCGTGTGGTCGAAAAGGAAGCAGTTTGAACCAATCCCGAATCACCGAGAACAATATGTGGTGACCAGGAAACTGAGAGTTTCAGAGCTCCACTTCAGCTTGGAAGAACTACGCTAAAATTGCTTTGAGATAGAGATCAAGGTCGGATGTTCCGCTTTGCGGAAGTGCCAAAGGATACCGCAGATGCGTCGAGATTCTTCTTGAGTTCTTTGCTCGTTCGTGATGGGGACGAAGTCTCGCACGCAAAGACCTCGCTTCCTTGCGTTTGCGTCGCTGCTTAAAGCACTACAGAACAGCCAAGGCTGAAGACGTTCGGCTACTAGGCAGATTGTGCGGACAGGGATGATGGTCAGAAGCATCCAAGTAGTGGAGTTGCAAGTGCGGAAAGTTCAGGTTCGGATTTCGGGCGGACCTGCATAACCCAACATCAAAACCCCAGACGGGCTTTGCACACTGCAGTCACGGGAGGAGAAAGTGATTTCGCAGCGGTAAAAAAAATTCGAAACCTAGAAAAACTCTCAAAGGACCCTGGGCTCATTTTTACGCGACTCGAGCTGAGGTCATGAGCGTGACTTTCGCTCCTGCCTTACGCTATCACTCGGCCGATTGCTGCTACTCAATATGCTTGTTCATCATCATCGTTTGGTACACTTCTTGAGAGGACAGCCCTCAAGACGAACAAAGGGTAAGAAAAGTGTTGATATTGCGAATACGACAATGTATGGGAAAGAAAAAGTCCAGGAATGCGAGCCAGTTCGGCGACCCTGTAAATAAAAGCAGAACTATGATATTGACATGCAAATATGATGAAGCGAATGAGGGAAAGGGTCGGGTCGATCCCTTTTGGTCTAGTTGAGAACAACAGCTTGACGAATGTCTCGCGACGAGGCGCCAAGTAGAACCTTGAACTTGCCCTCAGGCTGCAGCCACTGCTCCTTCTCGCTGCACCAAGTCGAAAGGTCGTACTGAGTCAGGTTGAACGTGACAGTCGCAGTGTCCCACTTCTTGACCCACTGACGCCCGAAACCTCGTAGAACCTTTGGAGGCTCGCCGGCCGAGCGAGGGAACTCCAGATACGCCTGCCACACTTCGTGACCGTCCCAGTTACCCGAGTTGGTGATCGAGAACTGCACCTGGTACTTGGGCTCAAAGAGCCAATCGGGCAAGCCGGTAGTCGCGTTCGAAGAGCCCCACCAGCTGTTGTCAGCAGAGCCAACCTGCTGGGACCAAGCACCCGAATAATCAAATTTGGTGTACGAGAGACCAAAGCCGAACTCGTAGCGGGGCTCGATGTTGTTGGCATCAAAATGGCGATAGTCGATGTTGAGCTTCTCCGTGTAGTTGATCTGAGGAGTGACAGTGTCATTGTAGTAGAGCACGTCGGCGGCATAGTCAGTGCGATTTTTGCCGATGGTGTAGGGCAAACGACCACTAGGGTTGTAATCACCGTACAACACATCGACAAGGGCACGACCGCTCTCGCTACCAGGCAAGTTGGCCCAAACAATGGCGGTGACGTTGGGGTTCTCTGCGAAGCTCTCCATGTCGACAGCGCCGGTCGAGTGGATGACAACGACAGTGTTGTTGTTGACAGCGGTGACATTGCGGATCAGCTGCTCACCCTGGTTCCACAGTGTAAGGTTGTTACGGTCACCCTCGTTCTTGTCGACAGTGATGTAGCCTTCACCGCTCTCGGCACTGACAAAAACGATGGCGATGTCAGTCAGGTTGGCGATCATAACGCTCTGAGCGATGTTCCAGTCGTCAAAGTTCCACTGGATCTCGGTGCGGTCCTCACGCGCACGAGCCTGAAGAGCCTCGTAGGGCGAGAAGAAGTACGAGTAGTCGGTAGAGCCCGAGCCCCATCCTTGACCGAGAGTGCCGTAAGGGAGACCACCATTCTGTGCACGGTCAGGCCAGTAGTTGGCGCCTTGGTAGAGCGGGCCAGCATCCGAGCCGACAACGGCCATGTTGCGGGGCTTCCTGATGGGAAGGGCATTGCGGTGATTCTTGAGCAGCACGGTACCGGCAGTGGCGACCTCGCGAGCAATCTTGTAGTGATCAGCGGTAGCATCCACGTGCTCGTTGGTGGCAGGGTCCATCTTATCAAAAAAGTTGAAGTTAGGCTTGGGGTATCCCTTGTCCTGATCGAGGAGGAACCAGCCAGCAAGAATGCGAGTAGCCATGTCATCAAGACGAGTGGTAGCGACGGAACCGTTGTTGACGGCCATGGTAAGATTGCCACCCCAAAGGGAGCCATTTGAGAGACTGCAGCAAAGCACGTCACCAGGCATGGTCATATCTAGACCGGCGTTGGCCGAGGCCACACCAGCATGCTGGGCACCCCAATCCGACATAACGTATCCGGAGAAACCCAACTCAGTCTTGAGACGATTGTTGAGCAACTCTGAGTTCTGACACGACCAGCTGTTGTTGATGAGGTTGTATGAACACATTGTGCTGGCGGCACCGGCCTGGACACCTCGGAGGAAGGGGTGAAGGTATAGCTCGCGCTCGGTACGCGTATCGAGATTGGAGCTACCTTCATTTCGGAAGTGCTCCTGCTCATTGTTGATGTAGTGCTTGAGCGTAGCCTGAACACCAGCATCCTGTGCACCGAGAACGGAGAAGTAAGAGCCTTCGCCACTAAGGTAAGGGTCGCCACCAAAGCCCTCCCAAGAACGGCCGGCTTCGGGAGCGCGTGCCAAGTTCATCATGGGGCCGAGCCAGATGTTGACGCCTTTGGTTTTGAACTCTTCACCGAGGGCATGAGCACGTTTGTAGAATAGGTCGCGATCGAAGGTAGAGGCTGCAGTGATGGCATCGGGGAAGGAAGTGATACGATCAACACCTCGGACACCAGCAGGACCGTCTTGGAGGCACAAGCCGGGGAAGCCGACACGAGGAATAGCGGCGATGTTGCCGACACATGGACCACGCTGCCAGCCAGAACCTGTGGTGAGAATGACTTTCTCGGTCTGGTTGAATTGCTGAAGGTATTCACGAGCTTTGCCAATGGCGTCCTTCCACTTTTGCGTTGTTCCCTTGGTCTGAGGTGTGGGGTAAAAGGGTGGCGAGTATGGGAGAGAGTCATTGCCGTCGAACGTGCTCGGAGGAACAGTCTGATAGCCTGGGCCAGTCTGACCAGCTCCACCGATGCCCTGCTGTCTTCGCTCGAGGGACTGCAATGCAGCATCGTTGTCGCGCGCCTCAAAGAGCTGCTGATAATCGGGCTGAGGTGTGATGACGGCCAAGCCGGAGCCAGCGTAAGCCAGCACGGCCAATGGCAGAAGTGTCGACAGCTTCATAATGATCCACTATTCCGTTGATGGTGTATGTCGATAACCAGGACGGGAAGGTAGGAATGGATGGGAGGGAAGAAGGTGATGGTCAGGGGCTGAGAAAGGGGGACGGATCGTGTTGATTGTCTTAAAGTAGGGACCGAGAGCAGACTGAGCGAGATGGGCTAATGCAGCTCGCGGCACTAGACAGGGTGGGGCAAACAAAGAGAATTGACCGACGCCGGTCTGTCAGGCTGGAAAACAGCAACAATGTTGGGCGAAGTCACCCAAGCGAACGTTGTTGGCGGTAAAGAAAGCAGATGCTGAGCAACTGACCGATGGAAAGGCCGTCAGAATGCGGAAGTGGTGGCTGCGCTGGTACGTGCTGAAGATCAAGCGAGTATGGTGTGGGCTTCCGAGCACGCAGTGTGCTGACAAGCTCGAGAAGAATTCGAAAGGGCAAGGTCTTGGCGGAAATCTCTTTTGTCTAGGTGGGGTATGTTGCCGAGCAGGCTCCATGCGGTACAGTAGCTAGAAAGGAACGTGCGGGGAGGCTGACGAGATTGAGTCACAGTGAGATGAAAAGGAACAGCCGATTGCGCAAGGAAGCGGCAGCGAAAGCCGAAGGATCCGAACAAGTGAGCGCGGGGGGGCGTAGCGGTGATGCGCAGAAGCTCGAATGGCTTCAGCAGGGCTGGTGTGGTGGTTGCCTTTGTTGCGATGTGGCCACGACTTTGGCTTGGAAGCGGGGACGGCTTGAACGAAACAATGGAAAGGGGGGTTCCGTGCTCGGCTAACGTGAAGCGTAAGGACCGTGCGTAGTGAGGAATTCTTTAGCGAAGGTTGAGAATGAGATCCGAGCTCAAGAAATGACCGACGAGGAAATGAGGGTTGGGCAATGAGAGGGATCAACAGCGAAGGTCAAGAAAGGGAAGCATATGGAAGCGGACGTGGGAGGAGGTCAAGGTCGCATGGAAAGCCGTGTGTCATGGTACATACGGTTGTCCAAGCGAAGTGGGATGGTCGGCGCGAGCTTCGATGGAAACGTTGCGCGCTTCGACAGAAGCATCTGAAGACGTCTTCTGCGTTCATGCGGTTCGCGTGAGCGTGGACGCTACCTGTCATCTTGCGAGGCGTGCAACAAGTCAACGCAGATCTTGCTTGACACAGACGAACCCAATATTTTGACTGCGCCGTTTGAACATGTCGTGACATTCATGGAAGTTGTGACACGCACGGGTTGAGCTCTGCTTTCGACGAGATGTATGGGCATGAGGGTATGGAATGGCTCAACAGAGCGTTCGAGCGATACTGTATGCAGTTCGGTACCAATCCGAGGCTCGGCAGAGATTCTGAATCGAACTCAAGATGATATAAAAAGCAACGCTGCGCACACTCACGCCCGCAAAGCACTCGAGCCGCAAGCAGTTAAGCGAAACTCACCGGTGGCTGCTGTCCATCGCTCTGAGTGAACAAACGCGAAGATGCCGTCCGTTTGTGTGTGCTTGATTGAAAATGGGCGCGCCTCGGGCTGACCGCCAACGCGTTGGGAAAGACTGGCATCATTGAACGGAGCTCGAGTTCAAGCTGAAAAAGAGCTGCACCCTGGCGGGATTCCAAATCAATTTTTCAATTTTCTCCGAGAGAAAAGATCAGCAAGCCTCGAAGAAGACACTGCGACCGACGGTTGAGTCATGTCAATATCCTGACACAGCAGCGTGCCCTCCAATTTTGCTTTCAAACATACACACACAAAAGCTTTCTGACTGGAATGTCGCCGATCCAATGCAAAGGGGAGCGCACAAGCTTTGCGCAAGCTCGGTTTCCATCTGTCCGCATCGTAACGGGATCCTGTCCCACACGTAGCTTGTTCGGAAGCGTGGCATGTCCATCCTTGTCGCAAAGGGTGCGCAAATGACGATTACAGTACTAAACTTTAAGCGGACAGCCGGACCGGAAGGGTTGCCGGTCTGCGCTAGTGAAGGATTTGCTGCGAGGTAGAGTAAGATGAGAATTGCCGCAAAGCACGGAGGCCATCGTAATTTGTAGCTTATAGCAAGCAAATAGAGTTTCCTTCTGCTTGCTGAGGCAACGGTGAATTTCAAGAGCGAACGGTGACTTCGCTTAGACTGGAGCCCCACGCTAAGCAATGCATTGCAGCATTGATTGGCGAGCTGCACCTCATCGTTTCGAAATTCGCACAAGTCGGTGTCCATTTCAAGT
This sequence comes from Pseudozyma thailandica, assembly GCA_023212835.1. NCBI lineage: Eukaryota > Fungi > Basidiomycota > Ustilaginomycetes > Ustilaginales > Ustilaginaceae > Pseudozyma > Pseudozyma thailandica. The sequence goes on from JALCCH010000011.1 coordinate 298,778, forward strand.
TTGGTTATGTCTTTATAAGCCGGTCTCGGTGCGCTCAAAACATTTTCTGGGAGGAGTCGCGGCGCTGCGGGCATAGCACAGCCAAGGCTGAAGTTGGAATTGGCTGCGCCATTCTGCCACATCGAGTTCGCTCGAGCGGCTGATGTGACCGTGCTACAGTGGGCGAGATCTTGGGCGAGGAACAAATAAATCCCATTTTATAATCGACTGAACGGCAGGACTCGAGCCATGTTGCGGACGTCCGAATGGCTGCGCCTGTCAATCCGATCGGGCTGCCGATTTCATATATGATCGCATCTACGACCTGTCATCAGAGCCGGCCGAGTCCTACAATGGCCTCCGGCTCCTCTTATCCAGCGACTCGCCAATCTGAACATGCCGGATACCCGACAATTCTGCGTCCATGGAATGATTTTCTTTACAACTAGCGCGAACAGTATTGTTGACAGCTTTCAAACAGTTTGTTGCGCCCATCCCACCATTGTTCTGTCTCTCAGCTTGCGCAAGACTGATCAGCACATTTCTGAAGCAGCATATGGTAAGCGCAGACGGCGGATCAGGTATCATAGCAAGCTTGCACAATGATCCAGTCGGATCAGCTTTGTTGAAAAGAGAAGGCTTTCAGGCATGATCCACACTCCAAGTGCTTCTGCCATACCCCAACGGACTTAAGCGTCGGAAGTTTGAAATGAGACTGGTTTTGCACCGAAAGCTCAGCCAGCGGCAAAAGCGGCTTATGACTTGCTCTGAGCGTTGAAGCTTTCTCGATTTGTGTTTGGTGATGACGGCCGCCGACAGTCGATACAGTACTCATGCGTTGGTGACGGAGCTGCACTGTCGGATGTCACGGAGTTTCAAATTTGTGTTCCAAACGGCGCTTTGGCAGAACGTGGCTAGCCGACCTCATACTGTATGTACTGTACTCTTCTCGAATGTCTGATCTTGTGCTACCTTCTTTTCCACGCTAAAATGACATCCGACCTCAGTCACTGCGGTCCAATCAACCAACTTACACCGCGGTAGCCTTGCTTTCAGACTCTGCCACCGCCGACCTTCCTTAACGGACAGTCTGGTGTCACTTACCCAAGCACTTGGCTCTTGCGCCGCGTCCAGCGTCAAATGCCATCTGTCTGTCTCATCCGCCTCTCCCCTCCTTCGCTCCTGTTTCCGATGTCTACACATCGCCCGGCCTGGCGATTGCCTCGCCACTAGATCTGAACTTCGCTTCGAAACGATTGTCGAGATTCTTTACTATCCAGACTCGCATGCTGAATCGCATAGTCTTGAGAATCTTTCCGGATTTTCCTGTCACTGCTCTGCTTAGCTTTCCTGTTGACTGCAACATGCTGTTGGGCTCTATTGTTCCTCGAACCGAGTTTTAGGCTGAATTCGATGCAGTGAGCAGGTGATCCCCCGTGTCCCTTCATCCTGCCTAGTCTTTCCGGGCCGTGCTTCTGATCCTCCGAGATCCTGATCCTCCAATCACGCCACGCAGACAGGCTCGTTCCATCTTGGAATCAGACTAGCTTGGTCTTACTATTGTCATCTAGCTTCAAGTCAACATTGTTTCATTGTCAGTTCTGCGCCTCCCAGCAGAGCCATCGTATCTCCTAATTCCGGCAAAAGTCGCAGCTGCAATCACTGGCTTTGCCTTCGCTGGCCGCTCTCTGCGACTTTGGTGCTCGCGTTGCTTGCAACACTGCCTTCCTTTGATCAAAGCAAGATAAGCTTTCATTCAATCGAAACAAAAGAAGCTTTGTTGACGAAGTTGCCCAATCTGAGCCGATCAGAAGTGTCTCACCATTGCGCCCATCCCGCTCACCGGATCCTGCAGCTCCGTACTCTTAGCTGCCGTTGGTGGCGATGAATGAGCTAACGGTGTGGCTGCCATGGTGGCTTGTGAGCTAATCTCGTTGTGTTGTCGTTCATCTAGGCGCCCCGCTGCAACGTTTCGAGTTCCGACCAAGCATGAGCTCGCCTGCAGCCTCGCCTGCTTCAGTGGATACACCTATTCCGCTGAATACGGGTTCTTCTACGATTTTACCGTCAACGATCCCGCTGAGCCTGATGCCTTTTGGAGCTTGCTTCTACCATCCTCTACTGCTCCTTAAAGATGGAGCGCTTGCAACGGATTCGCACCGGCAATGCTTCAGATGCCGACTAGTGCAGGTCATCCGGTCATCGTTACCGACTCACTCGTCTGGTGCCTACCGCCAAAGACCGCCTGGAGTTTCGAGATGACTTCAGTGGGACAGTATGTCTTGCTACTCTTCCGCATGAGACCCTTCCTGCAACGCAGCTTCATGCAGAAACCCGCCACTCCGCTGTCAAAAGTCTTCGACCGTCCCATGTACTCCCAAGAGAAGGTGTTTGAGTCCAGCTGAGCATATATAGCTTCCAATCTGGCGGATAAGTCCACCTGCATCCCCCATCCTCCCCATCCACTCACCCACCCCTTCCCTATTCTACTCACTCCTCTTCCAAGATGCTTGCCAAATCCACCTTCGTTACCCTTCTTGCTGCTGCTGCTGGCTTTGTCCAGGCTAGCCCTCTTCAGAAGCGCGCCGGATGCTCTTCTTACACCATCATCGACACCCGTGGCACTGGTGAGCCTCAGGGTCCTTCTTCAGGCTTCATCAGCATGAACAACCAGATCCGATCCGCCGTCTCTGGTGGTTCCGAGTACGACACGGTCTACCCTGCTGGCTTCGATCAGGTCTCGACCATGGCTACGCAGAACATTGTCGCCAAGGTTCAGCAGACCCTCGCCACCAACCCCAGCGCCTGCTTCATCCTCGAGGGTTACTCTCAGGGTGCCGCCGCCACCTGCAACGCCCTTCCCCAGCTGACTGGTGCTGCTTTCGACGCTGTCAAGGGTGTCATTCTGATCGGCAACCCCGAGCACAAGCCTGGTCTTACTTGCAATGTCGACGGCAACGGTGGCAAGACCACTTACTACGCCAATGGTCTTGAGGCCGCTTTCACCCAGGGTGTTCCGTCTAACTGGGTCTCCAAGACGATTGACTTCTGCATCCTTGGTGATGGTGTCTGTGATACCGCCTCCGGTGCTGGTATCACTTACCAGCACTTGACTTACCCTATGAACTCCTATGTCCAGAACACCGGTGCTCAATTTGCGATCAAGGCTCTCCAAGGATAGGTTTTGGGCCCATCTATGCCTTCCCTTTCTTGCTGTATCTCTTTTTTTCGTTCGTCTTAGTAATCGCCTTCTTTTTTGGTCAAAGTTCTTGTACCCACTCCAGTCCCTACCTCCTTTCAGATCTCACTTTCCATGCACGGAGTCGTTCTCACCTTATTCCATCGCTTCTACGAAATCACATCAGATAATCACGGAAACCCGTCTTGCAGTGTATTGGTCGACAGGGTGAGAAGACTTGACAGCGAGAAAGAGCCCATACGCTCGGACAGATGCTCGGCTGGTGTGGCGTCACGCTAATGTTTGACCAAACTTCGCTTCACACCTCATCATCGCTTGCACTGTTAGCCATTCCGTCCTCCGCTTCCGCGACACACCTTTTGGCCTTGCTCCAGGTGCGCTTTGCAGGCCTAGTGGTGGCCTCTTTCGTGTGGTTGCCGAGCTTCATGAGTTGGGGCAGCTGATCGCACTTGCGAACTCCTTCATGTGGACGAGGTCTCCAGATTGGGCAGGCTTATTGTAGGCGCGTGGGATTTGCACCTTCTTGACGGGTACGGATGCCGCGAGGAGTGTCGATAAGACGATGGGCAGCCAGCTGAGTATCAGCACCAGAGGATCAGTGGAATTGTTTCAGTCATGATGAAAAGTCTTTTAAAGAAGACGAGGGAGAACGGGAAGACCGAAACTCATCTAGCCGGATATACTCGAGCTAAGTTTATCGGGTTCAATGCATTTGACAGAGTAGGCTCGCGATGAAGTCAAGACCGAAGCACACACACAATGAAGCTACTGTATGAAGCAATGACTTGTGCTTAGAGCTGAAGCACTACGGCTACATTACTGGGCACTGTGTGCAACCGACGGCGCAATCGATGGTAGGTGATGGGCTACACAAGATGATGGGCATTTCGGGATGTAGGCGATGCCTCGTCTTTCTCTAGACACTCTGACTCGCCGACATGGGTGGCAAACATCTACCTTAGAATTTGAAGATTCTCTTCAGACTGTCATCAAACGCACGTCGCTCCATCGCAACAATGTCAGTCACGATATTCAGCATGTGTTGCTAATCTGTGAGCGACCTACCCTTTGATCTTTCCCATGAAGCGCTCGAAAATGGATGAATGTGCCATGCGCGACTGTCTGCCAAGCGTCACGGAGGGCGGAGTGCGTCGTTTAGCATTCGGATGAGGAGTGCCAGGGGCATGATAGGGATGAAGCTCCCTCGCAGGAGCTGCCAGCGCAGCTTTTGGCACCATTGCGATCAGGAAACCTAGGGTCATAGTGACAAGCAAGATGCGGGAGAGGCTGACGTGATTGTTCATTTCGTTGGGGACACTGGAGGTGTGAGCAGAAGATCATCGAGGAGATTCACAATGGTCTTTATACCGTGATGATACACAGACGGGCTTGGATAGGCTTGCAATTCGGCCGGAGAGCCAGCCGGAGCGAATGATTTGAGACGGAGATGAAGGAGGGAGCTCATTATTTTACTGTATCTCTTCCCACGCAGTCGATCTTTACCTGTTTGTGGCCACGCCGAGAGGTGCGATCTAGGGTTTTGGTAGTTACAATCGTGAGAAGCATGTTTCCCGGCTTCTTGGCGCATAGTTTCGCCGAAGTGGCCGGCCCCCTTAGCCGGGAAAGGGTCGGAACAGACTTGGCCGTCGACATGGATCGCAATCCAAAATATCGTCAGCTTCGCTCGGGCTAGCTTGCGGAATCTCTGATACTTACTCTTTGATTTTGCTCCACCAGCTCTTCCGGTAGACCCTTCCGGGTGTTTTCAATTGCTCGACCTGATCAAGTCTCACGACAGTTGGGATTTTTTGTAGCTTCGAGTACGGGCTCTTCCATGGCTCGACTGGAAGTGGAGGTGCCCTGACGGCCACACACAACAGCGAAGCAAAAAGTGCCAGCGAAGCTACTGCTGGCAGTCTGACACGACTCAAATGTACCATCTCTCAGCAAGCACGACGAGGAGGTTGACGGTGTACAGGGAGCAGGCAAAGGGCTGTGCGTTCTACAGTTATAAACGTCAGAAATTCGATATTTATACCGCACTAGCTCAGGCTAATTCAAGGACATCAACAGTCGCCCTATGAGCTTCCGGCATGATGCCTAGCTATATATCCGGCTCGAATACGCCGAGAGCTCCGCGGTCAGCTGGTTCTCGCCGTCATGTGAACGGGACCAGCTCGCAATGACACACGCTCAGCTTTGAGTATGCTGTGCAGAGCGATCGACCGTCGATTCGTATTTGTGTTACATCTAAGCAACGATGAGATCATATCGACCAAGCCCCAAAAATGCCTATCTCATAGTCCGATCAGTGCAAAGACACCCTGATACAGGAGTCCCATGTATGCTCATAGAAGAATGCGAGCTCGAAGCCGGCAAGCGGCTTGGCTATTTTTTGCGACCACTTTTATTTCGCATTTTTTTTTGCTCGAGATTTTTCCTTGCAGAAATAAGATTTTGGGTTTCTCAAAGCCTCCACATTGCGACCCTGCATGACCTTTGGTGCACAGACGGTACTCAGACTTTTGACTGAGCACTGCCATACGACCCTCTCGCGCCAAGATTATTGTTCCTCTACCATCATCTCGACATCCATCGCAACATGAGCGATCACCAAGCTGTGCCGCCCAAGAGTGGCTTCCACCAAGCTGCGTCCTTCGTGGAGCGCGCACTCAGCTTTCGCACTAATGCCCAGCGCACGGCTTCTTCTTCCAGTACATCTGGCAACGATGCCGCTTCATCCGCACAGCATCAGGCCCCGGTGAAGCCCGCACTCAAAGCCGCGCTGACAACAAAAGACTTAAAAGAGACAGAGAACTTTCCGCACGTCTCAGAGTCACAGGTCGAAAAGCTCCTGCCGGGCTCGGACCTTGAACATGCACGAGGATGGGTGCAGGCAGCGTTGCAGGAGATGCATCTTAATTACGACCTTGATCCGAAACTTCTCGGTGAGAGGAGCGACGCCAACCGCGGCAATGCACTCATAGCACTGCTCCTCTCTCGCATCTCACTGTCTGCCTCTGACTCCTCCGACGGAGACCACGAGCGAGGAAAAGGGCATCTCTCAGGCGCAGTCCCCGACCAACTCTCACAGACCAATACCGAGTCCGCTTCCTCACACAATTCAAAGTCAAAGTCTGCCGGCATCGCCCCACCTCGAGCCTATGAAACACACGACCTCCTCAAAGCAATCGATAAAAAAGATCTCGAAACCATCCTCGCCATCCGCAATGCCAACTTCGACCTGCTCCTCGACCTCTCTCAAGGTGGAACCACCTCCAAAACCTCCCCTGCCGCATCTCAAGCCGGTGGGTCCACTAATACTCCTCTTGGCTACGCCATTTCGCTCGGCAAGGGCTGGGAGAGCGTCTCCATCGTTCTCGTCGGAGCCTTGTCGAAGTTCGTCAACAATCTCCCAGATGATGAGGATGAATATGAGAATAGCTCGGAGAATGCGAATGTGGTGGGTGGGGCGGTGGTGAAGGTGAAGAAGCCGAAGAAGTTGCAGCTGGATCCGAGGACAATGACGAGATTGAGAAAGATCAGGGTGAATCTGAAGCTGGCGATTGATCATAGTATTTTCCAGGATCAGACGGGGTTGTTGGCGTCGTACTTGCAGGTGTTGGTGATGTCGGAGGGATCGCCGTTCCTGCATTCGGCGGTCGACGATGTGGCTCACTGTTTAAGCTCGAGATTCTCAACGTCGTCAGCGGATGGCGGAGCGGATCCAGTAGCGAGAAGCAGGTCGCAAGTCATGCAGTTCGTGACGGACTCGCTCAGGCATAAGAGCGACAAAGTTGCAGCTGTGAAAGACTACATCGCAAACGCGCAATCGGATCTCCTCCTCATGTCTCTCTGGTCTCTCGTTAAGCTGACCCGCTCACAGCTCGACACGGTACGACAGAATATCAGCTCGATCGACGAAGCAGAGCTGGGCGATCTAGGCAATCCATTGCCAATGTACTTCTTCGCACGAGACGATCGGGTGGCGTCGCATTTCGTGGCGAGGATGGAGAGGTTGAAGAGTGTTGGTGAAGCTTTGGCGGGAACGAAGGGGCCCAAGGCGAGTCTAGCCAAGTTAGGAAGTAAGGTCGCGGAGGCGCTGCAGGAGGGCGCGAGGAGGAAGACGTCGCATGAGAGATTGGAGCTCATTGAGGGCGTGCTTCGTACGAAGAGTGGGCAGGGTCATGTTTGATGTTTCGACTTGCTTGTCTTGATACCCTTGCAAACGATGAAATGTGGTAGTGATATGCAGTGAGGTGTGAAAAAGTCTACAAAGGATTCTAGCTTTGTCCAGCGCGCCGTGTGCCTTGATTCGCGACTGCCATCGCTAGATCTCTATCCCTCTCTTCCGCTTTCTTCTTCTCCCTCCTCTCCTTCTCGTCCGCCATGCCCTTGACCACCGTCAACTCCTCCTCCAACTCCTTCTTCATCTCGACGAGCCTCAATTTCATCTGGGTGAGCACCCTGGAGTCGGCATTCAGCGTCGCCTTTTCCGCATCCAGACTCAGTTCGCACAGGTTGGACCAATCCAGATGTCTTTTGCACTTGCGCTTTGCTGTGCCGCAAATGACTCTTTCTTCTTCAGCATCCCATTTGTCAGGTTCGTCGCGCATCAGGCCATCCAAAGGGACCTCGTGGGCAAGGATGCTTTTGGCGATCTCTGTTGAGACCCACTCGTCGAATTCTGCATCGTCCCAATGCAGGCGGGAGTCGTAGCCGCATCGTGGGCCGCCAGAGGCGTCGGTGCTGGATTTCGACTTGCTCTTGGAGCCACCCTTCTTCTTCTTGGAGGGCTTCTTGGGCGAATCCGGCATCTCCTCATCGTCCTCTCCGTCCTCAGGAACGTCGTTGGAAGTGGTGGAGGTGGTAGAGGATCCGACGGGCGGGAGTGTGGGTACGCGGTCGGAAACGAGATGAAGCAGGGTGCTGCGGTGGTCGAGGCGGTCGAGACGGGCGTTGATGACAGATTTTTCAAGGTCGACGGAGAGGAGTTGCTGGGTTACAAGCTGGTGCTGCTCTTGCAAAGCAATCATCGATGATGAAGATGCCGATACTGCGGTCGATGTGGGATCAAGCTGCGCTATAGGGGTGGAAAGACCGTTGATGTGATCCCCGGCTGCGCTGCTTGAGACGCCGTTTGCGACTTTTCGTACCTCCGCTTCATCATCGCGAATCCTCAACGCGAAAGTATCGCCCAAACTCAGCCTCGAACTTGAGCCTTCTTGAACTTTTAACCTCGCCTGAACCTTCTCCCACTCCCCGCCCTTTTCCTCATACCTCTCGCTCCGCTCCGTTATCGCTCCTATCTTCCTCGCGACCTTCACTCTCCCATCTTCAGCCCACTTCTGCACACCTCCCATTCCGGCCTTCCCCAGCCCCAACCTCTTCATCCTCTCCGCCACCTCCAGCGCTCCACATCGATCCGAGCAGTACTTGCTAAATTTGCCCACCGCTGCCTTCCTACACCCACCTCTGGCGCACGCCGCTTTGTATGTCGTTTCCTCGCCCGTTTCCTTGTGGCACAGAGGGCAGATGAAGAGGTCGACAAGTTCGACATCGGCTTCGGTGATGTTCATGCAGCGGTAGTGGTACCATTGATCGCAGCGGTCGCAGAGGATCATGCCTCCGTCGACATCGTCTTGCCGCCGCCGGCAGATGCAATAGAGTGTCGTGTCTTCTTCCTCTTCTAAGGCGGGAGGAGGGGTCGGAGTGCGCTTCTCGGCTTTCAATCGAGCGGTGCTGGAGGAAGGCTCAGAAGAGGCGGCCTTTTTGGTCGAGTTAGAAGATTTTTTGGTTTTGCTGCTACTGGAGGAGGGCTTTTTCTTCTTCGCTGCCGATACTGTTGGTGTTGGTGATGGTGTCGGGCCGTCTGATGCGAGTGCGAGCAATGCGTCGTCAATTGATGGATCTGGCTTGATCTTCAATTCTCCTTCTGGTATTGGGGCAAGCGCATCATGCTCAACCTTGACCGAAGAATCCGCGAGGCCATCTTGAGCGGCCTGTGATGCTGGCTCCACTGATGCCGTTCTACTCGCCTGCGCCGACTTGGCACGCTTCTTAGGTGGAGTCAGATCTACGTCCATGTCGCGAGACGTCGAAGCGTGTGCTCCACTCTCGTCAGACTGCATGACGACAGCAGATAAGATGATTAGATGGAAGATGGGAGGCAGAAGATGATGTCGTATTGCAAGACACAACAAAACAGTGTGTGTAGGGGTGCGCTTCTTCAGGGTCCAACACGCTCAACGCGCCCCATTCGCGCCCAGAGCTTCTGGCCGATTTCCGAGATTGACCTGCTCTTCACCTCCACGGTCACTTCCAACAGCGCTCCGTAAGCCTCACTTTTGCAAGGCGCTCAAACATACCTGCACAACCTCATAGTCACATACAAAGTAGGCGACGGACGCTAGTGGAGCATTACATACTATGCTGGTTCTGATCGGTGAAGCTGCAGTCAAAGTTGTAGCTAATTGCTTAGCCAGAAGGCGCCCTCGACCGTGGCGGACGAAAGAAAAGATTGTCGATATTGACGGTATTCGCATCCCACACTGCAGTTGCATAATGCGGTTCACTCGACGTGATAGAATCCGAAGTGCTCTGACGCTCTATCAGAGGAGTCACAGGCTCATTCGCCTCGGTTAACTTCTCTCTTGAACTGCTGCTATGTCGAATTGGTAAGGCATTGCCTTCGGCATTGTGCCCCGCGCTTCCTTCGCAAGATCGGGCTTGCGGACAATCGTGCTGGCTGGGAGAGGGAGACGAAGGAATTAAGCTGTCGCAGCTGCGCGATACGGTAGACGATGTGTCTTCCGGTCGTGAGGTGCAGTCCGTCCCTCCATTGCTGTCTCGACTGCGAATGTCAGCCAGGTCTGTGAGAAAGGTATTTGACATGTCAAGCGGTCGCAGCGTGAAAGCGTTCGATCCTGGATCGATCCAGCTTGGACGACCCTCTTCCGAGTCCGCTCTGACAAAGCTGCGGTACTGACGCTTAGATCTCAGTCGATCTAAGGTTGACATGCGCTCACCAAGCTGAGCTTTGAGATCGTCACGAGAGCCGACAGGCTTGTACCCTGACACTGGTGCTCGTTGGATCATTGGCTTTGCGGCTGTATGTATCGGAGAATGGAACGCACTCGGATTGGCTGGTGCTGGCGAAAGACTAGGCTTGCCGATGATAACGGTCTCGTCAGAGACCAGCCTGCGCTCCCTTCCAGACCCATTCCTAACCTCGGTGGCTGAGCGAGGAGGGCTCTCCAGAACAACTGTGGAAGGAACTCCTTCCACCGCAGCCTCAGTACCACTAGTTCGATGTGCCTCACGAGGCGCCTTTCCGTCTTGGCGTTTTGAGCGAGAACGATGTGAGATGCTGGACAAACGAGAGGCCAGATTCTGAACGAGATGGGGACGCTGTGAGCTAGTTGAATGTAGATCTGGGCTGCTCACAGACATCCTCCGGCTAGCGTAAGGATGCTTAGGCTGTGGATGCACGACCAAGAACGTCTGCTCAGTGCCGTCTTTGTTCGAGACCCTGTGCACCCTGACTGAGCTTGCGCGTACATTCTCGTGCACCAAGGATCTTGCGGATTCTCGACGCTTCCTCTGAGAAGACTCTGAGCCTGTATCGCCGGACGGATCCTTCAAACATGGACTCAACCGATCCAGTAGAGGTCCAGTGCTGGCTTCGATACTCGATTGGTATTCTTCGCGCCATGCTCGTCTTTCCGCTTCGATCTGCTGGTTGCGCTCAAGCAGCTCGGGCGCTTCCAAGAGCTCCATGCTGTCTTCGCTCTCCCTGATCGCGACCTCCTCTTGGGGCCGTGGTGATGGCGAGGGCGTCGGTGTGGTCGGTAGAGGCTTGGTGGGGAGAAGGCCTGAGGAAGGAATTGGTGTATCTTTAGGAGGGAGCGGTGGAGGGATACCATCGTGGAGACTGAGGCGTACGTCTCTAGCGGCGGGGCGGAGGAGTGGCGAACGCTCGCTTTGAAGGTGCAATCGGCTGTCATGACCGTTCTCAGGTGTATTGAAGGTCGATCTACGAGCAGCTGCCACTGTACTTGCTCCGGTGCCACTCTTGGTGCGTTGCCAGATGCGTTCAGGGGCCGCATGGACTCGCTCCACCACAATTGCTGGAGCAGTGGACAGGCTGCGCGTACGAAGTCGGGGACGAGGCAACATAATGGCTTCGCATTTGTTAAGAGGCTCCCAGTAGCGTGTTTCGTATGCAGTTTCTGATGTCACAAATGAAGCCGAAGCATCCTGCAAATGTTGTTCGTAGCCCATTGATGTGTCAGTCGCGAGACGATGTGGCCTGCTGCCGTCCCGCTTTGGTGAGGCGAGCAGGACAGGAGCAGGACGAGATGAGGTCAAGCTGGAAAAGGAGCGGTTCATCATCAGCTTGGTTTCTGGCAAATCCCTGCCGATAACAGCACTGTCATCTACAGAGTCCTTTCTCGAGCCAGCTCTAATTACTGAAGCTGGTTGATTGACTACGGCCTCCGATTGAGGTCGAGAATGCAAATAGTCGCTGGCGGTTGAGTGTGTCTGCACGCTGAAAGATAGACTAGGGCCCCGACTATGAGCAGACTCGCTTGGAGGCACACTTTGCTGATGAAGGTCGCTGTTCGAAGAGGAATCAGAGCCAGCTCGCGGCGTAAATTTCGAAGCAGCCCCGACGATGCCTGATTGGTAGTAATTAGACCACGACTGGTCGTTGGGCACTTCGAAACGGAGCGCTGGGCTGGGCGCTAACACGTTACGTGAACGATGTTGATCGTCGCCCTCTGAACGTCCCATGGATGAATGTCGAGATATTGTGGCTGAGTCGCTGAGGGAATTTCCGTACTCAAGATGTAGAGCTTTTGGGAGAGAAGGCGCAGATGAGGAATTGTGGGAACGAGGCGCGGAACTGCTGTATGGCCCATCGTGAGAGTACGATGTTGGCATGCCCGTGCTGAGCTGTGGCCTTTGCCAAAATGAATGTGATCGGCGCTCGGAGCCAAAGCTCTTAGCCGGCTTTTCCGGCCTCATAGAACTATCATGCTGTGGTGATACATGGATGAGGCGCTCGACAGGCTCGATGGCTGAGTCGTCGGAAGCGCCGAGGCCGTATAGCTGATGAATTGGCAAATAAGGCTTGATCTTCTCGTGTCGTTCGCTGTTCGAGCCAAACACGGCTGGTCCGAGATATGATTCAGTAGTATGTGGTCTCGTGACTCGATCTTGAAGCTCGTCGGCAAGAGTTGCATGCCATGTTGTGGTACTGCGTGAAGCTGAAGAGGCAGCGCCGCGGCGCCGTGGAGGTGATGGGTAAGAGGGCGCTGTATACGAATGACTTGGAGGGCTGTCAAAAGGGCACTCTGGATCTGCCGAATCGTCCAGTGTTACAATGTGAATCGATTCGGCTATCGACAAGGACGAGACCCAGTCTCCCTGCATTAGTAATGCGGCGCCGTCGCGGGCGAGGTGATCGTCTTGTCGAGATACCTTGTTCGGTGGAAAATCGTCAACAACAAAGTGTAAGGACGGCAGGCGGATCGCGGTCTCCTGGTAATTGCTTTTCTCGCGACATACGATACGGATAGTGCGAGGAGATATAAGGGAGTTTGTCTGGTTTTGACGGGATCATTGGAAGGCGTCTCGTTTTCTGGGAGCTTAGAGCAATTGTTTCGTCGACAATAGCATGAGTGCAGCCTCACGACAATGTGATTGGTCGATGCGTGCAATAAGGATGTTGTGCCTGCGATTGTCGTGAGAAGTCAATGTGGAAACAAGGTCAGGTTACGCTTTTCAAAGGTGATGAATTGAGGTGGGTGAGTTGCTCGTGTCCAGAGAGAATCCTTTGTTCAATCGCCCGCTACTTGAAAGAGAATTGGCGGCTGCACCGATGGCGAGTGCAACGGTCTGCGGTCTTATGCCACCGACAGAAGCTCTGGAGTTTTGTTTGTCGGGATTAGGATGGCTGCTGAATCTGCAACAATACCAACCGATGCCGAGCATCCGCCGATGAGCCAAATGACTTTGAAAGCTGTGACTGACGGCGAGAAGATAAAATGAAGTCTTTGTTGATCAATTTCCCTCTGGTATAGATGTGAGAAGCAGGGAGGATGTGGCGAACAGCAAGACAAACAGTAAAGAAAGTAGGAAGATGATGGTGATGCTGGGTCAAGCTCCAAGTGGATGGCACAGAGTGTCGAACCTTACCCGGCCACAAGCTGCAGCAAGTGCAGGAACAATTTCGGCTACAAGAAGCGCCAAGCTGTCACAGAACTCCAAGGCTCAGCCGCAATTCTTCGCTTGCCCTCCAGGGCGATATACTTGGCGGCGAAGCGGGGGCGCAAAGATCCTGAAGCAATCGTCTGACCCTGAGAAGGGCGACAAAAACCTCTTTTTCAGGAGACACAATAGTGAAGTCTGTACAGCCGAGCCATTGTGAAAAGGACGGGTGAAGACTTTTTTTCTGCAGCGGCTTTGGATGGCAGATCGAAAATCGAGCCACCCTGTTGCAGCTACAGTAGATCGCTCGGACCCTTTTTGCCTATTCTTGCATCAGTCGGGATGCCCGACAAACACGAGGGTCTCGGTGTGTGTCTCAGCTCGGGACTTCCGAAGAAGGGGTGAACAATGACAGGCAAGATTAGGGGAAGCAAAAGTCTGACTCTTCGTACGAGACTGACTGAAAAATGACGCACCAACCATCCAAATGGCGCTCAGTCACCGTTTGCAGCCATCAAAGATCGTAAAGCCGACAGTCGAATTCCGTTCCTCGGATGGATCTGTACCTTGTTTCCATCTCGTCTGAACTGCTTTGACCGTCATAATGAGGCTGCGGAGCTGTCCAAGGTTGTGCGTGACTGATACACGAGGAGTGCGGTTCGTGACTTCAGCATGAAGCAGCAAAGGCGTAACCAAGATTTTGGCTGAAGAGCGTGTGGCGTAAAGATTATCGCGTATGACCACGGCACCTGCAGGTCGGCGCATCACTCTGCAGCAGCAAGAGCCAAATCTTCTGAAATTCTGCATCGGAATCGCCCCTGCTCATTTCTAAACTGCACAGGCTCGCTAGTTGTGGATTTGGCGTCTTGGCGTTACAAATACCGACGAGACGAGATAAATTTGCAACAACGAATGGGAGAGCTTGGTTCGAGTGATCTTCGTCTCATCTTGGCGTAGTAGATCTTTCCGTTCAGCAGTGAGGCCTTTTATTCTTGCGACCTGAAGATGCCGTCCGCCCGAAACATAAATGTCACGTTCTTGCCTCCCATATGATCAGAGACGACAGTCATAGAAGCCACTGAATGCTTATTTCAGACTCAGACTCGTTCGCAGGTGTCAAAAGTCGGAAAATTCTTTTGACATGTCTCACATCGGTCTGATGCCAACTCGGTTGCGTAGAGTATTGTCCACGCGAACGTGCCAGACGACACCACATAGGGAGGATACGAAGGACTCACATCATCGTCACAGACGGTTCACATAGCAAGTAATTCGATCGTATCCGAATTCTCTTCCTCGATTCACCTTAGAACCGGCGCTGCCCGATACAGTAGTCACACGCTATGAGCCATACCGCTGTCATTTCATGGCGATCTCATTTCGGATGACTCCGATATTGTAATTGTAACCGGAGGATGAGAAGCCCACCAATCTTTTCTCGAGCGACCTTGCTCCGGCACGAGCCGCATCTGCTGTCAGCTCGCCTACCAGCAGAAGATCGAGCGAGGCTCTCGTGGGTACACAGCTAACCCTGGTACGGTCAGAAAACACCGTGAAAGAAGCCGCAACGCAGAAGACGTTGCGTCTTCATTCATTTCGAGATGCCAACTCACCGACTCTGTTGCCTTGGTAGAGGGCCGCAAGACGAAGATCCGTGTCGACCTGCCAGACACCTGAATGGCTGCTGTCAAAGGGTGAAATGAGCTATCAGACAACAAGAAGATCCGTTCATATGGAATTAGTCAAGTGCCAAGTATGGTCTAATGACGGCAATCTCTGTGCTCACACCTGCGCATGACAGGTGCCGCCAACAGCGCTGTGCCAGTGTTCTTCCCCGCATGTCCTTTGCAGAGTCACTTTCTGACAAATAAGCCTGTATGTCTGTGCCGAATCTGAGGATGCCTTTTACAGTATCAGGCCGCATGTTGAGTAGCAAATCAGAGCAATCGCTGCTGCTATGTGCCGACTCGAGCGACGGCGACGGGTTGGGCTGTGAACAGCTAGCTAATAGGTGCGCAAGAATCTGCACGGAACATCAGCCATCTACTGTGGAGAAAACATAAGTCCTCGAGTGGACTTGACTTAATCAGTCTTGCTGCGCCTGATCGCTTCATGTCCTGGACCCCGGTGCGATTCGGTGTAAAAAGGGCCTTTTGCAAGCCAGTCTCATCTGGCTTATCGAGCCCCTGCAGAGATCTGTTCCGTACAATGAAACAAGTTCACAGCCCAAGCGCACAGTGTAGACTCGGGTACCTCCAGGAAAATTCACCCACAAAGTCTATGAAGCCATTCAAGCTCGGGGCGCAATGAAGCATGGGCAATGCCACCGCATCTACCTGCATTAGGTGTCGGTATCTTGTCGGCCATGAACTGCTTAGCAGAGTACCGACAGTTCTGGTTCGCGCCTCCTCTCCTCATCAACCGGCTTATTGCGATAAGGCTGTGTAGTAAATGGCACAATGTGGGCGATGCATCAAGTATTATGAGCTGTCGAAATCAAGTACTTTCCAACACTGACCAGTATCATCGCTTCCACAACAGGGTCTATCGTCTGAGACAACAAGGAAGAGGGCACCTGCTCGACTGGGTCCCACCTGCCAAGGCAAAGACGCAGCAAGGCCGCTCGTACCATGAAATGTAAGCTTCTTTCGCGTAGCCAGCTCTCTCACGATCTCAAAAGCAATCTATTATGCGCACGTTGTTCTAAAGGTCGGTCTCGAGAGAAGCTTGGGACATCAAACTTTTTCTCCTACGCAGCAATAGCGGCCCTCGCAAAGAAAGACCTAAGTCTAAGCCCGAGCGTGTCACCTTGTTTCACCATACGGCATACAAAAAGGAGCAAAGACAGTCGCAGAGCTAGTGGTACTCGACAAATCGATCTTTAGGAACAAGGTATCCTCATATTTGAGCCGTTCTTGGCCTCTAAGTTTACCCTCATCCCCATCATAGTCTCCCACACACAATCTTCATCATCGTTGTGTCGTCTGGTATCATCATTATGCGGTCTTCTACCGAGGAAAGTCGTTCAACACAGCACGCTTCCATGACCTCACCTGGCTTGAGAATGCACTCACAGCTGCCACAGAGATCATCCTACGCCAGCAGCTGCAGCAGTACCGGAAGCAGAAGTTTCAGGCTACAGAGTGAGTATGCTCAGAGACTCTCACATTATCTCCTTTGGCAGACATGATTGGAAACTGACAGCGTCTTTCTTGTTGATCTCATAACTTCAACCGATCTACTTATAGGTACGTACGAGCTCCCTCGCCGTATCAGCACGGAAACCATATACTCGCGTGCTTCTTCTTATGGGCAGGAGTCGACCTCACCTATTTCGCCTCGCCCTCCGAAAAGCAATCTTGCGGTGATCAGGCATTCTACCGACACCAAGGCTCTGGATCAAAGCCAGCTCAGCAAGGCAACTTTGAGCGCTTTGCCATCAATCGCTTCAAATGCTCCGCTTCGGTCATCCCGTACCGATCGTGACTTTACACGGGATCTCGCCCAAAGCCGATTGATCGTATTTCCAAGTCCGCCCGGAATGTTCTACTGCTGTGATCCGTTCAAAGAGTATGAGCAGTCTGTATCGTCGATGGACTCGAGCTATAGCTGCGCCCAAGAAGACAGTATCGATATCGACCCCTATTTGAACAGCTTGGTTACTCATGAGTTATCCGCAGAACTTTCTACAAGACAAGCACTCAAGCTGCCCGCAAGCATCGATGAGCCCAGTTCTCCGGGCTGGATGGAATCTTCTGTCTTTGCACAGATGCAGCGGAGGAATCACTGTGCTGAAGAGCCAGCTAGCAGCTCCGGAAGTCCCAACTGTGGTGTCTACGCCCCGAAGATCTCCTCAGCATCACTCACGTCAAGCAGAAGAAGCCATAGCGGCTTTGCTCGAGCAGAAGCGAGCCGAAATGGCAGCAGTCCAACGTCGAACCTCAAGGTTGTCAAGGCGCCGAAGGAGTTGGCGCCGCATCGACCTAGCAGCAACATGATCGGCCAAAACCGTGCGCTTACAGGTAGCTCTCCACGCGATCGAACCCGCAGCCTCCCGAATGGCAACCATCCTCGAGGGTTACTTTCACCACCGCTGCCCAAAACGAACTCGCTAGGTTTACACGGCTGTTCAAGTCCTACGCCTCGCACACCGACTGCGTTGTCCCCGAGCGCGAACAGACTATATTTCATCTCACCAGCAAGAAGCCCGAGGAAGGTCACGTCCGACACCGTTTTCAGTATTCAGCGGAATATGAAGCATTCTGAGCCCGTTGCGGTCCCAGTCGCTGGTAATCACACCAACGAAAACGCAGCCGAAGAGTTTGTCAGCCTTCCTCAGTACCATCGAGGCCTGCGCAAGCAAATGTACCCGCCACGGGTGCGCTACGCCTTATGCTCCGAGGCTCCAATTCCGATCGCAAAAGATCTTCCTCATCCCCCAAAGAGCCGCCCTCGTATCGATCAACCCACTCATCTCAGAAATGTGTCCGAGGAGAGCATCTATACGAGACGTCGGGCGGCCTTTGATGGACGCCGCTCTGCCTTGTTAATTGAATGATGTACCCCGCATCATCTCGCTTCGTATACATTGACGCTGCAGCTTCTTACGAGGAGCAGCTGCGCTCGCCACTCCCTGTCCCTTTGCCCGCTGATGGCGGACGTGCATTGCCTGTCTTTGTTCCTCTGTATACTCTGTCTTTGTTCTTCTGTATAGCGAGACTTTTACATTCATTCCTCTGAAATGTACTCTGTGATGATAGAGTGTTGGGTGATGTGCTTGAGCCTTTGGTGCCATACTATGGAAGAAGAGCCAGAAATGCATGCGGAACTGGACAAGGTTGAACCCTCACAAATGTGGGGGCAGAACATCAATCTACTTACTCTACGAGAAGCGGAATCGGGCGATCTGCAATTTCTTGCCTTCTTTCACGCTATAATCCTGGCACGGCGTTGTGCAGGTCATTGCAGTCCTCTTCCTGACGCGTGCAGGTCGCAGGAGGCAAATCGCACAGCAGCGTGCGGTACAAGACCGTTGGGTGCGGGGTCGCAGCGAGCAAGCCTGAAATTAGGCTGCAGCACCAAATATTTTTGGGGGAAAAAGGTCGCGTCCCATGCTCGGCAAGGTGAAGAAGGTGAAGGAGAAGGCCAAGGCGGGATGAAAAACGAGGCGCCGGTTAGTTCGGTTAGCGTTTGCCTGCAAACCAACAGCGGAGTGCACGGCTGGCGGTTACCGGATCATCTCGGCGGAGAAAAGTGCGTTTCACAACACCAACACATCTGCTTCTGCTTGTTCTTCGTGATCGCTTCTTTCCTTCTCAACGCTCGCATTCGCCTTCTACAACTATCGCTCCATCGCGCTGGCCTACTTGCCTTAGCAGGACATCATCTGGAACACACTTCACGCCGCCCCGTGGCTAGCTCCAAGCATCGTCACCTTCACATTTTCGTGGCGATCAATCATCCCACCTGGCCTTCACAATGTCGAAACCGGCTCCATCGATCGCTGCTCAGAGGCGGCCCTCCGCGCGTCCACTCAATCCGACCGACAAGATTCTCGGCTGCTTCTCCAATGTCGAACCCTCCAAACGTCTCGATCACATGATTCGCTACCTGTCCACATGGTCTGGCACCGATAAATGCCTCATGCTCACTCAATACTCTTCCAAACTCGTCATCGTATTGCTCAACCTTCAGTATGCATTGCGGCTGCGCTTGCTGGGCATCAAAACGACCAAATCCTCCTCCGCCGCTCAACGACTCCAAAAGCTCAGCTCGCTCATCAGTGATGCCCGAGTGCTTTTCCGTATTTGGGGCATCTTGCCCATCTTTAAGTGGATGATCGGATTGGAGAGGTCCCCACCTCCGACGAGGTTGTTGCACAACATTGAGAGGATTCAGGGATGGTCGATGCTGGCATACTGCCCAATGGAGGCGGTGGCGTATTTGGGTAGTCATGGGATTCTCCCAGTTTCGTCGGCGATCCAGAACGCGTTTTGGCTGTGGGGATCGCGATTCTGGGCGCTTTACGTCGGCCTTCAGCTGTTGCATCTGGTGGAAGACAACCGTCTGCTCCGACTTCGCGCCAAGGCATTGGAGAGGTCGCGTGGCCACCCGGTCCCCAACAAGATCCAGATCAACACCAACGGGCAACTCGCATCTTCAGGTGCTTCATCCGAGAAGAGTGGGTCGCAGGAACAGGTGATCACGCGTAGGATGTGGGATGAGTTGGACGACCGTAAAGCCGCCATCCTCAATGAATTGTGGGTCAATTTGGGTTATTTGCCCTTGACGATTCATTGGTCAAGTGCAGCAGGTCTGATTGGAGAAGGATGGGTGGGACTGTTTGGTACGATTGCAGCCATGGCAGGGTTGAGGTCAGGTTGGAAGAACTCAGCTGCTCCGCCAGTGCCTCCTACAGCTTAAGAAAATGCAGGCTTGGCTCATTAGATCAGGATGAATAGATGTCATTCCGAACAATGTGGATTGTGAGGGTATCATGCGAATGGTTTGAGGTAGTGTACAGGCGTGTCTAGCGCCGTTTGGAGCGAGAAGAGCTGGTCGATTTGGTGCGGCTTGACGATGATGCTTTAGATGATGTGTGTGATGATGAGCCCTGATTTTGCCTTGTGGTGCTTGAAGTGTTCTCAGCGCCATCCCTTCTTTCTGACCAAGTAGCTTTCCTCGCGGGTTCAGAATTCTTCGCTGACTCGGAAACAAAGTCAATCCCCCTCTTGCCCTTCGATTTCTCAATCTTCTGCAACCTTTCGGCTTCCTCCGCCTCCTGCCGTTTCGTAATCGCGTATGGATCTCCTTCAACCAGCTCCTCCTGTGTGAAGGGGAAGATGCCCCTCCAACCCCCATCCTTCCGCCCTGTATCGAGCTGAGGGAGGTTCGAGCGAGTCTCGTCAATACCAAAGTACTCAACGAGCTCCGAGTACACGTGTGGATTCTTGAATGTGCGATTTCGAGTGAGAACATGGTTGAAGTGAATATCCTTATGCTTGATCTCGTGGTACTTTGAGACCTGGGCTTGGGTCTGAGGATTAATTGGGACGGGTGGATGCTCGGTGGAAGAAGGGGGGGAGAAGTGACGTGCTTCGCTCGAGATGCCCCATAATGGGCGTGGACCAGAGTCGGACGGTTGCGGAGGAGGAAACAGGAGGGGAAGATCTTGAAGGAGCTCGGGATCGTGAATGTCGGCTAAGCTCTTTGCGGGAAAGACGTCAGTGATGAGGAGGTCGGTTTGCTTGACTTTGGTTCGAGGGATGGCAGAGCGCGGGAGGGCGGAGTCAAAGCCAAAGTCGTTCAGGTAGCGTTCGCTGAATGGACAGTGTAAAGGAGTATCGGAGGCAAGTGGTTTTGGTCCTGAAGGACCGGCATCTGCGTTGAGCTCGTTGTTGGGCGACGGTGGCCGTGGGGAAGTCATCCTTGCAGTCAGAGATTCTTGCAGAGCACGTCCAGCGCCGCGTTGCTCGTTTCCGCTGAACTAGCCGAAATGCAAGCAGCGTGTCCCTCTACACGGCTGCGTTCTTGTTGTGGTCTTTCTGATAGGCCTTCTTACCGCGTATTGCAGCACCAGCTGCAATAGATGAGGCGCGATATACGTACGAACTGCGAAGGTATTGCTCTTGAACGTGTTGGTGTGAGGAAGAGTGGAGGTTAACGCCGGAAAATTCATGTTAGAGCGGCTTTTTCCTTGTTCACCGTCACGTGCAGGGAGGAGCCGGAAGAAAAGTTGGCCAAGTCTTGTTTGACACTTCGCACCTTCTTTGACACTTGCTACTCCATCTCAATCACCTCTCGACACGCACGCCTTCAGCTGCATTGCTACGGCTCCGTTCACGCACCTTCAGAGCAGCATCGCCTAGCTCCATAACCAGCTGTACTTCGGATTATCGCGCACGGTTGCCTCTACGTTGCACGAAACCATGGTCTTCGCCTCGACCTCCAAGCTCATCTCGAGCTTCGCCAAGCCTGCCTTCACCGCCCTTCGCGCGCCCTCCACATCCTTAGTCAACAACTCTCTCCTCTTCAACACATCTGCGTTCCGCCAATTTACCACCTCTCACACCGCCCAAGCTAGCCCACGGACCAAGCACCTCGCACAGCACGGTAGTGGAGGGAAACCCAAATCTCACTCCGGTACAAAGAAGCGTTGGTCGCCTCTAGGCGGTGGAAGTGGAAAAGCATACCAGCTTACGTTCAAGAGAGGTATTGCAGGAAAGGCGCATCTGAACTCGCATATGGCTAGGAATAGGCTGAACAATTTGGGTGGAACGAAATTGAGCCCAAGGGGGAGGATTGGAAGGACGTTGAGGAGGTTGCTCGGACCAAGTCTTTGAGCGTTTCGATCACCAAGGGTCGCTCTTGGGCTTTGCGGCCATCCAAAGTCGAAAACGTCCACAAGATTGCCCTTTCACGATGGAGGTATCAAGCACCAGAGTGGCAGTAACAGTGCTGCCGCAGCATCAACGATGTGATCACACTGTGATGTCAAGGATTAAAGTTTAGCCAAAGTGGTGACTCGGTATCAGGGTTTAGCCATGGTACTGACCTCCGTCAATGCTGCTTTTAGGTCAAATCACGTCGGTGCGGATCGCCAACGATTGTTTCTTCGTCTTCTACTCACATCGCAAATCAGGCATCACTCCGCTTCCTCTTCCAATCTAGACCCTCGTTCATCACGATCTTGTGCAAACCTCGCTGGACACCTTGTCTCCAATCCAACATGTACACTAGTTCCTCAGCATCATCTGTCATCCAATGCATCTCTCATCATGCCTCTCGAATCGCTGGTTGTCTTTGTCGGTCAGGTTGACACAATCAACTCTTCCGCATGCTCGCAGGTGATTTGAAGCTCCGTATTGATGCATAACCATCACACGAAGATTAGAGTTAGGCTTTGAACAGATTAGAATCGAGATGAGATAGAGTTGAGCTTGTTTCAAGAGCACTGTGCAGAAGAGAAGTAGTTGAATTGGCGTCGTTACGTGTCGGTGTGCGATTGCTTCCGCACTCACTTCGACTCTCTTCCGCTCGAGTGTTAAGTAGGACCTCTCCGTGATTGGACGGAGCCGTGTGTGACAGCTAACTCGATTTGGCTTGATGAGGAGGAGAGTGTGGCTGCTTCCGCAGCTGGACATCCGTTCCGCAACGGAACCCTCGTCAGCGGTGTTCTCTTCCGCAACGGAATCCTCGTGTGCGGATTTCGCTTCCGCAGCTTGACAGCTTCTTCCTCCGCGACAAGCAGTCAAGTGCGGAAGAGAATGTTTGACAGCAAACGAAGTCGTATAGCGACAGAGTCGGGATCGAGGTGCGGAAGTGATTGAGATGCGAAAAGGATATATACGGACCCGATTGACCGCCCCCCATCTTCCCTCTCCTCCTCATCCTCCATCCGACTTCCTTCTTCTCCTCAAGACTCCAAACGTATCTCCTCACCGACGCTTCGCTACTCAGCAATCATCTTATAAGCAGGCATATCCTCAAGTATACCCCGATCCTTCTTCCTTGTCAGCATCTCCATCTCCTCGTACCGCCACGCCATTCCTCGTTCCTCAATCATATCATCAGCATCGTGTTCATCGTTTCGCATCAGCATCGTATACCATATAGCAAAAAAAAAAAAAAAAGAAACACCCAGCAAAAAAGCCATCTCGTTCCGCAACTTAGTCCCGCAATCATGTATTACGACAACATCGGTATCGATCTCTTCTTTGTCCACGAGGGCGACAAATCCTCGCCCGCCGTAGCTCGTATCTTCAACGACTACCACAATACCGGCCAACAGCTTCGTCCCGACGGCAACACTCTCGTCGGCGCCTTCCCACTCAACGAGGTTGGCAGAAAGATCTCCATCTACAACTCGGCCTTCGCTCACAACACTGGCTGCCCTGAGGGGGTAGAGACAGTGGTGCTCGAGACGGGTCATACTTGCGCAAGCGGGCGCTTTTTGCTTCGCGTATGGAGGGCAGCAAGCGTTGTCAACACTCTACTCGGCGGAACGGATGAAGAGCCGGACAATATCGTCATCCGAGCCATGCAGAGGAATGCGATCATGGGCAAAGCGGAGCTCCTCTACCAGGGCAACCCAGTGGTGTTCCCCGCCAGTCAGAAGTCGATCTGGATTGATGCGGGATTGCTCTTCGATCTCCCCCAAAGCGACCTTTCCATCATGGTTGGACGTCCTTCGCAGAACAAGGCTATCGTAGTCGATCTCAAGTACCAGAATCCTGCAGGATTGATTACCGACTTTCCAGGCTGCCCTCGTTCGACTTTGGGACTGGACAAGAATCTTGACTCGCGCGGCATGACTTTCGACAGCGAGGACGAACGCCGTCTCAACGAGTTCATCAGCGCCTATATTCACGGTGGACAGGTCGTTACCAACGTGACTTCGGAGGCCACTTCGCCCACCTTGAGCGCCCGCTCTGCTGCTTCCACTGGTGGTGCTACCCCTCGCTCGATCAACTACACTGAATGCAAACCTTCTGGTGCTCAGAGCAACGTCGCCGGCGAAAGCACCAACTCCAGCCCTAGGAGCCGCTTCTCTGCCCTGCCTCCCGCCGCAATGTCGCCTCGTGGTTGGGCCAGCCCTTGGAAGAGCCTCAAAAGTCTCGCAAGTCATGTCACTCCGACTCGTACTCATTCCGTCGTCAGCAACTCTTCTGCCAACGAGCCGACTTTGCCTGCAACCCCCCAGCAGCTGCAACAACAGCCTGCTGCCGATGCCGCTTCCGCATCCGCTTCCGCAATCGACGTGAAGGATGGTAGCAATGGAACGAATCTTCTTGCTTCCGATGATCATGTTGACAATGCTGCCGACGACCGCGGTATTGGAGGAATGAGCATTCCAGTGTCCGAGCTCCAGGATGCGTTGGTCAGCATCAACAGCTTGCTCGACGAGGCCGCAGTCCTCAACACATTCGGGTAATGGAATGATTCAGCAGTTGCAAGGGTCGAGCAGGAGGTTCAGACTAGCATCGACCCCGTTCCAACTATCGATAAAGGCAAAGGTAGAGCGATTGACACCGACGTCAACATGAGTCAAGAGCAAATTTCTCAAACTACCGGATCTCACCAGTCGACTCCACTTGTCGGAGTCAGCTATGATGCAGGGAACGCTGCGGGTCCGTTCAACAGTAGCGCAGGCGAGCATGCTCTTATTCAGGAATACCTTGTGCTGCCCATGGGCTCGGGCTCGAATCAGGTGCAGGCTCTAGAGACCGCTGTTACCGCTGAGCCCGCCGACGCGAAACTCTCTCCCCCGCAGGCCGCCAATCTCGTTGAACGGGATCAAGGCGATGTAGAGATGGAGGACGCCACCACTACGCATGTCGATTCGACCACTAGCACTGGCCGGGGCGACACGGATCCTTCTCAGACTATTGCCGCCCAAACGAATGCGGGACCTTCAAGCAACACTGAGCCGGGAGCTGTTGCCGACGCCAGCCCTACTGATCAGAGGGGAGTACCTTCAGTGGTTTCCAGCAATGACGTGCAGATCGTGTCTTGCACCCGCACCATCCAAGTTAATGCTTCAAGCAACCATACATCGCCTGACGATGCCGCTGAGAACAACAACCCACCTCTTTCCTCAGCCTCCTCTGATGCGCCGCTTGCCGAGCGCCGAGCAACTCCCTGCCCTCAGGCAGACGCCGCATCGCATTGCGGGTCCGTCGCCCGTATTCCTCGCAAATGCTCTCGACGATCCACCCCTAGCATCGCCGGCATACGCAGCCGCCGAGCCGGCTCTCCCGCACTCTCCACCTTCTCCACGTCCACCGCAAGCACCTTCCATCCGACCACAGAACGACTGCATCGTTGCATCGAATATTTGGCAAAAGCAGTCAAGAAGGACAAAGCTCTAGACGATGCCGTCTATGCGGAACTCGTCAAGGATCGCGAGCAGAAGGAGGAGACTTTCAACGCGGTTAAGTCGGAGTTTGTCAAGGCTTTGGCGGACAACAACGAAAGATTGGAGGTTGCTAAGGAGCAGCAGAGGTTGAAGAAAGATACGCTGAGGCTGTTGAGAACGCAGTACGCGGCGGCTTTAGCGAGCGATATGGGTGCTTCGAGTTTCTCTGTTAGGCTCGGGATGGAGTCGAGAATCGGAAGGGAAAGGAGGGCAAGGAGCATCAGCAGGGGTCGGTCCGTGAGCCAAAGCCCTTTCGTGGGTGCTACATCCGTGGTGCCACCCGAGCGTATCATCAGGGAGAGGGTTGCCCACTCCTCCGGCAGCAGCAGCCAGCAGCGATCTATTGAAGCCGGCTCGAGGCCTGTCTGGCATGCGGGCTCTGTTGCGCCTACAGTAGGCAGCAGAGCACCTTTTGCAACCCGTAGCGCTGGCGACCAGTCATCCAGCTTCATGGGATACCCAATGAAGCTCGGTGATGTGGCAGACTTGATGGTTCCTACGCCACCCGAGTCTAAGCGTTCGCCTAGCGTTGCACGCTCCGTAGCTGCTAGCCAGGTAGGCACGACCAGGTCGAGAGCAATCACTCCTTCGACTCTTCAACCGCGCAGCGCCGAATATGCCCAAGCTATACAAAATTGGGTCGAGCAGAGCGGCAAGCGATCTCTGCCTGGCAGCCGAGCTCAAACTCCTCGCAGCGGGACGTCTCGAACCCTGACCGACGCTGAGTTGATGCCTCCTCCTCGTCCTCCCCTCGCACCTCTCAGCCAGGGCAGTCACCCGGCACTGCCTATCGTTGTTGACGAAGACGAACGCCCGAAAAGCCAGAGAGCTAAGCCTGCCATCTCTCGCGCAAGATCCATGGCTAGCAACACTAGCGCTCGCAGTCAAAGGTACGAACAAGGTCTCCCTCTCTACTCTTCTCAGACCGGAGCCTCCCTTGCGAGCCAGGCTTCCCGCAGCAGCGGCTCTAGCCGACCAAAGCAGATGAGTGCGATCGTCGTTCCCGACGATGACGATGATGATTCTTCAGATGCGAACGCAGACAGCGTTATTGATGATGATGAGCTCTTCAGGGGTCAGCGTACGCGTGCAACGTCGGTTGCAACTGACTTGAGTCGCGCTTAGACGAACTTGGAATGGACGAGGAGAGAGGTTGGCGGCGGAGAAGGAGGAAAGCAAGGAAGCTGGATGTATATCACTATAGAAAAGGGAAGAGGCCGGGAAAGATAGAAGGTGTAAAGGCGATAAGTTAGAATAAGCCAGCGCGCTAGCATCGGGCGTAGCTATAAAGGCAATAGAATCGATGAGGTCGGGTGGGCGGGTTGGCACATTTCAAAGCAAACAAGCAAAGGCATTCACGACCAGGTGTAGAAGACATCGTCTGCTAAGTGGGCGTCACACAGCATGAATCACACGATCACATACCCGCAAGAAAATCACCAACAATAAGGTAACAGAAGGTCGTCACATCGTTGGAAGAAAGAAATCGAAGGCCTCGAGCAAACCTCCTCATAAGAAGATATCGAACACAAGTGCCATCAGACGCCAAGACACGAACAACCCTTCCCCCAGCACAGTTCTCCCTTCGCTGATTTTCCGTCCCCTCACACCTGTCCGCCTGTAGAATCACACTTCCCTAATCTCGCATGTCATAGTCTCGCAATACAGAAGTCTTTTAAGCTCAACAAGATTAGATTGAAGCAGTGTGATGTGTACGCCTGTGATATCCCTTGTACCCATTGTGACCATCACCTGAACGCTAGCTGGGCCTCTTCAAGCTACTCCTCAAATCATCCGGCAGCGTCTGGCACAACTTCTCCAACTGAACCATCAACTTCTTCTTCTGATCCAGCAACCTCTTCTCTGTCGTAGTAGCCGAGCTTGCACTCCCCACCAATGCCGTTGGAGTGTTCCAACCCGAGCCCTCACTCTTTCCCGTGTTCTTGGTGGAGGCAGTCGGCTTGTCCGTCCTCCACCTGCTCCCAGGACCCGGCTCGGTGGGAGCGGTAAGCTGGACGTCAACCAACCTGATCTCCTCCACGAGACGTGAGTAGAGATCAATGGTTTCGATTTCGCCTCGCGTATGGCCAAAAGTGGTAACATCGCCAGCGAGGAGCGAGGAGATGTATCTTCGGCGCTGTTCCTCTTCGGCTGCTGCGACGCGGGAGTGGAGCCATAGGGAGAAGTTGGGACATTTGAGGAAGTCGGTGTAGAGACTCTGACGGACACTGGCTCCCGTCGGAAGGGAGCGCGAGCGAATAGCCAGCGGCGTTCCGTGGGCTTTGAGCGATGCGAGGAAGTCAGTGGTGTTGAACGGACGGATTTTCGGCACTTCTGATGGGGAGGAGAGGTCGAAAGAGGCGGGCACGAGCGATGCGACGTATCGATTGAGAGGCGAGAGGAAGCGTTCGGTGAGGTCGGCAAAGTAACGCCTCATGGTGACATTCGCTGCCTGGATCGCAGCTTGGGTTGCTGCATCATCCCCGTTGGCCTTGGCTGCGGCAGTGACAAGGTCCTGTAGGCGCTTGAGAAGCTGACGGTCCTTGCTGATCCTCCTCTTCCTCTTTGTGGTGAAACCCGGGATATGATCCGGTCCACCACCACCTGCACCATGACCGCCGCCAATGCCTCCGCCCTGCATGCCACCTCCGACTTTCTTTCCGCCGAGCCCACCGCTTCCTCCGCCGCTGCCGTGTTTGATCTGGATCAACTTTACCGCTGCCTTTCCTACCCTGAGTACATGTGGCCAGTGCCCACACGCAGTCGCAAAGAACGGGTTAGTGGCTGCGACCAGAGTTCCTGCTTGAGGCTTATTCTTGGTGACGAGAGTGCGGAAGTCGTAGTCATGAATGTGGAAGTATGGCCGGAAATCACCTGCATAAGGGATGGGTCGGATCAGATCAAGCATATGCCAAACTGCTTCTGACGCAATCTTGGGCTCTGGTGCGATTACAAGAATGGGTTCTGCGAGGAGCACGCATTCCCAAAGTAACCAGAGATCCGATAGGGCATCTTTGAACGTGTCGAAGAGCGTTGTGGAGGGAATGGAAGCTAGCAAGGGACCCTCCGGCCCAATTAGAGGCTCAGGCAGTTCGCGATTGTTTGAAGTCTGGCGGGAGCGCGAGCGCATAGTCATCGTAGCCGTGTTCCTAAATCCGGATCCAGAGCCGGTAGATGAGCTGGAGAGAGAAGGAATTTTAGCTTGCGACTCGGCGTTGGGAGAATTCTGCGGCTGTTGGCCGAACGGAATCGCTGCAGTGATGATGCTGCCTAGCAGTGGCAATGTGAGAATGGTGCCGGGTTGTGGGGCGGGCCAAGACATGATGTCGTGAGCGAAAGCTTCGAACATCTCCATGCCGTGTTCGAAGTACAGAGGGCCTAAGCGGGCGACGACTTCCGAGAACAAGCCAACAAGGGGCAGATGAGATAGAATGACGACTGACTTTTGAAAGTAGCCGCGACGGTTGGTGGGATCGCGCTTCTGGCGGAAGAAGACGTAACCATAGATGTAGCTGCTGGACGTACTGTTGCGTTTCTGAGTGAGTAAGTCCGACGACTGGGCTGAGAGGGTGCTGCCTGCTGGAGAAGACGTGGAGCCAACACCACTGGAGGCAGTGTTGGTGGCATTGTCTGGAGTATCATCAGTGGAAGCAGCAGAGCTTGCGGAATGAGTGCTAGAATGACGATCGTGCGAGAGGTGCCGTGCCATCGAAGTCGAGCTGGATGAAGAGAAGAGCTTTTGCGTGAGTCGCTCGTGGAAAGATGTAGCAGTGGGGATCTGGCTCGTAGATGAGGCATTTTGCAGGTTCGCATCCGAAGCCTGGCGGGACAGTCCGTGCGACGATGCAGACGAAGCCGATGAATCTCTGAAGCCTGACGTCGATGGCGAGATCGGAGAGGTCGGCAGGGAAAGGTTGTTGCTCTTCGTTGCTTTCTGCGCGTGCGCTTTGGCCATCGCATTTTGCAGAGCGGCCTTGTTCATTGAAGGCCTTGGCGTCTCCTCGTCCATCGCTGTGGTGTCCTGCAAAGCATCGCTGAGACTCTTGATAGTTGGCGGTTCGGATCCCGAGGAGTCGAGCGGTACCTCGCGCACTCGCCACGAGAAGACCAAGGATCCGTCGTCGAAGATCGACGTATCAGGGAAAGAGGAAAATGCAATGTTGTCTCGTTCCTCACGACTGATGCCAAGAGGAGGGTATAGGAACTCGAGATCGGGGCCGAGCTCGAGGTCAAAGTTGACACAGCCAACGGAGAGTACCCAACGCTGCATTGCTTCGCGGTCTAGCTTGAGAGTGCTCACTGCTGCTGCCTCGGAAGTCTGCCTTGAAGTCGATGGTCGCGACGACGATGTGGCTGCTGCCTTACCACTATTTGAGGTGCCGGTTCGAGATAAATTGTGCGAATTGTAAGGATGCGCAGCTGAAGCAGGGCCTGACGACTGATTGTCGGAAGAAGGGGATGCGATTGTGGAGAATGTGGACGTTCTCGGCGAGCCTGCGTGGAGCGAGGTACGTCTGCTTGGTACGGAATAGCGGCCAACGTGACCCGATTCTGAAGTTCTTGGCGAGTCCAGGTCGAGGAAGCTTGTCATAGACGGAGAGGATGGGCCGACACCAGAAGCACCATATGCATCCACACCAAGGTCGCCGTGTCCTGCACCTACACTGAGACGCTTGGAAGCGTCACGGAACGAGGCGTTGCGAGGTGGGGCTTGTGGTCCTCCTTGTCCAACAGGGAGACGCTCTTGCAATGGTGGTACACCCGACCTTCGGCTGCGACGAGATGAACGGGCTGCGACTGCGCTATCGCGGGCCCTGGAATCAGCACTGTGACCTGAGGCAGAAGTGGAGTCTATGTCGAGATCGGCGTCAAGCTCCTGTTCCACACTCATCGCCTTCTTGTCGGCGGAAAGACTCGGTGCCAAGGAACGCGAGGTCGGTAGCCGCGACTGAGTGATGGTGGAAGTGGAAGCGATACTCTGCTGGGAGATGGAATGTGGAGGAGCACTCGACTGTGAGGTCGGGGTCGAAGTCGCTTCTTGTAGTGCCGTGGCTGCAGCCACAGACGACTTGGAAGGCGAAGGCAGAGTGCGTTCTCGCGTATATGAGTCAGAAGCGGGGCTTTCAATAGCCGAGGAATAGACGGAACTGGCAGAAGAGATACTGTTGGTCTGAAGATGTTGCTGATCGCGGAGCGGAGTTGAAAGAGCAGAAAGAGGCGAAGTCGAGGGAGCGGCGCTGCTATCCGAGGTGTGATCTTGCGAGAGTTCATCCTGCACAGACATTGCTCCCAGCCGAGATGAAGTGGTTGATGAAGTCAAGCTCGAGCCTGGGGCAGACTGTGGCGGAGAATGTGGTTCTGGCTTGTCCGAGCTTGCTACGCGTGAATTTGAGGTTGGTTGTGATGATGCAATCTCGTCGTTGGTCTTGCTTGCACTCGCTGCATTCACCATTGGTGATGCGGAGGAGTTGATGACCATGGTAGAGAATGCTGTCGATGTGGGACTTGGGTACGTAGGGATGGCGCTATGATCGGCAGTGACGGGAGTGCTGTGTTCTTCATTAATATCGAACGAGGTGGATGGGGAACGAGACTCCATTGCCAGCATGCCGAGATCGCCGTCACCCGTGCTGGAGGACGACAAAAGATTGTGATGAACAGCCATGGCCGGCTTTGCGCTGCAGGGCGCGTGCGAGGGCCCGAGCGAAAGGTGGTTGCTGAATGTACAAGCAACGCCCAGGGTGGATCTCCGAGCACAATGGAGCGGGTATCGCCGTATATGTAGGTTGGGGGTGTCTAAGACTGATCTTAGTTATCTTGAGTGGCACCGTGCATGAATCCGATCATTGAAGAAGGGTTTTTGCTGTCTGCTTCTTACGAAATGCGTTCTTAGCCTGGAAAATGGAGCAGAAGGCTGACAATGGCAATGCAACAAGCGTCAAAGAAGTTCCGCTGATGAGCTGGGTCGGTGTCGCAAGGAATGTACGCCAATGAAGGTATTGTTCGGACGTTGGCTTCTATCTCGATCCTCTGAGCGCCTCTGATGAAGACGTAGACTGAAAAATCGCTGAACAATGTTACCGATGCTGGTTCGATGTACTTCCGATATGAATGACGACCTTGAATTCGGCGTGTTCTTTATCTGCTTGATGTTGAAGCTCGAAATGGCGCGATGGCAGTCAGAACCTATCAATAGCTTTGATGAAGTGTGACGGGAGGAAAGAATGGGTGAATGCAGTCGAGGAAAGAGCAATGCGGCGGCGTGCTTTGTCTTTGTCTTTGAGGATGGGTTGATGCGAACCAACCTACCTCGTCACGTCTACAAATGGTAGTACAACACCGATTGACGTACATGGTCGGTCGAAGGGTCTTTTGCTGCAAACTGCTCATATTCACCGCTTCATCAATTCATTCAGAAATTGGACGTGGAGGCGGCGGAACTCGAAAATCACCCATTTCACAATTTCACCTTGAATCCCGACTCTTTGACAGACCCGGGGCCGCATCCGTGATTCGGGGACTGACGACACATACAGTACATACAGGCTGCACAGCATCGCTTCGGCCTATGTATCCAAACATGCGTTGCGCAGTTCATGAACATCATCGGAAGAAATTCGCATGTTATCCCCAAAAAATGCAATGCAGCCAGCTTATTACTCTTGATGAAAAGAACAGACACTAGTGCTGCGAGGCGATCTCGGCTGTGATTCCGTCATGTAGGATCTCAGATTTTGGAGTGTTCTCTCGCATGTCCAGCAGTAGCGTGTGCTGTATACAAACTGAGTCGAAATCACCGTCATTCTGTCAAAACCTGCAGATCCCGATGAGCTCGCATCACGCGACATTCTGGCTTTGTTACATCGCTGGTGTCCAACAGAGCATTGCCTTTGAAACAGAGCTTTATCAGACTCTGAACTGACATACTGAACGGGTTTTCCTACAAACTCTCCGGAATTCAAGCTTGAGCTTCATCACCCTTACTCGCTCACTCGCAAAAGAACCTCATGTCACAAAGTACACGAACCAGGATATGGAAGCAACAAGAGTATGGGTCTTTTTGTGATTGCCAAATCTCTTTTTTGGGGTGGAATGAAAGTACAGGCCCAGGCACCGTATGGGTTTCAAGAACCTGCCACTAGCTAGTGATGTACAAGTACTGCATTGGAATCGCACACGATGGTGCATGCATATATGATTGTTTTGGTGGAACGTGCTGATGCACTGAATAGATGACTGAATCAAACGCACGACTGAACCACCAAGCCATGCGCTCGAAAGGGGAAAGAAGTGAAAGATGCAAATGAGACCGAGAAAGTACGAACGAAAAGCAGATCCATCGCCTTTGATAGAAAGACGACAAGACCTGGGTTGAGAGCGTATTTAACGGTAAGATTTCTGGCGACGAGCACGGGCACCGTGACCACCGAACTTCTTGGGCTCCGAACGACGGGTGTCGGCGATCAAGAGAGTACGGTCGTAAGCAACGAAGAGCTGGCGGAGCTCAAGAGCAGAGGCAGCGTCGTAGTACTTGGCGTAGTAGGCGACGAGCGACTTGGCGATAGCCTGGCGGATGGCGTAGATCTGCGAGGTGTGACCACCACCAGAGACACGGAGACGGATGTCGACGGTGCTGCGAGTTTCGAGAAACGTGATGAGGGAGTGAAAACAGCGTTAGCGATCTTGTGTCATCGAATGTGATGAAAATGTGACGCCAGTCCACAGGAATGCAAAAACCTGAGCTTCCCTCCTCCTTCCTCCTGATTACAGACTCGATGGCTTTCCTTCGCTGTGCCACCTACACCTGACCACGGCTACTCCCGGATGGCTGGTTGCGATGCAGACCTGACGATGCAACTGTCTCCGAGCTAGTGTCACTCCGTTTGTCATCTCGAAGAGAGGTCGCCGTCTGCCCTGCCTTCTACACTGGTGCGATTTGCCCTATCTAAC
This sequence comes from Pseudozyma thailandica, assembly GCA_023212835.1. Lineage (NCBI taxonomy): Eukaryota > Fungi > Basidiomycota > Ustilaginomycetes > Ustilaginales > Ustilaginaceae > Pseudozyma > Pseudozyma thailandica. The sequence continues at coordinate 332,038 of JALCCH010000011.1, forward strand.
GATTGCAGGAGCTAGATCAAAATATGCCATCCTTTGCCAAACTCCGGCTTGCTATCACTTGGCACTATCAGTGTGCGTCGAGCGTGCACGTGCACGACATTGTCTTCCTCGTTCGTGATTGTCGCACCCGTTCCGTGTTGACCTGCTTCCTCCTTGTGCTGGTGATGTTCGCGCTGGCGTCTGATGAAACCCTTCCATGCCAAGCCTGTCCCAGTGTTCCTGCACTCCTTGTGCTGATATCGTCGATATTGAATGCCGCATACTTACGAGAACTTGTCCTCACCAACGACGAGGACGGGCTCGTAGACCTTCCATCGGAGGATCTCAGGCTGAGCGAGCGAGATGGGCTGGCCGTTGAGGCGGATGAGACCCTTGCCCTCCTTGCAGTGGGCGACGGCGGTAGCCGTCTTCTTCTTGCCGAAGCACGAAACGGAAGGAGCGGACATGATGACTGATTGATGCGAATGAAAAGGAGTAGGTGGTGTTGAGAGGTTAAGTTGCGTTGGCGAGTTGGAATTGGAAGAAAAGTTCAGAATTGTCGATTGTAGGTGCAGAAGTAAAAGTTGCGCAGGTAGGAACAACGTGTCAAGTCGGTGTGTGGTTTCAACGCAAGAAGCAGCAAAGACGGTGCAGAAGTTGAAGATGCGTGCGTGTGTGTGTCGAGAATGGGTGTCGGTGCGATGCAAAGATGTCGATTGGAGATGGGTGTAGGTAATGGATGGTGAATTGGGTAGCAGCAGCAAGGAACGAGAATATGAGAGGTCAGTGCCTGTTTCTTTTGCGTGTTGATGTGGTTGCCTGCGCCGTATGTATGTGATGCGTATAGGCGATATGTGCAATGTTGTGACAGCGATTACCTACCTTCTTGATGATGCGGAGAGGTGGAAGAAGAAGGTAGCATTCGATATCCACACTTCACTAACCTCGACTCCAACGACGACGGCCACACTCGCACCCGCACGCAGTTGGCCTCAAGCGAATCCACTGGCGCAATGAGGCCTGGCACTGGCTGCTCTCCCCTGAACTCGCTCGATGGGCCTGGCTGCCTGTTTCGCTCGAAATTGCTTCTCGATACGACCAGCTGCTGCCCCATCATCCAACAACCCACAGTCCCTCGAGAAGGGCAAACCAGAGGCTAAGTTCGGAAAAGACTGAGAATTTGACATCCACGGCCGAGGTCACGTGTAACAATCTACACCGTAAGATTGGTAGCTTTTCTCGGCAAAATGTAGAGCCATCACTGGTCTAACAGCTAAAATTCAATATCGCCGATGCACATCTTGAGGGCTCAGATTTGCCCCGATGAGAAAAACAACGATCACGCGGCTGACCCGTTCGGATTTTTTGAGACTTTTCGGAAGAAGTGAGAAGTCTCGAGACGATATTCCTACTTTGATATCACTCTGCCACTACTCTCTTCACCGTTAGCATTCGTCTTGACCACACAAAGTGCGAGCGCATCTGAGCATCCCGGCTTCTCCTACTCTTTACAACTTTCAGCACTCCATCTGCCAGAGAGCAACCATGACAGCGCTTCCATCATCAAAGGCGTTCGCTTCGCTCGCTTCGTTGCGCAATGCTCTCCAACCTATTGTTGTCGCACGAGCCGCACCCCGCGCTTCGGCACTCCGAGCATCTTTCAGCCATGCTTCCTCGTCTATGCACACCTCTGCCATCACCAACAACCAGGGCGCATCCGCATCATCGGTAGCGTCTAGCTCCACCGACCCGTCATCTAGCTTCGCAGCATCGTCCTCGGCATCAGCGGCACCATCAGCAGAAGAGCAGCAAAGCATGCATGCTCCCGAGTTCGACTTTGACGGCGAGACCTACGAACTTCCATCTTTCGACGAAGGCGACCTTGTTGCTGTTCCCAACAAAGCTCCTATCGTTCATGTCAAGCTCTCCAACCTCCAGAAGAGCGCCTCCTCATCGTCTAAAAAGGCATACGTTCCGCTCTCAACACATGTTTTCGACGCACCAGCTCGTCGTGATGTCATCCACAGCGCCGTCGTATACTACCTCGACGCACAACGTTCCGGTACCGCATCCACCAAGGGTCGATCCGACGTTCGCGGTTCCATGAGGAAACTTCGTCCACAGAAAGGATCCGGTCAAGCGCGTCTCGGAACCATGTCCAACCCTATCCTTCGTGGAGGTGCCGTCGCCCACGGTCCTCGTCCTCGCGATCACTCCACCAAACTTCCGCGTCGTGTTCGCGAGCTCGCCCTCCGTTCCTCCCTCTCCTCCAAGTGGAGGCAAGGCGACCTCCACGTTGTCGAGAGCTTCGATTGGATCGCCCCACCTGGCTCTACCGGGCCTCTCGCTCGCCTTCTCGGCTCCAAAGGCTGGGCAGATGCTCTCTTCCTTACCGCCCCTCGCGAACCCCAACCCTCCATCCGCTCCCTCGTCAAAGACACCCGTCCTTCCTCCTCAGACCCCATCTACGACGACCAACAGAGACTCACCCATCAACAAAACATCCGTAACTTTGTCCTTGCTTCCAACAACCTCCCCCGTGTAGAGCTCATCGAACTCGACGCCCTCACGGAAGAGTATCGCGACAACGTCGCCAATACAAGCGGAGATAAGAAGAAGCCCGGCGAGTTGCACGCTTACGAGGTCTTGCGTAGGAAAAAGGTCATCTGTGACTTGGGTGCAGTCGAGTGGCTCGAGGAGAAACTCGGTGGCGCTATCTTCCACGAGCAGGAGGGCCTTGAGGAGCTGGCTGAGAGCCTGGAGCAGGAGGCGGCTGAGGAGATTCAGGAGGCAGGTCAACCAGAATCCATCTCCACCCCAGTCACCCCCGCTCAGCCCACTCCAACAGCATAAGCAAGTCGCTCAGACGGCTTTGCACATTCGTACTCAATTACCACTTTGTATTTCGTATCAGGCAATAAAGGTAAGCTCGACTTTACGAGCGTCCTCAAACAATTTGATCTGTGACATTGCAGCAGTCGGTTGATATGGCTTTGGATTCTGGTGAGATGGAATCACCAACTACACTATGCTTTGGAAGGAAAGAGCCGTGGCGCTCAAGATGATGCGAGCCTCACGATTAGAAGAAATCAAAACCTACAGTCATGAGCCCAAGCGCCAACGGCTCATCGCCCAACCCATCATCTTCGCCCTCTGACCCAAATGGCGTTAGATCATCTTGCCCAAAGAGGTCATCCTCGAATGCAAATTCCGCCTCAAGCTCGTCCAGATCGTCAGGCGTTAGCTGCTCCACCCAAGTGGGTCGAGCGCGTCCAGGACCGTAACTAAAAGCCCGTTGAAGCAGCGTCTCCCTGCGTGTGCTCTCCTTCCTCTTCTCCTCAGCCACATCGAACCCAAGAATGAGAGCGACTTCGGCCATTGTCAAGCTTGCGTTGTCTGAATCACATGCGGCTCCGACCGAGGCTGCCACAGAGGCCTTGATCGATCGCTCTCGCATGTTGGGCATCAGAGGTGTGGAGGGTAGATGGTCTGGCTCTTCGACTTTGAGAGCTACGTTTGTGCCCCGGCTAGCTGAAGGCACTGCAGCCGATGAGCTCGACGCCGTAGGCTGCGATTTGTCGGCACCGGTGCTAGGTTCGGTGTGAGCGGCAAGTGCCATGCCTCGCTGCGAACGTTCGTCAGCGATGCGCATCACGGCATCCTCGATAGTGTCCTTCATCTTGACGCGGAGCACGGTGGTCTCTCGTCTCTGGCCAATACGATAGATGCGCCCAACAGCCTGTGCTTCCAGAGCAGCATCCAGAGCCGGCTCCAATAGGTAGGCTAAGTCACATGAGGTCAATGTCAAACCTGCTGCACCGGCACTGGCACGGAAAGGCACCAGGATGACACTGACATCCTCGTCGTCACGGATGGCCCTAAGCGCTTCAGCTCGTTGTGCCTCGTTGCCGCCAAAGTGAACAGCAGCAATCTCGTTTTGTACCAACGCAGCGCGGACAAAGGTAAGCATCTTGGGCCAGTGCGAGAAGATTACAGCTTTATGGGTCGGATCCGCAGCAAGTCGTCTCTGCAGATCCACAATCAAGCCGGAGATCTTCCCACTCCAGTCTCCAACCACACCGTCGTCCTGATCGACGGAGGCCGACCTGCCTCGCTCCATGATCCGTGTCACGCGGTCAGGACGGAAGTGTAGCCGGCAGGATGGGCATTTTGGACCTCGGCGATCGATCCATCTTCTTTCGAGCCCAATGACGTTGTTCTCGCACAAGGTCTCGATACAATCGATGCAATACGAGTGGTAACAGGGCAGAACGCCAATCTGCTCCTTCAACTCGTAACAGATCTGACATTCCGCGGCAGTAGAAGCTGGCACGTCAGCTCCTCCCTCCGAAAGCGAGCGGGGGACTGCTTCGCTGGAATCCGTCTCAGCTGCGGGCGCAAGCACCTCGAGAAGCTTCTGTCGCAGGAAGGCAGCTTCGTGCTCTTTGCCTGGAAGCTTCTCCTGCAACTGCAGTAGTCGAGCATGCGTTGTCTCTAGGCGTTCCTTCGCTTTGTAGAACCAAACACGTTCTTGTTTACGCTGTGTTGCATTTCCGCGGAGTCGGGACTTCTTGAGCAAGCCCGGCTGAAGTGTGGCCTCTTTTCGTTGCTTCTTGTTAGACGAACCAGCCTTGCCTGTTCGTTTTCGATCTGCCTCGATCTGGTTCAGGAGGTCTTGTTCATCCATATCTTCGACGCTGGCGTCCTGCACAACAAGGTGGAATCGCGGATCGCTCAGGTCCACCTGTCTGTCGTTGGCATTCTTGAACTCCTTCTCGAAGAACGTTCGTGTCGGCCGCTCAGGATCCCAGCGCGCAGGAGGCGTGGGCTGCTGTGCACTTCCCGTCGCTGCGTCGCCTGACGTCGGCTCGGCGTGCTTGTTGAGAAGCACCTGCAACCAGTACTTAGCTTCCTCCCAGCTGAGGTTGATTCGGCCTGTGGTGTCTGCGCTTTCCCATGCTTGGTCATCAACGCGTTCGGCTTGCGAGCGAGGTTCTTGTTCCACGTTTGTAGACGCATTCGAATCCGGTGGAATAACGTCTTGCTGACCTTGAGCTCTCACTGGATCGTGGGACGGCGCACCGACATCGTGAGCGTGAACTCTGCTGAGCAATTCAGTATGCGCCAAAGACTGATCTTGCAAAGCCATGTCGGTAATTCGCAGCGCTGCATTGAGCACTTTGCAGATGTCGTCGGCTTTCGGCAAGACCCGCCTTCCCCCACGCCAACGATGTTTATTTGTTTCTGCATCGTAGAAGTCGTGACCCCAAACAAGTTGCAGTGAGCTGGTGACGGCTTGCATACGGATGACGTCCAGCTCCGATTGCGCCTGCTGACAGAATTGTCGGAAGAGCTCAGCAAACGAAAGTCGAGAATAGTTGTGACTGAACATGAGCTGATCCGCGATCTGAGGATGGCTGAGCAATTGGCGAAGGTTGATCAAGAAGGTCGGTTGAGAAACGTTGGCGACGCCTTGTCCGGCACGTTTGGCGAAAGTCTCGCGGTACTTGCTCACCTCTTTGTCGTAGAACAATCGCTCGATGTGCTTAAGCTCGATCTCGAGCACTTCGCTCCTGCACGGTGGCAAAGTCATCTCCTCCTCGACATGAGCCTGTGTGTGCCTCCAGACATAACGCGGCAGGATCGAACGCAGACGACGAATTCCTTCGACTGTCCCTCGGGTGAAAGGCTCTTGCAAAATCTCGCGGAAGAAGCGAGGCGCAGCGAACGGATCGTGATCGAGGAAAGCAAAGATTCCTTGGATATCACGGATCCCTTTGGTGACAGGTGTGCCCGTGACCATCCAGCAATTGCTGCGCCAAAGCTCGTGAACCATTTCGGTCGCCTTGCTGGAAGCGCCAGCGACAATTTGCGCTTCATCCAGAAGGATACGCCAAAACAAGACCTCCAGCAATGGAGTCCTGACCTGGCTCCCGCTGCGTTGAACCCTGTGACTTTCTGAAAGCTGGAACGCGAGCTCCTCGTATGTCGCGACGACGATATCGGGACGTGTGAGCCGATCTTTGGCCATGGCCCGTACTTGTCCACGTGAAGACTCAACGTTCCAGGCAAAGTCGGCGTGCTTGTACCGGACTACGCCTGCTTGCTGATGCGCACCCTCGTCCGCTACCTCGCCATCCGAAACAGAAGTCATGGACATGTCTGGGCTGCTGCGACTGCGAAAATGCTTTCGGATCTCGTCCATCCACTGCTCGACCAGGGCAGCCGGGCACACAACCAATGTTGCCCGAGAGACGAAGGGTCGCTCCCTGAGATCCATCTCTGCAATCATGCATGCACTGCGTGAGGTGTCATACGACAGAAGATCGGCATTGTTAGGCCGAGGATGCGCTGCAATCAGCGCAAGGCTCTCAAGCGTCTTTCCAAGCCCCATGGACTCGCAAAGCGCTCCGCCGGGCTCACTCTTTCGGCAAGTGAAGCGACGCAGGCTGAGCATACCCGAGACTTGGTCGAAATAGAAAGGGAAGGAAACAGGGTCGATGAACGGTTCCCTCTTGAGCGTGCTGCTCATCTGGGGATCGGCCTGTTCAGTGACGGCAAATTTGGTGGCCTCCGCACACGCCGTCTTGACATTGGTCCTGCGACGGGAGAGTGAAAGTCCACGCTGCATGGCATCGATAAGGGCTGCTCGCTCTGCCTCGAGCTCAAGACGCCTTTGCATGATCTGTGCAGCTGTCTTGCATCTCAAAGGGATCCAGTTGGGCATGAGACGACCGACGTCCTCATCAACGACCGTCTCTCTCTTGATCATCCACGCCAAGCAGCGCGCCTGATATCCCAACAACTGAGTGGAGATCATGTCAACAGGGGGATAGACCTTCGGCCCTTCAGCAGGCGGACGGCAGGCTTCGAGCAGACTGGCAACGTTGGTGTCGAGAGGCAGAAATTCTGCCTTGGTAGGATCTCCAAGCCTTGCGTCGGTAGCCGAGATCTTTTCACCGAGCGAAGGAACGGTCAATCTCGGGGCATTCACCTTGGGAGCGGGCGGTGGTGTTGAGATCGTGCCGCAATCGCAGGCCCAGTTTCCACATACCGGCCTTCCGGGTCTGTAACTGGTAACGCTCTGGGCGCGACTCGACCTAGACGTCGACCCTGATGACTTTTTGCGTTTCTTCGTGGCTGGCTTGGCAGAGGCGGGTAGATCTACAGGTTCAACCTTGTCAAGCACGACATGACGCGCCAGCGTAGATTGCTTGGGTGGAAGATCGTAGAACGAGTCGTTGCGATCCCAGTAGGTGTGAGCTTGCGTGTCAATCTCAATGAAGCCATGCTTCCAGTCAACGATAGCTGGAATGGCAAGTTTGAGGAGTCGTGCCAGAGAGAGCGAGCCCTCTGCTGCTGTGTTCTTGAGATCAACATTGGACGCCACGAAGCCATCGACGTTGGCGTCATCAGCACCATACCTTAAAGCCTCAGGCTCCAGGCCAACCTGGACACTCAGGACTCCGAGCAATCGAGTCGAGGGTGTCGAGCGAGCTCTCATAGACTGCGTGAAACTGTCTACGATCTGTGGATCTCGAAGTACTGAGAGTAGTTCCTGACCGGGCTCGGATTTAACGCCAGGTTCCGTTTTGACAGCATCAGATGCTGGGTTTTCCGCTTGTGGAAGCGGTCGCTGAGACACTCGATCGAAGGAATCAGGACCAAAGACCTCAGACATGGGTGGTAGGAATGGCGGTGCGAGCGTGACTTCGCCGTACAGCTGGATCCATCCCTTCGACACTAGCGAAGCGTCCAGTTGCGCGAGCGGATGAGCGCTGTCTTTCAAGGAGGAAGGAACGATATAGCCGAGAAGCAGACTTTCCGTCTCTTCACTATCGCTTTGTCCAGAAGTGCTCTGCGTGTCGTGATCATCGAGCCCCGCGATGCTTTTTGCGAGAGGAGGGTCGGGCTTGTAGTCGGGCGGAGCAAGAGCATACACTGCGAAAGCTTGGATCGGGGCCGCTCCAAAAGACGTATATATGCGGCCGTGTGAGCTTCGAGGTAATCCGAGGGAGTCTTGAGTAACGATCGCGGGGCAAAATTCGACTTCAAGATGGATACAGTCTGGAAGCTTCCCTTTGCCCTTACGTCTCTTGGAAGGGGATGAGCTGGATCCTTGTGCGGCATGGGCCGGATCCGTACCGGAATTTTTCTGACGTTGCGAGCCATTCTGGTTTCCGGCATCGTCTTCAGGCCTGACTAAATCAGGAAACCATTCTTCGAGCTTGAGTTTGATTGCGTTATAGTTGGCTGGATTGAACGCGGATACTTGCGAACCGTAAGGCAAGTCAAGCTCCAGAGGAAGGTCAAAGTCGTAGAGCGGGATTGTAGAAATACCCTCAAGGAGTGCCGCTTTGGCTGCCGTAGCGACCTCGTTGGGTGAGTCAGAGGCATCAACTCGGGCGTCAAAATTGTTGCCGTGTGCTTCCGGCTTTGCTATTGCAGTGTCATCCTCGGCTTCACCTAGGTGCGAAGCGACTTTAGCTTGAGAAAGCTGAGGAAGCGGCGGTGTTGGCGATGTTGGCTCAGCAAATCTTCGTGACTCTGAAGGCGCTTGTGATGCGGATTTCGACCTCTTCGACCGACGAGGAGTCGTATTCGCTCTTGGCCTCTTAGCTTTGGTGGGAGCATTGAGAATGGCGGAACCCGACCCAGACGAAGCTGCGGAACCATCGCCGTTCTCAGCAGCCTGTCTGCGGGTGCGGACCACCATCTTGAAGCTTCAGTGCCTCGACAGCGAAATTGTGGTATCGTGAAGTCGATATATGCGCTTTGATGTGTTGGGATGATGTAGAGAGGATAGGGGAGGTGAAAGGTGCTAGGTCAAGCTTGCAGGATGGGGAGGGTCAGGAAGGAAGATGGAAGTCGACTGTGGAAGGGAATATAGATTTGACTCTCTGACGAAAAGCCGAGTCGCTGCTTCCACGCTGTTCATCTCAGCTTGATGAGGTAGGTGACGGTGATCGATCGAGCTGAGTCGAATCGCAACAGGGCAGTCGGAAGTGGGCTTGGCTGCTGAGGTGACAGAGATGGCACAATCGGGGAGGCCGACCCGGTCTCGACCCGCACTTGTGACGCTAGAGAGGCGATGTGATAACAGCGAAGATGGAAGAGGTCAAAGCGTTGAGCCTGGCTCAGTCATACGATCGAGCTGCCCCTTTGTTCGCCAAGAGGTGTCAGACCGCTGATCAACTCTTTGACCCCTCGCTGTACAAGGCTTAGTTGCGGAATTTCGAGCTTCGACTGCCGGAAAGGTGTGCGGGTAGGCGTGTGCTGTTCCGAGAGAGCTTTTCGGTACCCTCCGAATTGATCGGATGAAGTTGCATCAGGTTGGAAAGGAAGTGGGCCGCTCTCTTAACGGTAAAGTGAATCTGAGTGCGTATTCATGCGCGCGGATCCTTATTTTAGGTGGCCGTGCTGAGCCGTCAAGCAGCGGAGAGGTGTGACTGCTTTGGCTGTGTGGGTGTCTGTCGCTGCGAAGATTGCTCACGGTTGACTTCAGGGTCCAGTTTTAGCTGCTGCAGCTGAAAGACGCGCTGTGTTTTGCCTCACTTCTAAGCTGTCACAGACTGAGCCTGCAGCGAGATCTTCATACAGTTTTGCGACACTCTCCACATGGCATTGAGAAGCAAGCACAGCTGTTCGCTCCATACGCCAGCAAGGCAGCCCGAACAGCAGACGTTTGGACAGCGTCGCCATCTGCAACCTTCTGGCTGTGGCTAAATGCCTCCACATCGCACTGCAGGAAGACCGCAAGAGAGCTCGGTTTTCGGAAGACCCTTAATTTGTGCATTTTTAACCGCTAATTTTTTGAGATTGGTTGAAATGTCATCAGGGAGAAGTTGATGTCCGAGTTGGCTTGACTCGCTCCTTGTGCTCAGCCATACCGATCTGTCCACCTTTCACATACAGCTCAAGGCTGCTCCATCACATGTCAGGACCAACACCTGGCCGCGATTTCACTCGGGGTCGCGGAAGAGGCGGCCCTCGAGGTGGTGGGGGCCGCGGCCGTGGTTTCAGTCACATAGGAAGTCGCGGAAGAGGTACTTTCGCACAACACCGACAACCTCGAGATTCAGGCTACACTTCGAGGCAGCATCGGAATGGCAATCCGAACAAATTGGGGCCTCCGATGGCCCACAATCCAAATGGCTCATTGTGCTGCGACTATGTTGACGAGAACCCGCCCTCATCTTCAGCAGAACCATCGAGTGCTCCGTACCGATGCAGCTTTCGCACTCACTCGTCTCTTTCCCTCATGCTGCACAAGGCCGACCGCCACCTGATCTACCCGGAGGGAGGCATCGAGGAGCTCAAGCGACACGATCCGATGATCATTGCAGAGCAGAGAGAGCAGCAACGCCGAATGCGCCAACAGCAAAGACGTGGCACGCATCCTCTCCCAACCAGGCCTGGTGCATCCGCGTCGCATGCAAAGCAATCTGATGACGATAACGGCAGCTCAAGCGGCGATAGAGACAAACACGAGTCGGAAGAGGATGACTCGCAGAGTTCGGACGGCTCTTCCGAAGACGACGATGACGATGTCGAGGCTCTGCCATCAGCCAACGCTCCAAGCGACGACGGCCGTTTGTTTGACGGACCAGCGGATGCTACCATCAATGGGCTTAACATCCAACTGAACACGCCAGAACTCATCGCTGAATGGATCAATCAACGCAAGAAGCGATGGCCTACACAAGATGTGGTGCAGCAGAAGCTCAAGGAGAAAGAAGAAAGGCAGCGACGAAGCGAAGTGATCTACGGACCCCGGCCTGTTGGACATGTCAAGCGTCCAAGAGACGCAACAGCACCCGAACCAGGCTCTCGCTCTAGAGAAGTCACACAAGCATCAGATATGGCCACCGCTTCGGCGCATTCGGATAAGCGGGCAAAGATGGACGAATCCGCCAAAGCTGAAGCTGTCGGCAACTCCGACGACGAGGACAATGGCGACTCCGACGATGCGCCAGAAGAAGTCTCCTCGAGAGTGCCCGTTCCATCTATGGAAGACGAAAGGGCAGCCGCGTCAGCGGATATCGGTATCTCGGCACAGGCTGGAGAACAGGATCGACGACCCATCTGCACACATTTCCTACAAGGTCGTTGCAACTACGGGGATCGTTGCAAGAAGCGTCATGAGGCACCCAGCACATCTTCATCAAGCTCTGCAAACCAGCAGCAACAGTTCAGAACAGCCCGCCGTCCACACCCAAGACCAGCGCCCGTCAATCCATTCGATCAGCCTGATCTGTTGCGACAGCTACTGCGCACTGAGATCGAAAAGCATGTGGACGCTGTCGGTCAGGCTATACGCTTCATCGTAGACAATGACATGTTACTGCATGTCGAGACAGAGGAGGGGCAGGCGGAGGAGCAGAAACGGAGAAGGCAGAAGATCCAAGTCGTGTCGTCTGGTCCAGAAGCCCAGAACAGCTCCATTGATGGCACAGCCGGCGTGGCTACGCAGACAGCAACGGCATCGTCGGTAACGGCGGAGGAGCCTACGCTCACCGGACCAGTCGTTCAGGGTGGAATGGCCGTTATCAAAACATCGCCGGATGCTTCCGATGATAAAAGCAGTGCTTCACTCTATCGACCATCTTCTCCCACGCTTCGAGCCCTCTCCGAACTCAAATACCCGCCTGAACCCGATCCGCTCATCTTCCTCGATCCACTCCGTCGCGATGACCCAAAACCGCTCATGCCCTCGCAGCTCGTCCGCATCGCCAAGGATCCTGTCATTCGATCCGTCCTCACTCCTTCGACTCCTATGCATCCCAATGGACACAAGCCGCGCTCGCTCGAACGCGCCATTGTCTCTCTCGATGCCCTTCCTACGGATCTCTACCGCAACGCGGCGATCGAGATGATTCTAGGTATTGCATCGTCCAGCTCCTCAGCCTCTGGTGCGCACCACAACCCGGCAGGCGGGCTTGTGGTGGTATCGAAAGACGGAAGACGTAAAGTCAGCGAGACCGATCTGTTCAGGATGGGGTTGAGGGTGGGAGGAGATGAAGTGTTGGCGATCAAGAAGTTGGCGGATAGATTGAGTGTGTTGTTGGATTCGTCGCTGCAGTTGGATGAGGTGGGAGAGTCGGACTGGGCGTTGTTGGATCAGGAGCAGAGGGACGAGATGAGAAGGTTGCATTATGGGAGGGAGGCGGATAGATTGGAGAAGCTGCGTAAGCTTGGGATCGACGTTTGAGAGTCAAGGCACGTCATCTTGGAAGGAACGCGCAGGGTGTATCGTTTGCAGTATCACTCTCTCAATACACGCTTTAGTCAGGTTGCATTCTTATTCTTGGTGCGAAAAAAGATTTATTTGCGTCTGAAACATGAGATAACAATCAGCCCTTGATGGAGCGGAACTTATCGGTAGCCTTGATGAGCTGGTCAGCGATACCGGGCTCTCTGGCTGAGTGACCTGCGTCTGGGATCATGTGGAATTCTGCCTCTGGCCATACCTTGTGCAGCTGCCATGCGGTGGTGGCTGGGCAGACGACGTCGTATCTCCCCTGGACGATTACAGCTGGGATGTGGCGGATCTTGTCGATGTTTTCCTTCTTCAGCAGCTGGCCGTCCTCCATCCAGCCTTCGTTGATGAAGTAGTGGTTCTCGATGCGCGCGAAAGCGAGCGCCCAGTCGTCGTCCTCGCCCTTAGCCAAGGCCGCCGAGTCGATGTAGAGTTTCGAGGTTGAATTCTCCCATGTGCTCCAACGGCGGGCGGCGTCGATGCGAACCGCAGCGTCATCCGAGGTGAGACGCTTGTTGTAGGCAGTGATAAAATCGGAGCGTTCGGCTTCGGGGATGCCATCGCGGTAGGTTTCCCATTGCTCAGGGAAGATGTGAGAGGCTCCTTCTTGGTAGAAGAACTTGAGCTCGGATTTGCGAAGGGTGAAGATGCCGCGCAGGATCAAGGCGCTGACTCGTTCAGGATGGGATTGAGAGTAAGCAAGGGACAGAGTGGAACCCCAAGAGCCACCGAAGACGTGCCACTTTTCAATGCCGAACTTCTCGCGAAGCTTTTCGATGTCGGCAACAAGGTGCCAGGTGGTGTTATCGACCAGGTCGGCGTGCGGAGTGCTCTTGCCGCATCCACGCTGGCTGAAGAGGAGAATGCGGTAGTGAGCAGGGTCATACCAGCGACGGTCCTCGTCCCAGATTCCTCCACCGGGCCCACCATGTACGTTGACGATAGGATATCCGTTGGGGTTACCGCACCATTCGTAGTGGATGGAGTGTCGTTCGTCGACCTGCAAGTGACCAGACTCGTAGGGCTCAATCTTGGGGTAGACCTGTCGGAGCGAAGTCTTGTAGCCCGAAAGCGAACGCGCTTCCTCCGAATAGTCGACTACGTCGGCAGCGTGAAGTCCAAGCTTGGGGGCCATGTCTATATTTGTATGGATAGAGTGACTTTGGTGTGTTGGTAGCAAGAAGCGAAGGTTGTGTAAGGTTGGACGAGAGCAACTGAGCCGAGTCAGATGGAAGGCAGCCGAGGCAATGCAGGCACTACGAGTCAGCGTGGGCCGTAGAAGATGAGAAGCCTGGATCATCGAGGGTTGGAAGCAAGAACGGCAGATTGACCGGCGGCTCGCCCCATTCAGAGACGTGACTGAGGTGATGTACAACTTTTGACCAATGCGGCAGTCGGAAGAGTGTGTTCCTTCTTTTGGCGTGGCCCGACCGCTAAAACCAGCGATGGCCGGTCTACTCGCCGGAATAGAGCTTGAATTTCAAATCGTTACCCTTTGTTACATCCCGAAGCCAGTATCACAATCGCACATCCAACACCTTGCACATTGCCCACTCATCGTCAAACAAAGTACAGTGATAGTAATGTGCATCTGATTGCAAGGTCGCTCGATACGAGCTACAGCGTAGAAGAAGCGGGCAACTCATGCTGCATCGTTCAGATGAGGGACCAGGGAGGCCAGAAAGGAACTCAAGAAAAGAACAAAAAAAAAGTGTGGGCGAACTACTATCTATCGTCCATCATTGACGTCTTACGACAATCTTCGGCTGATAGCGAAAGAAGGCCCCCATACCGAAGGTATCTAATCTTCAGTGTCCCGTAGGACGGTTAATCTTCGCTCGATCAGTATGCCAAAAGACGCGGCGCTCGCGAACGAGCCTTCTTCTTTTGGGATAAGGAATTCGAGCGGGGTGCACTGAGGCAAGAGAAGGGGAAGGGATTGAAGAGGGAAGGGATCAAGGCGTGGAGAGGGAAAGGAAGGAAAAGCGGAAGCACAGAAGGGACACAGAACCAAAGTTGAGAGCGAGTGACTCGTAAGGTCGCCTCGTGGGGTTTGAGATGTCGATTATGTGTTGTACAGATGCATATGCTGTGCGATGGGTTGCTGTGGGATCGATGAGATCCGGGTATGTCGATGCCGATATAGAGAAACAAATACAGTTGATGGGATTCGGTAGGGCGGGGTTGGAGATAGTCAAAGTCGAAAGGAGTAAGAGAGATCAAGCCTTCTTGGCACGCTTGGATTCGGATTCCTGGATCTTCTTCTCCTTGATCTGGCGATACGCTTTGATAGCCTTTTGGCGCTCCTCCTCGAGTACACGCTGTCTTGCCATGCTGGGTTCGTGAGCGTCTTCACTGCTAGCGAGCTTGCGCTTCTTGCCAGTTGCCGAAGCTTCGCTGGCGAGCTTCGCTGGTACGCGGCCCTTGTGTCGTGCAACTTCGTCTCGCTTGACTTTACGTTCGGCTTCTTCTTCGTCATTACCGGTAATCTTGGCGATGAGTCGCGCTTTGCGAGTCTTGGCCTGCACGGACTCGCCGCGAGGAGCGCGGGTGAGTCGTGGAGGACCCTGAGCGACATCGTTGATCTTCTTAACTTGACTGGCTTTGGCGAAGTCCTTGATCTCACCCGACTGCTGGATGGCTTGTCGTTGACGCTTGAGGTCAGCCTTGGAAGGTTGACTGGCTTCGAGAGCGGCAGCCTTGTCCGCCTTGGCTTTGCGAGAAGCCTCTTCCTGTTCAAGGTCTTCAGGATCCGCATCAGGGTCAACGCCAGCCGCGCGAAGCTTTCTGCGCTCGCGCTTGCGAGCGTTGATAGAGGATCTTGTTGCTGAACGGAAAGTTGCGTGGACGTCGGAAGCCATGGCTTGCTCTACACGTGCATTGAAGTCACGCAACTTCTCACCAGGTCGAATGGTGAGCTCAGAGGCAGCCTCGTTGGCGTCGCCTGTCCCGTTTCCGGTAGAAGCTTTCGCCTTTCCCTTTGCCTTGGTGAGAGCGTCTTGTTCGGCCTTCTTCTTGGCCTGGAGCTTGGCGCGGTATGCCTCCTGGACCTTACCACCTTGCAAGATGCGCATCGCACCTTTGGGCATCTCGGAGAAGAAGCCATCGTCTTGACCGGGAGCCAGATCCTTGCCGAGCGAGAAGCGCTTGGCCACTCGATCAGAGTGCTTGGCTCTCTTGTGTGGCATCTTGAGGGTAAGGGTGAGACGTGTGTCTGGTGAGAAGGTAGGAGAAGAAAAGCTTGCGTCCTGAAACTTGGGCCTTGTGTCCGCCAGGAAAGTTTTTCGGTTGGAAATTGGTACAGTACTCATCTTTTCTTGCTTTCTTCCTGCGGCACCGAACGCCAAAAAAGGGGAAAAAAATGCAACTCTTTTCGGGAATCGGCCTTTTCTGCCAAAAAGTGCTTTCAGCCATGATCTTACATTCGGTTCAGATCGAGTCTTATTTGTCTTGCCGATCTTTCACCCAATTGACCCAAACAGTCTGGCAGCAGCTACTTACAAGTGCTGGTGAATGTTGTTCTGGAGCGTACAGAGCTTTACTTTGGCAGCATGATCAACTTGAGGACTGTTCTGTAAGGCCATGCGAATAGAACATGGCTCTTGGATTGGCTACTGTGCCCCCGCGATAAGCAGATCGGAGCGCCTTCCTCTAAAGGTAATTGGACCTGCCTCTAAAGGTAAGTGGGGGAAAAGCATTAATTTTCAGCTGCAAGAAGAGAGAGCTCGAATTTGGCAGACCGTCTTGTCCGCCTTTGTCGGTCAAGTCGAGACCGGAAGCAGGCGAGCGGGTCTCCACGGCTCGCAGCCTCATGCATGATGGGCCACAATCCCGTGTCTGCCAGAAACGAGTAAGTTACAGTGTAAGTGTCACTTTTTCAATCCTTCGCAGCAGCACAGGATACTCCTGTGCTCCGCTTTATGCATGATGGTGGGCCCTGCGCCTACCACAGAGTTTTATCGAGCTTGCGGAAGATACGGCACGGTCTGAGCCGTCCCCATGACATTGCAGAAACAGAAGCTAGACTTGACTGTGCCTCTCGAGCATTGCCTGCTTTCTCGCCTCCACCATCATAGCTCCTCACATTTGATCGTCACGCACCTCGATAGCAAACATGATGGCATCACGACCCTTTTCGACCGCTTCGGTGGTGCTCAGGACAGCCGCTCGCAATGTCGCTGCCACTTCGAGGCAGCAGCTTCCTCGTCAGCTCGCCACTCGCGCTGCAGCTTCAGCCTTGACTCGCGCAACACAGACTGCCAGCCTGCGACAGGTGCACTCGAGTGCCGTATGTGCTTCGGACGCCAAGGGTGAAGCTATGAGTTCGCCAACGACTCCTTTGACCGACTCGCTCTCCAAGACTGGACTCTACGACTTCCACGTCAAGAATGGCGGCAAAATGGTTCCCTTTGGTGGCTACCTTATGCCTCTCACTTACGGTACCGTTGGGCAGGTTGCTTCACACCATCACGTTCGCACTCACGCTGGTCTCTTCGATGTCGGTCACATGGTCCAGCACAAGTTCAAGGGTCCGGGTGCTGCCAAATTCCTCCAGCACTTGACACCAGCTTCGTTGACGACCATGCCGGCTTTCAGCTCAACACTTTCGGTGCTCATGTCGGAGCAGGGTGGTATCTTGGACGACTTGATCATTACCAAGCACGCTGAGGACAACTTCTACGTCGTGACCAATGCCGGCTGCCGTACCGAGGACCTGGCATGGTTCAAGAAGCAGCTGGATGCATGGAAGGGTGATCAGGTGCAGCACGAGGTGATGGACGGGTGGGGACTTCTCGCTCTTCAGGGCCCTACTGCTGCCAAGGTGCTCGAGAAGCTCGTCCCTCAAAGCTTCGACCTCAACACACTCACCTTCGGCAAGAGCGCTTTCGTGCCCCTAAGCATCGGTGGTGAGCAGGTGGAATGCCATGTTGCTCGCGCAGGTTACACGGGTGAGGACGGATTTGAGATCTCGATCCCTCCTCAGTCGACCGTCCAGGTTGCAGAGACTCTGCTTGGCGACAGCGAGGTTCAGCTCGCAGGTCTTGCTGCGCGAGACAGCTTGCGACTTGAGGCCGGCATGTGCCTCTATGGTCACGACCTCGATGCCAGCGTCAGCCCAATCGAGGCTGCTCTCGCTTGGTGTGTCGGCAAAGACCGACGTGCGGCAGGAGACTTCTTGGGAGCGGAGCGTGTACTCAAGGAGCTCAAGGAAGGCCCACCTCGTCGCCGTGTAGGTCTGTTTGTTGATGGCGGTATTGCTCGTGAAGGCGCTGAGCTTTTCACTCCTGAGGGTAAGGTTGTGGGTCGCGTCACATCGGGTATCCCAAGTCCTACGCTTGGTAAGAACATCGCCATGGCATTGGTGGAGAACGGACAGCACAAGAAGGGTACCAAGCTCAAGGTCGAGATCCGCAAGAAGTTGCGTGATTGCGAGGTGGCCAAGATGCCGTTCGTCGAGAACAAGTTCTTCCGTGGTTAGACTCACCAGCTATGGGGAATCAGGTCTCAACATCTGCTATTGCATTGCATGCTCTCGTTCACTCTGATGTACTGTACATTTGTAAGTGCCGGGCCTAATGTGACGTTTCATCATCAGAGTATGATCTGCTAGAATCTCAGAAGATCATGAAAGTTGTACCTTCGCATTCGCTTTGCCGAGCCCGAGTATGAAACGCGGATCTGGTACAGTATCGGGACTTCTGAGACATGACTTCGGTGAATTTCCTTTGCCAAAAGGCAGCATGACGCTTTGTTCGGTGCTGCTAAAATTGAGCTGAGCTTCGATGCTCCACACGTTTCCAGAAATCGAGCAATTTCGATTTTTAGGCAGCAAAGACGCAGGAGCGAGGTTCTGCAATCTGTGTGCGCAATCTCAAAAGGCAGTGTAGGAGCAGCAGCAGCAGCATTAGAAGCAGAGGGTGCAGAAGATTCTGGTTGATTCACTCTTTGCCTGGACTTTCTCGCACAGATCCCGCACGATCCACACATTCACAACGCCTTCGACCTGGTTCCACCATTGCAACCTCATCTGCTTCACTGCGAACCTCGGCGCAAGCTTCCATTGCAAGCATTCACATCCACTCTAGACCCTATTCGACTGAAGCCGCATTTTTGCCTCTTTGGAAAACCTTCGATCTCGGTCTTGTTGTCGCGTTTCGAGCGCAAGCCACGAGATATTAGTCACTCTAGCATTCGGTCCTGCAGCATCAACTCAAGCCCTTCCAACAATCCTTCCTCGCACCCAACTCGACTTCGCACCTCCATCATCGAGCTACTTGGCTCATTTGGCTCCTACATTCTCGCCAACATCTTCGTGTAGCTGTTGTATTCAACTCAGTATCAACCGGACCCTCAGCTAGAAGGCTACGATCGCACTAGACATAGGCAATCGCAAATATGGCATCGTCGTCGACACAGCAGCAGGGCGATGACCCTCTCGTCGCTGCTCAGCAAAAGCATATTGAGGATCTGTGCAAAGCAGACCCACCCATGGACGGCGCTCGACTCATCGTCGTCTCCAACCGTCTTCCCGTCACCATCAAGGTTGATCCTTCCGTCCCTGGCGGCTACACCTTCTCTCTCTCATCCGGAGGTCTCGTCTCGGCGCTGTCAGGATGCAAGAAGACCATGAACTTTACTTGGATCGGATGGCCTGGTCTTTCGGTCCCACCCAAGGACGAAGAGTACATCGAGAAGCGTCTTCGCGAGGAGTACAGCTGTCAGCCTGTCTGGATCTCGGATGAGATCGCTGACCGTCACTACAACGGGTTCTCCAACTCGATCCTTTGGCCTCTCTTCCACTACCACCCTGGTGAGATGAACTTCGACGAGACCAACTGGCTCGCATACCGTGAAGCCAACTTGCGCTTCGCCGAAAAGATTCGCAGCATTGTCAGGCAAGGTGATATGGTGTGGGTGCAGGACTACCATCTCATGCTCTTGCCACTCATGCTCAGGACATTAGTAGAGGGTAGTGAACAGCAGGGTGCTACGTCACAGCGGGAGCTCGAACATGTCAGGCATGGTGTGGATGGTACATTGCAGCTACAAGACGATGATTTGCTCGCGGCTCCTTCCAACGATCGCTACCAAGATGGTCGACCTAGCTCTCCTCCGCCTGATGAGGACTATGCTGGTCGAGGCAGCGGCACACGTAGCGCGACTGCTACAGGACGAGGACTCGGCACTAGCGATGGCTCAAGCGGCCGCGGTTCCATCAAGATCGGATTCTTCCTCCATACTCCCTTCCCATCTTCGGAGATCTATCGAATCCTTCCCGTTCGTCGTGAGATTCTCCTCGGTATCCTTCACTGCGACCTTATTGGATTCCACACGTACGACTATGCACGACACTTCCTCTCGTCCTGCACGCGTATTCTTGGGCTCCCCACCATGCCTAACGGAGCTGAGTTCGAAGGACGCTACGTCCACGTTGGAACGTACCCGATCGGCATCGAGCCTTCTCAGTTCGAAGAAGGTCTCAAGCGCGAAAGTGTCAAGGAGAGGATCAAGAGTTTGCAGAGGCGATTTGAGGGGGTCAAGATCATTGTGGGTGTGGATAGGCTGGACTATATCAAGGGAGTGCCGCAGAAGCTGCATGCGTTGGAGACGTTTTTGCAAGACCATCCGGAGTGGGTGGGCAAGGTGGTGCTGGTGCAAGTGGCGGTGCCGTCGAGGCAGGATGTGGAGGAGTATCAGAATCTGCGAGCGACGGTGAATGAGGCGGTGGGTCGGATCAATGGACGGTTTGGGACGGTCGAGTCGATGCCGATTCACTTTTTGCACCGCTCGGTGAGCTTTGATGAGCTGTGCGCGCTGTATGCCATCAGCGATGCTTGTCTGGTGACGTCGACGCGGGACGGGATGAATCTGGTGTCGTACGAGTATATTGCTTGTCAGCAGGAGAGAGCGGGGGTGATGATTCTGTCCGAGTTTGCAGGCGCAGCTCAGTCGTTGAATGGGTCGTTGATCTGCAACCCCTGGGATGCATTTGCGGTTTCGGATGCGATTCATGAGGCATTGACAATGCCAGGTAATGTCAGGAGGGAAAACTTTGAAAAGTTGAGCAGGTATGTAAAGAAACATACAGCGAGCTGGTGGGGGTTGAGCTTTGTAAATGATCTGAAAAAGATCAAGGTCGAAGACGCGAGTATGGCACAGAGCCCACCAGCGCTGGACAAGGATAAGGGACCAGCAGGTTCGAGTCTATCGCCAAGGGCGTAGATGTGAGCATCGCGGTGTCCAGTTGAGGTATCAAAGTTCAATATAGCATGATATTTATCACAGTGTCAGTCGTTTGTGCAGGGTGGTGTGTGGAGTAAAGCAATGACCATTGAATTACTGTGAGGCTACATGGGATCACACAAGATATGACGGTTCGACAAAGACTTAAGTGAGCACGCGGCCCAAAAGGGGAGTCACGGTCTCCAGATCATGGCCTGGCACGACCAATCCACCCGTCGTCTTCTCCAACCTCTGCAGCCTCTGATTCGAATTGAACCAAGCTGGATGGTCTCTGGCGAGCCAACCCTGTGGCGTTCCCTGGTAATTCTCGATCACATGTGCGTGGTCGCTGACGAACAAAAACGTTCCATCGTTCTCCAGGTTCAGCTGCAATCCGACCAGACCGTCGGTGTGGCCGGGAAGGTGGTGGAGGGAGATACCTTGGGCAAAGTCGATGGTACGGTCGTCAAAAGTCTTCCAGTTGAGCTCGTCAAGCGAAAGGTAGTGAGGGAGGTAGACTCCTCGATCCGCCCCGGTCGCGCAAGAGAAGAAGGCGCCTTTGAGTTCCTTCTCGTGGACCCAGATGGGGACATTGGTTTTACGGAAGTGCTCAAGGCCGCCGGCGTGGTCGAGGTGGAGGTGACCGATGATGACTTGTTTGACGTCTTTGATGTTGTTGCCCGTCTTTGCGATGGCCGCTTCGAGCTCGTGTTCAGGCTCGTACCTGCTGCGGGCGAAAATGTCGTTCAGGGGAGCTCCCCAGACCTCTGTGGAACGAGCAGAGATAAGCGAGAGGAAGGAGGAGAGGGCGCGTCAGCTGTCTGTCAAGAAGCTCTTGATCTGATGTCCTTGTTGCGAAGCTTACCAGGGTAGTCCTTTCCACAGCCAGTTTCCCAGAGGATGAGACCCTCGGTGGGGTGCTCGATGAGTACCGAGTACATGATCAAGTCTCGACGTTCATGCTTGGAAGGACCTTCAGGCTTGCTCATGACCGAGGTGTTACCTCCACGAAGGAACCAACCTGCATCAGCCTGAAGGTAGCCAAGGCAGATGACGTGGGCCTTGGTGCCCTTAGGAGCTTTGTTGAGAACGTGTGGGAGCACGACGCCGTCTCGCAATTGGTGCTGGCTGAACGACATGGTTTGGTTAAGTTTGTGGAGGTCAAGACACTATGAAAGGTGTGGTCGTAGCTCAGCAAGGAACTGTGTTGGCTGTCTGTGTGATAGAGTGGTGGCTACAGTACTTCGTCGGAATGTGACGATGGACAGATGAGCTCCGTCGCGCCGAGGCCACCACCGCACATGCCTATATATAGTCACCCACAAGTTTGGACGGCTCATCCGACGCACTTCGCGCGCAAGAACCGGCTCGCTGAGGAAGTCACGCAAGCCAGGTCAATCGCATGCTTGGCTGGTCCGGGGAAACAATATGAGCCTGCTTCTGTAGAGGCATCTCGAGCACAGACCACAGCTTCTATGTGACGTGCGAGGAATGGACACATGACCCTCTGTGTGTATTGTAAGTGCAGTACCAGCCAAGGAGGTCAAGCCTCGGTTTTAAGCGTGCATCCTTGCCGAGATGTCGGTCTTTGGAAGCTCGTGCGCGAGCCTTGCGCTTTGCTTTTGACAATCCAAGCTGCTGCCCCACTGTCACAACAGCCGTGCTCTTCTCATAGTGTGGCTTTGTGGTCACGAGAAGATGTCCTTCAGCAGTTCCATATGTCTCCTCGCTCTCTGCCAGACTCAACCCATTACTCGATTAACTTGCCATAAGCATTACAGTAAGGGACGGGTCAATGGAGAGCCTTGCGAGTGTCGTGTGCGGTACACAGTGCTAAAATTGACCGGTTTACCCATCGACCGCGGGCTATTCTGCAGCCAACTGTCAAAAATTTAGGTCCGTGCTGTGCTCAAAAAAAAAAGTCGGGGAGAAAACGAGACATAAAAAAAAACGGCTAAATTATTGAGCCAAGTCTGCATACGCTTTCTTAAACCCGCAGCTGAGAATCTGCTTTCCCCGCATCCCTTGGTCCGACGCCGGGTCAAATTTGAAAAGATGTTACATCGCTATGCCACACAAGATTACGCCGTTTAACACGTCCTTTGCCGATTGGTTCAACAGCATAGCATATACCACGACCATCTTGTATCAGACTATTCATCAGCTTGTAGCAAAGGCAAGCATTTTCGAGATAAGACAGGAACGATTAATTTTCTTGTATTGCGATGGCGGCTGTCGCTGCACTAGGGTATCATGAACGAAGGGAAGAGGCAAAGAGAGAGAAATGGGCTCGCTGCATCGACTGGCGATGGGTAGCGAGTCATCCACCACGATGTTGCAGCAGAAGAAGAAGAAGAAGGGAGGAACAGATTGACAGAAGGAAAGAATGTAGGGGCATTAGGTGACTGAGCCATCGCCATGGAAAGATGTGGGCCCATGAGGAGCCCGGCAAGTCAGCCAAAGATGCACCGTTGGTCTAGGAATATCCTTGTTAGAATCCTACCAGCCATCGCCATCGCCCTCGCCCCGAAGAGCAAAGGCGTAGGCTCCAGCTGGCTTCTCTCCAGTTCTCTCCCTGTCGGGAGATGATAGATGGCGAGGAGGACTCTATGAGGGGATATCCAGATACTTTGTTAAACGATGAAGAAGAGAAGAAAGGAAGAGGGGCGCTTTCCACTCGAGCTTTGTCTGCTGCGCTTTGCTCGAGAAAAAAAAATGTGTTTGTGTGTGATCTTTGGAAGACCATTTCTAAGCAGAGCCCTGGCGTGACTGTAGGAAAAACACACTCTAGTGTTAGGGTTCTGATCCGGAATACTGTAAATTTCATATCCGCTAAAGCGTACTGTAGTTAGCGCGAATTTCGCACATGTCGAGGATTTGGCTGTTTCTTGAAAATGTGACAACAGCAGCGGCCCTTCTCAAGTTGCGAGTTTTTTATGCTCAGCACATCTTTGGAATTTCACACTTGTAAGTGTGTGACTGACTTGGATTGGCCTCGGAAGTCGCAGCCGTTTGCAACACTCACACTCACACTCAACACACTCCAAAACCACGCTGTCATCGCTCCTTATCAGGTACCATCCTGCCGATTGCATCGATCGTGCTGCACCGAGCCACATCTACACACTCTCGTTTTGGATCACCCCAGCAACTATCATTTGGACTTTCATCTTCACTTACAGCAGTACTTACCCAGCGACTAGGAATCCCGACTAGAATCTCGCACACCTCGATCTCTTCGAATGCAGGTGCTTTATTGACTAGACAGTCCGATCTATCGCTTCCCTCTTCGACGCAGAGCTGGCTTTTTGCACCTCCATCAAGCCTTGGCACCTCGGTCACTATCCTCACATCATCCTTGAACTCGTAAACCTCATCTAGGACAGGTCGGCGTCCTTCCGTATCGCAATGCCCGCCGCGGCCGCCCGGTCTAGCGATGGGCCACCACCATTGCCAGATGGCGCGCATTCACCACACTCAAATCAACACCTTTCCAATCCTTCATCAGCAACAGCAGTAGCAGCAGCATCTTCATCCTCACCAGTGCGTCACAGTCCCAAGGCGCGACCAAGACACTTGAATAACCAACATCACCCGTATCGCATAGAATTGCTCGACCTTACGCCCGTCTCTGTCTCATTACTATGGTCCACTCGCCCTCCTCCACTCAGCGCTATCCCACTCGAAGTCGTCAACTCGCAACTGCGCAAACGTGTCAAGGCACGAACATCAGGCAACAGTGCCAATCGCAGCTCATCTCCGCATCGCACATCCGCCAGAGCTACTGCTGTCTCTCCCTCGCCGACCTCTACCAATGCAGCAGCAATGTCCAAGCCAAGGACGCCAGCGCCAACTCAAGCGTCCGATCGCCATGCAACCGGTTCCACCAACAACTCGCTCGAGACACCGATCTCCAAGCTCACTGAGGGCCTCGTCGCGACACGCAGCTTGAACAGGAAGGTGACCAAGATTCGTCTTCGCGCACCTCCCAGCGTTCCAGCACAGCCTAGACGTAGCTCCAACAGCTCGGCGCCTTCCGACTCGGCCCACAACTCAGCCAATGACGATGACGCATGGCCCTCCGACGATGGTGCCACAGCCGTGGAAGACGATGCTGGTTCTGGTTCCGACGCCTCCGACTCTGGGTACGAAGGTGGTCCTGATGCGCGACACCACGTCACCAGTGTGTTTAAAGACCGTGTCTCCGTCACCGTCAATGGCCAGGACTGGTCGCATGTCTTGCTTGGTGAGCGGGGCTCGCACGAAGCCATCGTTGTCATCTTTGGTCTTGAGCCCGAATCGGATTACGACATTCAGTTCTTGGTCAAAGCTGGACTCGACGGAGCTCACGATGCATTCCGCGCTTCCTTGCGTACCAGATCTGAGCGCGAATCACGATCTTTGGATTCGTCTTCGCCCAGCGTCGCCATCTTGAATGGGCCGGGCGCTCCCATCGCTGTTCGGCCTGCTTCCCCTTCCCCGCTCGGTCGTCTGCCCCTGTCTGCTCCGGAGATCGACACGGTCGAAGCTGCGCCCCAGCGTTTGGCTGTTTTGCAAGCCGAGCTTGAGGCCAGCGAAGCGCTCAAAGCATCACTCATTGCAGAAGTTAAGAAGGCAAGGAAAGAAGCTTCGAAACAGGAGGCAGGTATCCGACACGAGATCGATGCTGTCAAGCGTGGTATGGACCGCATGAGCGCAACAGACCACCGAAGTCGACAGAAAGTGTTGGCATTGCAGGAGCTCATCAAGCAAACCACCATCCACACCAAAGAGATCCACGAGGAGGCAGAGGTGACAGAGAAGGAGCAGCCAGATTGGGAGCAGCAAGATGCCAAGCTCGAGGCTGAGGTCGAAGCTCTGCGCAAGGTAGTTGATGCAGAAGAAGCTGCAGCACAGATAGAATGGGACAAGGATGAGGCGGCCGTGGCTTCTCTGGAGAAGGAGCTCAAGTCGCTCGAAGCAGCTGCCAAAGCGCTCGAAACAGAACGTGACGAGCTACGCGACGATAAGCTGTCATCCATTCGCGCCGAGATTGAAAAGATCAAGGAGCAGGCGAAGGACGCTCTCACTCGACCTCCCGGCCATGGTGCAACCGCTCGACGAGGTGGTGCCGCTGCTGGAGGTGGACGTGGGGGCCACCGTCATGCTAGCGGTCCACACATGGCACCTAATGCTCCCGGCAACAAGGGCAAGCAACAGGGTAGAGGTGGCAAGATGGGTTTCGGCAATCGTGCTGTGTCCGGACCCGCAAGCCAGTTTGGTGGCCCGGGCAACAGCGCATCTGGAGGCTTTGCTGGAGCGTCGCGCAACTTCATGCAGAGCTTTGGCAAGGGCTTCCGACGCAACCAGACCCACACCCAGGCCGCTCAAAGCTTCGACTCGATGAATTCAACAGGGTTCACCGGACCCGGTGGCGCTGGACAGATGCTCCCCCCCGGCTCTGGCTTTGCTGGAATGCAAGATCCTGCCATGGGCATGGGAGGGTACGGAGGCAATCAGCCCTACGGCCCCGTCGACTCGTTCTACGGACAGCAGCACGAGACCTCACAGTTCCCTTCCGGTGTCTCGGAGGTCAGTCAAGATGATCTATACGATCCTACTTTGGGTTTCGATCCTTACGATCCATCCATCGATGCTAGACGCAGGTCGAGTCTTCCGCTCCCGCAGATGTCGTATCAGCCGCCTTCGTCCAAATTGCCATCCTCGAGCACGTCGACCGCTCTCAATCCGGCGAACCCCGAGTTTGTTCCTTCTACAGGCTCGAATCACGCCTCTCCTGTTATCAGCAAAAACGCATCAGCATCCGGTACG
The DNA here is from genome assembly GCA_023212835.1 of Pseudozyma thailandica. Lineage (NCBI taxonomy): Eukaryota > Fungi > Basidiomycota > Ustilaginomycetes > Ustilaginales > Ustilaginaceae > Pseudozyma > Pseudozyma thailandica. The sequence goes on from JALCCH010000011.1 coordinate 358,310, forward strand.
AACACATCCTCGGTCAGTGCCTCCGCAGCGCATCCGGCTCCTACCGTCATCGCAACGCAGTCGCCTCCGCCTGGCGTGGCTTCGGTTGAGCACTCACCGACATCTTCCTCTAGATTCGCCTTCCCTCTTGCACGACATGTGCCCACAGCCGCCAATGTTTCTTCTGCCCTGGCCCACAAGTCGAGCTCGCCCTCGCTTGCTGCCTCAGGGGCGAACAGCAATCCCAACAATGTTCTCAACTTGGGTTCCGACCTCAACGTGCCGCCATCCTCTGGTATGGGATCGAGCTTGTTCTCGCTCGGCAACTCGGGCACGGCCAGTCCTTTCTCGAGGCATTCGCCGCTGCTCCCGCAGGGCGTCGAAGGATCCACAGCCTCATCAGGCTTCGCTAGTGCAAGCCCACGCTTCGGCCCAATGGGGCTTCACGGCCACTCGGCGAGCACAAACAGCGAGGATGCGGTCAATTCTGCTCTGTCTGCTGGCCCCTTCGGCTCTTCGTCCAAGTTTGGTCCTCTTGACTATGATCCGGCTATGGACAACTTTGGTCCTGCGCCTGGTCTTGGTGCTAACTCAAACGCTTCAGGTCTCCCTCCGTTCAGCTCTAGCACGATGTCGTCCATCTTTGGCGCTCATGACACCTGGTCAGCACCGGGATTGCCCATCTCATCGAGCCTCGGGGGTGCGTCTGCTGCCGGCTCGGGAGCGATCGGCAGTGCAAACTGGATCACATCGTCACCGCCCTTGGGATCTGGCACCACATCAGCTGGAAATGGAGGCGATATCTGGTCTGCACCGACGCTGCCGGGTGTCTCGCAGATGCGCACAAAGTTGTCGATGAACGACCTTGCTGGTGTTTCGAGCTCGAGCTCTTCTTCGCCGATTGGATCAAACGCAAATCCGTCAACCGGACCCTTCGGCGGGTTTGGCGGCGGCAGGATGGGTCTTGGTGCCATTGGACAGGTGAGTGGTATTGCGGCGGGGAATGTGCCTTCTCGCTCATCTCCGCTTGCTAGTCCGGTTGCAGCTAGTCCTGCACCAGTCGGAGATGCACTCAGGGCAGCAGAGGCTGAGGCCAAGACGGAAGCTGAATCGCAGGAAGCCAAGCAGGAAAGCAAGGAGTAGATCTTTCTACCCTTTCAAACAGTTACGGACCCTCTATCATTCATATTGTACTTTTAGCCAACTTTCATTCATATTCATATCGTTGATCTAACTTACCTTCTCTTTTGTGCGACCATCTGGCGAAGACTGAGCATCAATTGAGGTGAACACACACATGATTTCACAAAAACTTGCAGCGAAGTGAAATGTGTGAGATGCATGAAAGAAATGTATTTCTTCGAGCCCCTTTTTCCTCAACGGGTTACGCTATTGATGAGGGAACGGGGTTGTATGAAGCTTTTTGGGTGTGTTTGTGTGTGTGGTGAATGTGTGGGGAGTTGAAGGTGCAAGTTATCGTACAATATGGAAGTTATCAAAGAAACCCGAATCCTGAATAAGCGGTGGATCGAATTGCGGGTTTAGTGACCAGCACGACGCTGTTCGGCGATGACGTTGGTGAGGCTCTCCATCTTGTTCTTGGCGCGACGGAGGGTTCCTACACGACGCTTGATGAACTTGCGAGCACGCTTGTCCTTCGAGTTACGGATGAGCTCCATAGCGCGACGCTCGTAAGGAGCGAAGCCGGCAACCTCGCGCACGACGGATCGGATGACCTTGACGCGCTCACCCTGACGACCCTTGCGGTTCGAAGGGCGGGGTGCGAGAACACGACGCTCGGTCTGGTGACCGCGGTTGATGCCCCAAACGAGACCTAGAAACATAATCAACGAAGGCGCAAGGAAGAGGGTCAGTAATGCTGGCTAAAGACGGGTGTTTAAGGTATACAAGCAACAGCAGCGGTAGCATTTGGCGTGTTCAATGGCGATAGCAGCTGTCGGATGATCAATCGAAAGTCGAAGCATAGGTGTAGAGGTCGGGCAAATAGGTTTAAATGTGATGGCGCCGGTTTCTTCGAGTTTCCTTCCTTTCTCCTGCAAGAAAGAGCCTCTGCAATCATGCAGCACGGCATCAGGCGTATCTACGGTTATCCAGTACTGTCTGGACGCAGTTGAGTCTCTGTATCCATCCTTCGACGACGAGAATCGATCGAATCAAGAGCATCGGAGTCAAACATTGTAGAGGCGTGCAATACGTTGGAGAGAACCCCTTTGCATATAACGCCGCTCTCCAATAAATCTGCTCTGCCAGCAACCTTTTCCAATCCCTGCTCGTTGAACGATGTCTCCACAGAACCGTGCATGATCTCGTCCAGGACCGCATCAACATCAGGACGAATGCTGCTCCGAATGAATCCTTGGGTCGAGCTGCATCTCAACCATGGTGTAACATCAAGTATGGCTGCCTGTCCTTCCGCCTTACATCAGGCGGCGAGCGGACAAGATACAAGCCATGATCGTGCTGTGACAACCTGCGATACCAAACGTTCCGTCGATGCTATCTTGCCATTCTCCGATGAGTCCTGCTTTCCTGACCCGTCATGTGCTGTTTGTAATGTCATTGTCGGGTTGCTGCAGTGATGATGCCCTGACGTCGTCTGCAATGTGCGGATGCTGGTTGTGAGGATGCTGAATGCACTGAAGTCTGATCAAATGTTGTTGCTGATGCTGGCGCTAATGCTGACTGTGGTACGATTGCAGTTACTGCTGCGTTTGTCGAAGACTGATACTGCTACTGCTGATGCCATTGCTGATGCTAACGATGCTGCTGCTGCTTGGTAGGTGATGAATACACACCAGTACGGGGCACGCCGGCCTTGTGAGCGGGGTTAGAGGAGTTTCCCATTATGTCGATATGTGAAGAGGTTGATGATGATCTTGAGGGATGGAGGTGAAAGACAGGTAGAAACTCAAACTTGATGGCGACGACAACGCTCTGCGTTCGGGTGAGTTGAGTTGGCTGGGTGATTGGCTGAGTGACTGACTGACCGAGTGCGTGAGTGAGTCAACAGGGCTTGACTTCCGGGGCCAGAAGAACCACAGCCTAGATCAGTGTGCCGCGCTCCTGCCCCAAATTTGTAACTCAAGCAAAAGACTGCGCTGTGCTGTACCGTTCCCATCCGCCTCTCGAAATTTCGACTCGCTCTATGCCGCGTGGTGAGTGTAGACAAATTTCAAAATTTCGAGTTGCCTGTTATTTTGCCTGACCAGGGAAAACGATACAATCTGCACGTGACTGGCTTGCTTCGGCCGGCGGATTCATATCTCTGACACTGCTCGACCGCACAAAAAAAAAGAGACTCCGTCGTGGCAATTTGGGCGCAATTCCGAACGGTACAGACCTTGATTTGTGCAAATTAGTCATCAAGATTCTCAACGAGTCAAAAAAGGATTTCAGGGTCCAACATCTCCACTTTTGTGTTCGGAAAATGGGCCGAAGGTGACATGCACACCTTTCGCATTGGATTGGCATCCGTGCGCAGCTGTCATCGTCCTTGTTTCTTCACCATCACTCCCTCACCTGAAAGACGACGTTCCAAGATGGCCGGACTGGAAGAGATCACGGCGCCTCCGCCATACGTTACGGAAGAACAGCTTGCTCAGCTGCAGCAGAGCACACCAGAATCGTTCGACACCATTCCGCCGGTTCTCCGATACCACCTTGCGGGTGCGATCATCTACCTCAGCCCCTCACCTTCGTCGCAGCCTGCATGTTTCGAGAAGCTGAACAGTGGATACTCTCAGAATGGTGCCAATGGCGAAGATGCTGATAGGGAGGAAGATGCTGAAGTCCTCAAAGCCGATGGAGAGCTTTGGCTCACCGAGCGCGAGGTTGCATTCCTCGCACCCAAGACAAGCACCGGCTTCCGACTGGGCTACCCGACTGTAGCACTACATGCTGTCACGCGCTCACCTCCAAGTTTCTTCTCGGCATCGAATCCGGCCTCCACATCGGACTTCCACGGCTGCCTGTACTGCCAGCTCGATCTCAGTCCAAATGCTGGTACTGCTGAGATGGGCGTGGACGACAACGATGACGAAGGCGAGTTCGTGGAAATGTACATCTGCGCCCCGGACAGCGCATCTTTGGATCACCTCTTCGAAGCGCTCTCGCAATGCGCATCGCTACACCCATCAGGTCCTGTCGAAGACGATGCAGGTCACCCCTTTGCAGGTTTCGCACCGTTCGGCACAAGCGCGACCGGCATGCAGCTCGGCGAGGACGATGGAGAAGCGTACGAGGATGCCGATGACGACGACGAGCAAGGCGACGACAACCAAGAGTTGAGCGAAACCGGCAGGGTGAGAACCGATTTCCAGACCCCTGATTCCCGCTTTCGTCCTTACTGAGCGGACTGCGTCTTGTCCGTCAGCAAGCTTCAGTCGATTCCCTTCGTGCAATGGCTGACCTCGAACGCTCGTCTCGCAACCTTTGATATTTCACAGCGCAACCTTGCACATCTCGAGAACGTGATGCAGTGGCCTGACTCGGACGATGGAATGGAGACACCTTCTCTTGTTGAGGATGACACGGTCACCGTAAACACGACTGTAGCGGACAAGGGAGCTGCAACCAACACACTAATCTTGTCGAATCTGCCGGTGGAATTCTTCATTCCTCGCATCTGCTCGCTGCTGCTTTCGCTACTCAATACATATGGACCGATGGTACGATGGACACCTTTACCATCGGTCGGTCGTGCGGTCGTCGTCTTTGAGGACTCAGATGGAGCCGCAATGGCAAAAGCAGGGCTGGATCGCTTGGTCTTGCCGTTTGAAGACAGCGACGTGCAAGGAGTTGAAAGGGCGGGTGACGAAGATGACGGCACTATCCTTCGTGCTATCTTTGGCCCTGTCACAGACCCGTCGGCAGAGCCGGAAACACTGGCGGTGCCAACGACCGACAAGAACTTCTTGATCTCTCCACCAGGTAGTCCTCCCGTTGGATGGGAACCCATTCGAGAAGATCCGCCGAATCGAGACACGCTCGCGGATGACCTCATGAAGGCTCTCGCTGATTTGCGCGACACTGGTAGTCACATTGAATCGCATCAGCCTCGAGTCTGGGGCGAGCCTACTTCGGAGGAACGACCGGCAGAGAGAACAAGCGGAGGCGCAGGAACACCGGAAGTGATCATTGCGCCAAGCACAGCTCCCGCCATGCGCAATTTGCAGCCCGCTTGGCTGAGGGGCGGTCATCACCAGGAGGAGGACACAAACGGTGAGATCGAGCTGCCCGGCGTAACGGTGCAGTCTTTCGACGGAGACAATGGAGATGAGAATGGTGGTGGTGCGAAACTGTACAATGGGTTCAGTATTAGCTCTGTCAAGGCGACAGTCGATTCGATGCGCGGCCCAATGCAAACTGGTGACTCTAGCGGTGGACTGGGTGGTGGGCTGGGCGGTGGACTGGGTGGTGGTGGAGCTCGCATCACGCCCACCAGTCGACCTCCGCTTCACAATGACGACTACCCGAATGCATCTTAGCCGCTCTTCTCGAGATCTTCCAAACTCACTGTGTTCACCAATCATACCCGCCCCTCAAAGGCAAATAACATTCAAAGATCAGCTAATCTTGACAGCCAAGTGATGTTTGTGGACAATGCTACCGAATGTCGCCAGAGGGATCGATCGGGCAGGATCGTACTCTCGTGCCGATGTATGGAGTTGAGCCGCGGCACAGCATCAAGTATTCATGACCTAACAGACATCTCTCTTCTTTAGCCGCGGGCCAACTGATTTCCTCAGAAGATATGCAGCCGAACGAGGGTCCATGCAGCTCTTTCGTTTGCAGCTCAGGTGCGGAGGAACAAATTTCTGGCACAGAGCTCGTCATAGCTGCACCAATCTGCGTGCGCAAAAGCATTTTGCTAAGGCGGAGTCGAGATGTCAGTTAACAATCATGCGAGCCATCCGATGGTTTGGTGCAGAGACGATCCGCGGCTTAACCTTTGCATCGTTTTGGAGATGGTGGGTTGCGATCAGAGCTTGCACTTCTACCGGAAGTGGTGCCGAGCAGTGTGAAGATCTTTGTGCTTGGATCAGCTGGTTGGCCGGTGAGAAGATAGGTATAAGTAGCGAGCTTTGCTGCGAGGGATCCCTTCGTTTCGTGACCTACCTTCGCAAGACTTGCTCCCCTCAGAACGCAAGTGCTCGATACCATCAAGCATATACCGAGCTAGCTGAAACACCAGCTCCCTCTAGGTCAAGCAGATAGCAGCGTCCATCCTCGCTGTTCTTCTTCAAAATGGCTCCCAAGCCCAACCCAGCAAGGCCCGACACGGACCCTGTTCATGGCCAGACGGTCGAGGACAAGCCCGCCAACCCCAATCCTAACCCATCCTCTTCCGGACCCTCCGCACGCGAGCGTCTTGCCGCTCTCGCATCGCATCTCCTCCCCTCCGGCAACACCGAGTTCGACTACGTCATCGTCGGAGGAGGTACAGCCGGTGCTGTCCTTGCCAACCGTCTCACCGAGGACCGCAACGTGACCGTGGCTGTCATCGAAGGCGGTCCTTCTGATGTTGGTAACGACATGGTCCTCGACCTCAGCCGATGGCTCGAGATGCTTGGATCCGACCTCGACTACGACTACCCTACCGTCGAGCAGCCTCGTGGAAACTCGTTCATCCGTCACTCTCGCGCCAAGGTCCTCGGTGGATGCTCGTCGCACAACACGCTGATCTCGTTCAGACCGTTCAATGAGGACCTGGATGATTGGTCGAACAACTACGCCTGCCCCAGCTGGTCCGCTAGTGCTGTTCAGCCTTATGGAGATAGACTCAAGATGAACATTGTACCGGTTGCGCCTCAGCAGAGGAACCAGGTGGCGAGGGATTGGGTTGAGGCTTCGTCCAAGGCTACTGGTGCGCCAGTGTTGGAGGATCTCAACGCCCACATTGTCCACAGAGGAGGCTTCCAGAAGGCGGTCGGATTCTTCGACATCGCCTACGATCCTTACTCCGGCCAGAGGAGTAGCGCTTCGGTGGCTTACCTGCACCCGATCATGCCCCACGGTCCTTACAAGCGTCATAACATTCACCTTTTCCTCGAGACCTGGGCCAACACTCTCGAGTACGACGCCAAGGATGCGAGCAAAGTCACCGGAGTCAAGGTCACCACCAAGCATGGTTTGACCAAGACTCTCACCGCGCGCAACGAAGTCATCCTCTGTGCGGGTGCAATCGACACCCCTCGTCTGATGCTTCACTCCGGTATCGGCCCACGCAAGGACTTGGAATCGCTCGGCCTACCTTGCAAGCACGACGTCCCCGGTGTCGGCTTGAACCTCACTGACCACCCCGAATCCATCGTCATGTGGGAAACCCGCGATACTCCACCTGAAACCGTCATGTCTTCCGACGCCGGTCTCTTCCTCCGCGTCCTGCCCACCTCCGCCGAACCCAACCCGCACCCTGGCCCTGACCTCATGTTTCACATCTACCAAGTCCCCTTCGCAGACAATACTGAACGTATGGGCTACGAACGACCCAAACATGCCATCTGTATGACACCCAACATCTGCCGTTCCCAAGCGCGAGGTAAAGTCTCGCTCGCTTCCGCCGATCCCAAAGATAAACCACTGTTGGATTTCAAGTACTTTGAAGACAAGGACAACTACGACGAACGAATCCTCATCGAGGGTGTCAAGTGGGCGAGGAAGATTGCACAACAGTCGCCATTTAAGGAGCATCTCGTCAAAGAGGTAGCGCCAGGACCCAAGATTCAAAGCGATGAACAGATCGGAGAGTATGCGAGAAAGGTGGCGCATACCGTCTACCACCCTGCTGGAACTTGCCGAATGGGCACTCCCAGCGCCAAGTTCGGCGGAAGTGGAAAGGACGAATCCGTAGTGGTGGATGAGAAGGACTTGCGAGTGGTCGGATTGAAAGGCATCAGAGTGTGCGATGCAAGTGTCCTCCCCACACTGCCAACCATCAACCCAATGCTCACAATCCTCATGGTCGCAGAGAGAGCCGCAGAGATCATCCGCAACGACGCTTGGCAAAACGGCATCCGCAAACTTCAATACCACTAGATCGTCTCACATATCCTAAGCTTCAATGCAGATTTAGTTTCATCAATACCATTCACAGTCTACAATCTTTCCGCATGTGACACGAATACGATTCCGAAAACTTCTTATCTATCAAGCCCTGGACAACTCATCCCCCAATCTGTAGTTGAGCACCTTATCCCAATCCACCTTCTGCCTCGTCAAAGGCAACTGCCTTCTTAATGCCTTGAACGCCCTTTCTGCCAATTCGTCATAACTCTTCTCCAGCGCTGTTTGATATCCATCCTCATGAGTTGCGATGACCTTGGCCACCTCCTTCGCGAGTGCTGTCGGGTCAGCGGAGGTGGAAGAGGGGAGGGTAAACGTACGCGGCTTAGCGGCGTTGAGTTGCACGTTTCCATTCTCGAAGTAGTGAACTTGAACGGACAGGGTGGATGTGAGGGTTGAAGTGGAAGGGTCAAGCAGGTAAGAGGCGCGCCAACGACCGGACCAGAAGTTGGAGAGGTTGAATCGGTTCCCGACGTGATGGATCGCATAGGTCGTCTTTGGTGGTTCAGCAGGTTCTTCCGGTTCGGCTGCGGCGCCTTTGTCTCCCTCAACGGCCTCAGCGGTAGCGACAGCTTCGACGGGGTCGTCTTCCTTCATTGCCTCATCCTCGCCATCCTTCGCTCCCTCCTCGCCATCTTCCTCCACTTTCTCCTCCGCAGAAGCCTCCTCTTCCGTACCAGCAGTAGTGGTAGTCTCGGCGGGCGTCTTCGCATCCTCAACAGCAGCTTTTTGCAAGCTCTCTGCCAGCTCTGCTTCATCTTGCACTGGCACGCTCGAGACAGCAAATACGCTGCTCACTCCATCCGGATACCTATCCTTGACGTACTCATCTAGCGCCTTTTGCAATGCCTCCCTCTGTGCCTCTACATCCTTGTGCGCTGACTTCGCATCTTTGACATCGCTGGTGGTGCGCTTGATATGGTCAAAGAGGAACGTCTTGCCCGCCTTTGGATGAACGTATCGCTTCACACCCGGGGTCTCGTCGGAGCTAGGCACCTGAGCTGCTTGACAGATGATCACCGCATCCTTGGAGGCCGAGTCGAGGTTCACCGTCACGAGCTGCTCAGTGTTATACTGCTCAAGTGCGACCGCAGCAGCGGCTTGCAGGGAGGCATCGTCGATTCTGTCGGTAGCATTGGATTCCGCATCGAACAGGATGCCGCGGAGGTCGTGATACACTTGCGAAGTTTGACCGGGTGGAGATTGGACCAAGAGGGAGCATGCCTCTTGCAGACGGGAGGATGACATGATCGCTGTCACCACAAGGATGGAGGTTGATGGTAGGTAGGTAGGTAGATGAATGCTATGCGATGCGATGGTGGAGTGATGGATGCAGTTGCCGATGTAGAGTGAACGGTGATGGTTGTGACCGGCGCGTGTTGGTTGAGCAGTAAGCAGCGCACTGTTCGTTCCTCTCAGGCCGAAGTTGGTCTGTGCTGCATCTCTTTCTCGCCTTGTGCGAATCGGTTGCCCGATACTACATAGCCATTTTCAGAGCCGATTTTTTATCGTCATTTTTGACATTCTCACGCTAGCTTACTCCATTATTCTGGAAGATAGCACGGAGCGAGGCGAGCCACCGGCGTATTATTATTCTCCACGGAGCGAGCATGAGGAGTTCGGCACGGACCTTCGACCTGTCAAAATGAAGGGGATCGACCCACTTGACACAGTCCATTTCCTCACCACCACCATCGTCTATATAACTAGTCGGGTTGCAATTCAACCCTTTCGACAAGAACAACGAAAAGCTGCGATATAGCTCAAGCTCAACATGACGACCGAAAAGCTTCGCGTTGGCTTTGTGCCAGAGCACTTTGCTGCTCCTTTGCTCAAGCTCGCCGACACCGCTTGGGTAAGTTATCCGCCGCACACTTTCCTTTGCAATTCCGCTGTCCCTCACATTCCTCTGACCAAGTTCCTCCAACCGTTCTCCTACTCGAATTGGTGATGACAGGGTAAAGAACACATTGAGCTAGTCCTCCAGCCTTCCGGCACTGGCCAGATGCTCACCTCGTTCGACGCCTCCAACTCCTCCGGCCAGCACATCGACGTCGCCGTCGCCCTCACCGAAGCCCTCATCACTGGCATCGCCAAAGGACGCACCGACTACTCGCTCGTCGGCTCCTATGTCCGCACTTCTCTTAATTGGGCCGTCATTACCGGCACCTCCCCTCACGCCTCGTCTTACAACTCTATTGCCGACCTCAAGAACACAGCCATTGGTATCTCTCGTATCGGTTCCGGGTCTCAGATCATGGCGAGCGTTATGGCGCTTCAGCACAACTGGGGTGAGGGTGAGATCGAGTTTAAAGTTAACGACACGTTCCAGAACCTTCGCGATGGAGTGAATGGCAAAAAGGGCGCAGAGACGAGTTGTTTTATGTGGGAATGGTATACCACCAAGCCTTATGCGGATAGTGGGGAAGTTAGATTCATTGGAAATGTGCCCACCCCTTGGCCTTCCTGGACCATCGCCGCTTCCCGGAACACCGCGCTCAACCCCTCCGACTCCCGATCCAAAGTCCTTGAAGAATTTCTAAAGAGGCTGCAGGAGAGTATCAAGCACTTCGCGAACCCAGAGACGAGGCAAAGTGGAGAGGTGAGAGACTTTATCGTCTCGCACCACGGATACAAGGTGGAAGATGTAGAGAGCTGGTTAGAGACGGTGCGTTGGGCTGGGGAAGAAACGCCCAATCCAAAGAGCCTCAAGGTGCCATCTACAGGTCAAACTACGCGCACACACAGTGTTTCAAGAGCCACAATCAAGGAAACTTTGGAGGTGCTAGAAAAAGCCGGTGTGGTCAAGGCAGATATCGACCCCAATGTCTTTGTCGATAACGAGAATCGTCTCGTAGACTAGAGCACATTCACCACTTATATATCAGCAATGTCTCAATCAATGCATTCTAGGCACAAGCAGCGAGATTCATCTATCGAATGTGTGAATTGCATTATTAGAACTCTCCACCTTATACCTGCATAAACGTTCGCCTATCTACCCTGTATAAGCTCCCTCTCAAAACTCTCTGCTGGATCCTCCATGACACAAGCTTCATTCAACATGCCACTTGCATGTTCCGAATTCGTCCCTCCTTGAATGATGCCCGCACTCGCACCCAGCACATTGTATCCCGGATGATCCGCATCCGTCGGCGAACTACGCTGGATATCCTCCCTCGTCGGAATGGGCAACGACTCCTGCCTCTTGGGCTGCTGCATCATCCTCGCCTGTCGTCGCACTTCCATTCTGAAACTCCTCACTTCTTCCAGGATCAAGTTCTTCATCCCCTCAACTTCGTCTACGCTCTCAAAGCCGAAATCAAAGCGGCGTGGGCAGACGGGTTCGTCCGCCGGGTCGTGCCACACCGCCAAATACGGGTGCTGCAGCGCTTCTTCGCATGAAATACGTTTGGCAGGATCAAACTCGAGCATGCGTTCGAGCAAGTCGAGAGCCAACGGGTTGGCCTGCGGATACAATCGCTGAAATGGGATACGAGGCTGATATGGGAGCGAACGGATGTAGTCCTGAGCTCGTGGCGACCCAACTCGTCGCAGCGTCTCTTCACTAGGTGTACCGAGGTAGTGCAAGATCTGGTTGAGCTGGTCCACATAATCACGTCCCTTGAAGATGGGTCGGCCGCCGAGCAGTTCTGCGAGGATGCAGCCCACGGACCAGATGTCGATGGCAGTCGTGTAATTCTGGAAGCTGAGCATGATCTCGGGCGCACGGTACCATCGGGTGGCTACGTATTCTGTCATGAAGCCGCCTGCACCGGCCTGCTTGGCGAGTTCTGGGTCTGTCTCGAAGCCACGTGCAAGACCAAAGTCGCAGATCTTGAGCTCGCAATCGGCATTGACGAGGAGGTTGCCTGGTTTGAGATCACGATGCAACACCGAAGCAGAATGGATGTACTTGAGACCGCAGAGTGTCTGGTAGATGAAGGACTGGAAATGAGCGTCCGAAAGCGGCTGACCGGAGCGAATGATGGCATGCAAGTCGGCCTCCATAAGCTCTTCGTAGAGATAGACCTCGTTGAAGCCGGCAGGGTCGATGATGTCCATGTCGTAGAGGCAAGTAATGTTTTTGTGACCTCGGAAGTGACGCAAGAGCTTGATTTCTCGTAACGCACGTTTTGTGAGGATCTTCTTGGTGAAAACATTGGTGATCTTCTTGATTGCGACACTTTCGCCGGTGCCCTTGTGAGTGGCAGCAGCTACGCAACCGTAAGCGCCTTGACCGAGATCCTTGGTGATCTCATATGCATTGTCGATAAGGAAGGTCTGATTGAGCACGTTGTACGGTGTGCGTGACGGGGTTGATGGGACTGTCGACATTTTTGGGTATGATTGTATGCGGAAGGAATGGGCGAGACAGGATGATGCCGATTGAGTTGCTTGCGAAATGTCAATTCTAGTTGATCAAATGTGCTCTACTGAGTCAGGATCAATGATTGTCGTATGGGAACGTGCCGTTGATGCTATGCGTTGTGGCAGGCAAGGTTGGCAAGAAGCTCGACTGACGCAGGAACTGTGGGTCACTTGCGGAGTTGGGCGTACGGGGTGGGACCTTGTTGCGTGCTGATGTTGAGAGACGGCTTGAGCGGTGTACAGGTTACAAGTTTGAGTTTCAGGAACGAATCCTGCAATGAGCAACGTTGCTGTGTCAGGGGTCAAAATGCCGCAAATGTACCTTGTGTTGGCGCTGTGCCTGAGGTGAGCACGTTCAAGACAGTTGGTTGCGTGGTCGAAGGTTCCCGTGTAGATCTGGTTTGTTAGGAATACAACGGACAACGAGCAGAAAGACGGTGGGTGTTGGGGTGTTGTGGGGTGTTGCTGGTGATGGTGGTGGTTTGGGAAAAGGAATGTGAATCAAAGTGAGAGTATGGTGAGATCAAGGAATAAAGGTGATGCGTTTGGCTGCACGTGCATTGACCAATACAGTATGTGAGTGTGAGTGTGCGTTTTGAGTTGAGTTGAGTTTAGGAAGGTCTGCCGACGCTGACCGTCATAATTTCGGCGGTGTCCTTTTTAAAGACTCAGAACGGCACGCTTCCGAATTGGTGGGTGTCGTCCAAGCGCCGATGCAAAGCAAAGTATTTTGACACTTTGCCTGTGCGCATAGCCTGTAGCATCATCACGGGGGAGTGGTCAGGCAAGATGCCATCAGAGACCTGATGGCTTGGGCTCCGTTAATGCTACTCAGGACAAGCGATGAGTCAAAGCACTGAACCATAAGACACTTTGTCAAGAGAAGATGCGGTGCGGTATGCAGGAGCAAGCAGCCCAGTGGCGTCGGAACACAATCGACGCTTAGCTTGCTTTTTTTCCGAATCTCCTGCGATTCCAACAGCATACGGCGAGACTGCACTGTTTTTCCGTCTATGCGATTTAGCATATTGAACAAACGGCATCGGACTCGGATTCTTCACTAATCGCATGTAGCAGAGTGACGTGCAACTCACTGCACAGCCCGAATCAAGGCACAGAGAAGAAACTAAAAATTCTGGAATTTCCGGCCGCTGTCCTCACCACCAGAAAGAGTATCTCAGCCGCACAAACACAAAAAATCATGACGGCAGCCATCGGTCTTCGGCTCCAGTGGTAAGGTTCAGAGTTACTCCGACCTGAGCTATGTTACGAAATGATATGCCATCCTTCAGTTCAGTCCATGTAACGGCGTAGCTACGTCGACAGTGGGGATCCAATGTGACTGGCCCACTGTTTGTGTGAACAATCACAGGAATAGCGGGATGGCGAAGAGGAAAGATGCTGTACGTTGTGCGATCCGTACTTTACAGCAATCTGGTCGAAGACCACGATGAGGCTGGCTCGATTAAACAGACGAGCAAAGAGAGCGATGTTGTTTGCGCAAGTGTTGGTCGGCGCAATTCCGAGCTCATCACTTGTTCTGATTGCACTCCGTCACGCCGTATCGGCTACGCTGCGAACGAACAAACAGAATGCGTCAGGCAAGCATCTGCTCATCCTAGCCACGAGGAGCCACATCATGCGTTTGAAAACGTTGACAACCTCGTTCCTGCACCTGCAGCCAAGCATTTCGTGTGAAGAGGCATTCGACCACGGAGAGACCAACACTGTCAATCTGTCCGGAAATCGAGCGTCTTTGATGAAAGCAAGTGTCAAGAAGCGAATGATTGCCGAGCCTAAATACAGCAAGGACAGGGAAGTCCGGAGACGCATTCATATCCGACCGCAGGCTTCTGCGAGCATTTGACGCGTGCGGCGGGATCGCCGGATCATCCTCCAACGCAGATCAGCACTTTCTTTTCCGACTCAGAGATCACTCCTACTGTCAGTTGACGTCGTCTCAACTGTTCATCTCCCAGTAGAGCAGATACCGGCAAAACTCAAATCAGTAGAACTACATGACTGCCGAACGACCACGCCATGCAGACGTTGACGTCCTAGTCTTCTTCCTCACCAGCAAGCTTTGTGAGGAAGAGAGGCAAGACCTCCTTGCTCTGATCGAAGCGAAGCAATTCAAAGACCTCGTCGTGACAGTCGATTGGCCTTACGAGCTTTCTGGAACGCAAGGGGATATAGAGCGTCTCTCACGACAAGCAGCGGTCGAAAGAAAGCCTTTCCAAGCCTTGACTGTCGTGTACATTGACGATGACTCTCCTCGCGACAAGAAAGTTATTATCGCCGACTTTGAAGACGGCAAAGTTCGACTCAGCAGGCGTATGTTGGCGTCATATGCTGGCCTCATTGCTGTTGGTTGCAATCTTTGCTGCATGGCGCTAGAAGACGCTATTGAAGAAGACTAGCTTACTATGTCAAGCATCCTAGATTATCCGACGTCAGGCAAGCTCACGCCGATATACAGTCATCGCTGTCATCTACAGGCTTCTGTCACAACCCCACCTATCTTGCTTCTGCCAAGCCATTACTTATCGACGCACCAAATTGCCTGACTGCAACGCAACCTCGATTCTATGTTGAGACATCCGACACCCGTGAGCGGGTTTGCCATAAGGCTGTGCTCGGAAGCTGTCAGTCCGTACACTAACGCTCAACCGTCCTGCAGTACCCTGAGCGCAAATTTTTACATTAACATCCTTCTTTTCTCCCCGAAAAAGCGTAGCACAGTCATCGGGATGATCATGTCTGCCAGTAACGATGTGACTGGCTCCGTTCTACAACAGCAGGATGAAGATGGCGAGGCCCGATATTGAATTTTGTTAAGCTGTGGTGATCGCACAAAAGCCCTGCTTTTCCTCCATTTCGGAATTCGGCCACGGAACTGTCACTTTTTCCGGAACATAAGAAGCTAATTTTTCTGTGATTCTCGAGCCTTGTGCAGCTTCGCCGTACATTGACGGCGCACAAACACCTTCTCTGCAACACTCGACTACCATCCTCATTTTTGATCGCTCCGAAACGGCGGCGGCTACTACCAGGATGTCCATCCATGACCTCTCTCCGCAGAAGAAGCGGCAGAGAGACGACCTCCTCGCTTCGCCGAGGTCACCCTCCACGTCTAACCCCTCATCACCCACAAAGAAGAAGCTCAAAAAGAGCAAGTACGCCAACGCTCCTTCAGCGCTAGCACAGAATGGTTCCAGTCCCTTCTCAAAGCCCGAAAACGGTGCACTAGATG
The DNA here is from genome assembly GCA_023212835.1 of Pseudozyma thailandica. NCBI lineage: Eukaryota > Fungi > Basidiomycota > Ustilaginomycetes > Ustilaginales > Ustilaginaceae > Pseudozyma > Pseudozyma thailandica. Next base: position 373,998 of record JALCCH010000011.1, read on the forward strand.
CCAACAGGGCGTCATCATCACGATCAGCACCAAGCTCTCCTTCCCGCAAGCCAAGACCCTCTACATCTGGAGGGTCGTCGGACATGGCAGCATGGGTCAGAGACGCACTCAAAGATGCGGACCCTCGCATTATCGAGTCAAAGACAGCGCTCCCCATCGCTTCTGGCAAGGAAGCTATCATCGACGCTGTTCGAAAGCACGACACTGTCGTCATTCTTGGTGAGACAGGTTCGGGTAAAACGACCCAGATTCCTCAGTTCCTCTTCGAAGCCGGGTTTGCACGTCGCGCACCTGTTCAAATGATCGGTGTCACACAGCCAAGACGAGTCGCCGCCACCTCGCTTGCACGCCGCGTAGCTGTAGAGATGGGTCAACCTGATCCTGCCATGCTGCCAAGCCTCAAAGGCAAAGCAAGAACAGCAGCAGGCGGGTTGGTCGGTTACAGTATTCGTTTCGAGGATCGCACAACACGCAACACCCGGGTCAAGTTTATGACAGATGGTATGGTATTGCGGGAAATGATTGGGGATGTCGCCATCACTCGGCCAAGCAAAGTGGGAGCTGACGCCGATGCAGCTAGCTCATCCTCTGCCGCTTCAACATCATTGCGGTCGAATTTGCTGCTCAAGTACTCGGTCCTCATCATCGACGAAGCTCACGAAAGAACGCTTCGAACAGATCAGGTGCTCGGTCTTGCAAAAAGAATCCAGCGGGAACGCAAGGCGCTTCGCACATCATGGCTTGCACGCGGAAAGCCGTCTAACGAGCCCGAGGTCACCGAACTCAAGATCATAGTCATGTCGGCCACGCTTGATGCCGACCGCTTCGCCAACTTTTACGCTTCACCTTCCACTGCACTCGCTGCCAATGGCACTGTGACCGATATCCGCGCAATGAGCGTCGCAAATGCGAAGCAACAAGTGCCTATCCTCTACGTCAAAGGTCGACAGCACGAGGTCACAATGTACCACACCGACGAGCCCGCTCAAGAATGGACCGATGCAGCATTGCGAACAGTCCTTCAAATCCATGTTTCGCGTCCACCAGGAGACATTCTCGTCTTCATGACCGGTCAAGAAGAGATCGATACGCTTGCACGCTCCCTCGAGCTCTACTCGTCTGAGCTACCTGCTTGGGCGGAAGCCGAGAACAAGCCTGTCCCCATGTCGCTCATGATTGCACCACTCTACGCAGCTCTCGGTCCAAGTGCCAGCGCAAAAGTCTTCGGACCCACTCCACCAAAGACACGCAAAGTTGTGTTGGCGACCAACATTGCCGAAACGAGTATTACCATTCCAGGCATCGTGTTTGTCGTGGATTGCGGCTTGGCGAAAGAGAAGGTCTACACACCGGGAACTGCAGTGGAGACGCTTCAAGTACAGGAGATTAGTCAGTCTGCAGCGAGGCAACGATCCGGTCGTGCTGGTCGTGAGCGCGCTGGTGAGTGTTACCGCCTATACACGCAGGAGGCGTTCAAGGGCTTGCCACTGGCAGGTACGCCAGAGATTGTCCGCACAGACCTCGCAGCCGCAGTGCTGCAGCTATGCGCGATGGGACAGGATCCTTACACGTTCGACTGGCTCGATCAGCCCGACCGCACAGGTTTGCAGGAATCTGTGCTGCAGCTTATCCAACTCGGCGCGCTGGATATCAAGACCATTCCGCCTGTCGCCAATGGTACCACGACGAATGGCGACGGGAAGAAGGCGCCAGCCAAGCCTACTGCCAAGTTGGTGTTGACGGCGATCGGAAGCAAGATGGCTATGCTTCCCGTGTCTCCCGCCTACTCTCGGTCTCTTATTGCTGCTGGCGAGCGTGGGCCGACTGTTGCGCGACAAGTGCGAGACCTTATTGCCATTCTCTCGTCGGACCGATCGATTTTGGTCGATCCGAGTGACCCGGAGAAAAGAGATGAAGCCAACCGCGCCAAAGCCACGTTTGTCCACGCTTCGGGCGACCACGCCACTCTTCTCACCGTGCTCTATTCCTACCTCGCTGAAACGGACAAGGTGCGCAAGAGCACCAAAGCACGCAAGGACAGCAAAGGCGACAGCAAAGTGATTGAAAAGGAAGCAAGGGAGCAGATCAAGGCTTGGTGTAGCAACCACTACGTGCACGAGAAAGCTGTCAAGAATGTGCTTCACATTCGCAAGCAGTTGCGTACCATCTGTAGACAGCAAAAGATTCTGTGCGATGACGATCTCGATTCCTCGCCAGTCAACGGCGCCGCCAACGGGAAGGATGAATCTGACGAAGAGTCAGACAGCTCTACTTGCTCGTCTGCTTCCTCTTCCTCTGTCGATCGCTCAGGCCTCTTTGTCACACGCAAATCCACCAGTTCCTCTTCCCCGCTCGCGATTGATTCGGAAGAAGACACGCACTTTATCGGTCTCCGTCGCTCGCTTCTTGAAGGTCGAATCTCGAATGCCGCACTGAAAAACCCTTCGGCTCCCAACACCTATAAACGCATCACTTCCTCAGCTTCTACAGCAGGTGGACTGTTCAAGATTCATCCAAGCTCATCTTTGCATCCGTCCAAGTTGGCCAGCCAAGCTGGAACCAGAAAAATGGACGCCATCTTGTTTGAAGAGTTGGTGTTTACCACACAGACATTTGCTAGGACCGTGAGTGTCATCGAACCAAGTTGGCTGCAGGACTTGGCTTCGCGCAACTAGTCTGTCTCGATTCAACCAATACCCATTCTCAACACATACTGTAGCAATGTCATGGATACTTGATAACTTGTTCAATTTGCCCCAAACGTGCATACGAGACGGAAAATGAAAGACTCGCAAAGGCTCCCCCAAATCCAAACAATCTACTCCTGATCATCGTAGATGATGGTCTTTACACTAAACTTTGTCCTGTCCGCTGCATGTTCCACCGCCTCCTTTGCCTTTTCCAACGGGAACCTACTCGTAACAATCTGCTTGACGTCGATCTTGCCGCTGCTAACCAGTCGAATCGCCCTTGGCCAAGTATCCCTGTACCTGAAGAGGAACTTGAGCGTGATTTCGTTGGTGGAAAGATGCATGAATGGGATCTGTTGGAAGTTGGCGCCTACACCAATGACAAACACCAAGCCGCTTGCGGCGGTAGCGTAGGCAGCGGTTTGGATGGAAGATTCGATACCTGTGCATTCCATTGTGATGGCAGGTTGCACCTCCTTCTGACCCTCGGCGATGTGCTTGCCGCTAGCTTTGGAGAAGACTTTGCAAATCTCGGTGGCCGAGGTGAGCGCGTCCTTCTTGGGGTCAATCTGGTAGGTGAAAGTACCGGGGACGATCTTCTGGGCAAACTCTAGACGGTCCTTGACCACGTCGGTGATGACGATGGGGGTTGCACCGGCAGCGGAAGCGCACAGCAGTTGGACAATACCAATCGGCCCTGCACCGGTGATCAGCACAGGAGTACCCAACGAGATCTCTGCCTGGAGCGTAGCCTGCAACGTCACACTGAGCGGTTCGAGAAGAGCAATCTCCTCATAGCTCATGTTGTCAGGTACCTTGTGCAGCCAACCCGCGGGGTGTTCGTGGTATCGCTTCAGGGTGCCATCCTTGGGGGGGACCGAGTAGAAGTCGACGGTGGGGCAGAGGTTGTATTTACCCGTCCTGCAGTAGTCACAAGTGGCTTTGAAGCAGGGGACTCCGGGCTCGATGGCGACACGGTCACCGGGAGCGACGTTGTCGACGCCTTCACCGACAGCGATGACGATGCCGCCGGATTCGTGGCCGAGGGCGCATTGGTGTTCGATCTTCCAGGGGCCGAGACCGGCGTGCTTCCAAAAGTGAACGTCGGAACCGCAAACGCCGGTGGCGCGGACGTGGACGAGGGCCATACCAGGGCCGGGGGCGGCAGGGGCGGATTTGATGAGCTCGAGCTCTTTCTTCGAAGTAGCCCTGCAGATATGAGGACGAGTCAAACATAGCAGTCAAGAGCGAGGGTCAGCAGTGACTTCTCAAACAAGACAGTCCAAAGCAATGCCGACAGCGTCATCGTGGAGGTTAACTTACATGAGGGTAAGGTTCTCCTTGAGAGCCGAAAGCTCCAAAGAAGAGTGCTTGACGTCAGCGACAGGAGCCATCTTTGCTGTTCTCTTTTGCGGATAGATGAAAGGATGACAAGAGAGAGAAGGAGGGGTTGATGGAGGGTTCTCGCTGGGAAGCGCTGCGTGCTGCAAAGGTCTTTATACTCTTTGCACTTTTCCTGTCAGTAGTCGACGGCGTCGGTCAGTCCGAAAGTAGACGGATGAGCCGAGAGGTAGGATTTCTTCCGAGTGACCCTTTCCTCTCGCTCAGAGATCACCGGACAACTCGCACAAAGAGCGACACGCACACGCCAGGCACACACAAACGTACGCACACAGCTGGTGGGTCAGATTTTGCCACTTTCCACCTCTATGAGCGAGTAAGAATAATAGAGATAGCCGAGAGCTTCCAGAGACAGGGCCAAATGAGAATCTCACCGTCGCGCACAGGGCACGACCGTCGAAGTGACAAAAAGTAAAAAGATGTCGTATTCAATGTGTCCGCCGTTAGATGCAGTCTTTCGGGAAACTCACTTTTTCGAGACAGGTTAGAGTTGCAGCACGCAACTGTGACAGGCGGCCGGTCAATTTGGTTGCCGGGGAGAAGTCGACCGTTTGCGGGGCGAATCTGCTTGTGCTGTGTGCAAAGAGAGGGAAATTCGGCAATCTCGAAAATATCAACGCGTGTCAATATTGTGCCTACAGTACCGCCGTGCTTTATGCTTGAGCGGGGTTCGGCAATCTCGACGATCCAAGAAAAAGTCTCTCAATTCCGTACTGCAGCAAGGAGGAGAGCCAATCATTTATATCATGAGCAGCACTCTGCACACTTTTGCCGTTGGTGCGGAAGCAAGGAAAAAAAGGATCGACACGTTTCCACGAGGCAAAGCTCGGAGCTCTACATGACAATGTAATCGCAAGTCGGCTCATATTCAACGCTGGACTCCAGTGAACAACATGTATTCCCGCAGGAGGGAGATGGTGACAAAAGCTTTCTACTCCTCATCAAGCTCGGGATAGTGACGGAAGACACCATTCGAGTACGGCCTACGACGATCACTCTGCAAATAGTCCTTCAGCTCCGTGGCGATATCCTGGTGAAGCTTGAAGACACGGTCATATTTGGCGGACGCCTTGAGCTTCTGCATGTACTTCGGGAAGGCGAACAGCAATCCATCGATCACCTGGAACAAGGTCAGATCAGCCACAGTGGTCTTGCTGCCAAACAGCCTTCGACCCTTCTCGTCCTTCTGGTCCACTCCAGCTCCACTGTCACGCAGAGCGACCTCGAAAAGATCCAGGAATTTGGGCAGGCGGTTCTTCCTAAAGTCGGCAGCGCGCTTCTTGGCTTCTTCAGCCTGATCCTCATAGTAGCTGGAGACTGAAATCGGATGATGTGTATCGTGCGTCTCGTTGTTGAGATCGAGAGCGGTCAGAGACAGCTGGAGGATCTGGGCTTCAGCGACATCCTTTTCGAGGCCCTGCAGCTTCTCCGCGTCTCCAAGCAGACCGAGACGCGGTGCAAGGAAGCTCAACTGAGCTGGTGTCTGGCTGATGTAGTGCCATTCGTCCGCGGATGTCTGGACACCAAGCACAGGTACCGCAAAGTGTGGTGCAGCGATACCTTGAACTTGTTTGTTAGAGAGGAGCTTTTGCAGCTTGGGCACGTCGTCTTCATCGTGATACTTGACGCCGGCCCATTCGAAGCATAGGCGAGCAAACTCGCCTCGCCCAGGGATGGTTGGCCAGTAGAAGAGAGTATATTTGAGCTGTTTGGACATGTTCATGTGATTTTGTTTGCTGGGTGGTGGAAGCTTAATGTGTGATGCCGACTCGAAGGGAGCATGTTCCATGACGGAAAGTGTCCAAAGCGCACAAATCCTAGATGTCAGATTGGCAAAGTGGAGGTTATCTTCGGCGTTAAGTGCGGCAAAGTTAAAAGTTGAAAGGACGCGTCAGGAGCAGCGGAGAAACAGAGAAATTCGCTTTCAGGGTTCTTGTGGCTGTCTGCTGCTGAGCATAAGATTTGTGATTGCTTGACTGAAACGACGCTTGGTCCTCGTGCAACCTTCCTGTGAGCAACGATAAGCGGGATTCAGGTCCGACTTCTTCTCGACCTCGACTGAGCCATCTCTTTCCTTCCTCCACGCTGCCATCATCGTTAGATACCCAAAACACATTCGTTTGCACACTTGACAGACGTTTGCAGCTCCTCGCAACGATGAGCTTCCACTTCACAGGCGCAGGCCGAACACGAGCCCCGGTAACGCTTGGTGGCACCTCAACGTTGACGGCTGACCCAGCAGCTAGCGCAAGAGCTCAACGTCTTGAACGCGAGCAACAGCGTCGCAAGCACCTAGCTACGGTCAAGATTCAGTCTCAGGCTCGCAGAATCCTGCAATCTCGTCAAGTCAGAGCGCAGTGGCGAGCGCAAGCTGTTCAGCTTTTGAACGAGATCGAAGCTAGCTCCAACTCTGCTGCTGCTGTCTCCTCACAGCATCTTATTCTCGCCACAAGGGCTACACTGGTCAGCCTTGGTCCTGTCACTCGAGGCTTGGACAATTCTGATGTCGACCTCTACTTGCGATGGATCAGTCTTGTTTCACAGCCCATCAACGGTACTCCACTTGTGTTTCAGCCTCTGCAGAGCGCTGCAAGCAAAGACGATTTTGCGAGCTGGCTTTCGCTTTTGCGACTAGCTTGCAAGCATTCGCTTCGCTTCCTCACGGCTGCAGCTGCCACTCGCGTCACTCACCGATCCTCAGAATTGGAGCAATCGCCGTTGGACATCGAGATCTTGGGATTCCTCGGCCTGATCACTGGAGCAGAAACTAACTCGCCTGCCAACTCAATCGCTATCGATGGTCAGCACAACATGCTTGCCACTTCTCTGCTCGCACTCCTTCTCGGTCTCGGCTTGCATCGTACGCTCCGCGCCCACATCCTCTCGTTCACTATTCAGCAGAAGGCAACTGCCACAAGTCTCTCATCTGCTGTCTCGCTTTCGCTCGCACCCATTCACACTTTCAAGTACGGCAACAAGCCATCAGCACCTGCCAAAGGTGCATCCCTCGGTGATGCTATTGACATTGACGATCAACCACATGAGTCGAGCGGCCCCTCGCTGCGCCAGAGGGCGATACACACCTTCGCAGTCGACATCATGACCATACCCGCACTTCGCAAACGACTACCTCTGAGCTCCGTCACCGAGCTCGCAAAGAATCTTCCTTTTGTTGAACTCCTGGACTGGATCTCCGCTTTCAAACCAGACCACGTCCGGGCGTCACAGATCGAACCATCCATCCCAGCCTCGTCTCTGTCAGATGAAGCAGCCAAGGCACTCTCTCAGCCACATCTGCTGTCTAACCTGCTCGCGTTCGGATCACAGCGAGTAGCCTTCTTCAAGGCTGGAGCGAGCCTTGCAAAGTATCTGCAAGCTCTCACCAATGCTCAGGATTGGTTACCGAGCTCCGCATTCGAGCCTCCAGCCAAGTCTGGAGGCGTAATCACGAACAAGAGCGCTTCGAAGCCATCTGAAGGTCGCACGATCGCCAAAGAAGCGCAGTTGGAAGCTGTGGAAACGCTAGAACGACTTCGCATCCTTGTATCGGACAATCATGTCAGCACTATCGTTGCCACCTCGAACCGCTACCCGACCTCTACGCGCGGCCCACTCTTCGCTTTCATCTGTTCCATCCTCTCCGCGTGGCCTACGGATACGCGGGATCAAGTACTCAATCGCCTTCTCTATTCTGCATCAGAGTCACAGGCAATGAGCACTGCCAAGCAGTCCAGACCGCTCGGCCCGAGCGGTACCGGACTCATCCGAGACTTCTGGCGAGGCTACGTGCGTGGCAGCAGTCTTGCACGCACACTCGCTTCCGCCCACAACAACACCAAAGCTCGCGAAATCCTCTCTGCTCTCTCCAGCTGGGGGACGCGTCAAGACTGGCCCGCGCTGATCCTTGTTCTCGAAATGCTCTCCAAAGTGCTTCTGACGATGGGAGACGACGAGTTCCACCCTTCTGACGAGTCTCGAGCAATCAACGGAGGTGGTGCTCGCGCGAACGGGGGCTGGATCTCACGAGACGAGATCCTGAGTATCAGCGGCCTTTTGCGTAATGTTGCGTTTGCAATGTATTGGTATGAGGGCAAAGCGCCGCTTGTCAATCTCGACAGCGACGCTCTCGAGGGAGACCGTCTTGATTTGCGCACTCCTCGCGTTCCCGGGATGCGCATGACTCTTCTCTCACTCCGAGGTCTAATGACAAAGTTGTTGAAACAGTTGCACGCGCGAGACTCCAGGCATCGCTTCGCGCCTGCGGATCACTGGCTCATGGTCAGTCAACTCGACCTCAACGATTTCATCCGAACCGTCGTACTCGAGGAAGAGCAGCTCAGCAGCGATCAGCATGGCGAGCCTGACCAGTTTGACGCTACCGACACCAATGCACCACAGCAGGGGCAGATCGCAACTAGCGATGCGATGAACGTCGATCTCGACAACGATGGATCTGCTGATGACAGCTCTGATGCAGAAGACGACTCAGCCCAGTCACGCCAACCTTTGGCTCGTCTTCAACAATTGCGCGCTGAAGGCGGTCATCGCAGTCGTCACCTCACCGCTCTCAATCTCGCCTTCCTCTCTCCTCGCCTTGGTATCTTGAACAACGTGCCGTTCATGATTCCGTTCGATGTGCGAGTGCAAATCTTCCGCCAGTTCGTCCACATCGACGCATTCAAGAACGGCATCTATCGCGACCAACTGCAGCGCCCTCGCGGCGTGAAAATTCGACGGGGGCATTTCGCACAGGATGGATTTGCCAACTTGTATTCACTCGGTGCCGAGATTAAGAAGCCGCTTCAGATTGTTTTCATTGATGAGTTCGGACAGGTGGAGGCGGGCATCGATGGCGGTGGACTGTTCAAAGAGTTCCTCACTGGTCTGGTGCGCGAGGCATTCGATACCAACAGAGGTTTGTGGAAGGCCACAGACGCACACGAGCTCTATCCCAACCCCCATACTTACGCCACTTCAGGCGATCAGCTTGAGTGGTACGAATTCCTCGGTCGTGTCATCGGCAAGGCGCTCTACGAAGGCATTCTGGTGGATGCCAAGTTTGCTGGCTTCTTCTTGTCCAAGATGCTGGGCAAGCAGTCCTTCTTGGATGACTTGGGCTCGATCGATTCGCTGGATAAGGAGCTCTACAAGGGTCTCATATCGCTCAAGAATTACCAGGGCAACGTGGAGGATTTGTCGCTCAACTTTACCGTCACTGATGAGGAATTTGGCGTTTCCATCACCCGCGAGCTCATTCCTGGCGGCGCCAACATCCCAGTCACGAATCTGAACAGGATGGAATACATCTACCGTATCTCTCACTACCGACTTTCTACGCAGATCCAGCATCAATGCAACGCGTTCTTCACTGGTCTCGCGGACATCATCAACCCTCGCTGGCTCCGCAACTTCAACCGCGAGGAGCTTTCAATCCTCATCTCTGGCACGGAAGATCCTGTTGATGTCGACGATCTCCGCAAGCACACTGTGCTAGCCGGTTACCACGAGCAAGATCTTACAGTGCAGAACTTTTGGAAAGTGCTCGAGAGCTTTGATCAGCCAATGCGTAAGGCTTTCCTCAAGTTTGTCACGAGCTCGCCCAATCCTCCACTGCTTGGATTCAGTCAGCTCAATCCGATGTTTGCGATCAGGAAGGCAGGAGACGATGGGCAGAGGTTGCCCACCGCGAGTACCTGTGTCAACATGTTGAAGCTGCCGGACTATGCGGATGAGGAGACTTGCAGGGAGAAGTTGAAGTATGCGATTCTTAGTGAGGCTGGATTTGATCTTTCGTAGTCACATGGCATCACAAAGCATCCATTTATTCGCAGGGAAATGTAGCAAATACCAACGAAAGTGCATGATCATTCGAGTGTATGAAGCGAGGTCGTGTGAGAGCAACACTGTGTGAATGCTAACGTAAAGTGACAGCTGCGGAGAGGCCTTAAATTTCGGGTTTCGGGTAAGAATTACCTCTCAGGGCTCGCGCATCCTGCTTTCGGTATTCCACTTTTTGGCGGATGTTGCCATTCTCAGCTGTCAATCACCATCACCTGTCACCGTCTCCTCCTTCCTCATCTCAGCGGGAGCTTCGGGGTTTTCAAGATGGCGTCGGCAAGCTGCTCCTATCGTCTCACACGGGCTGGAACGATGCGCGCTTTCCTTCGCCCAGCTCCACGAAGCACACCGCAGCCTCCTCACCGCCTCCCAACTAGACCAGCTTTGAACCTCACAGCAACTTACAGTGGCTTACGGCACGCCTCGTCCAAGCCTGCCTCCAAACCAAACCCGGACAAAGACGACGAATGGTCCCGTCATCGCGCACAATACAACTATGATCCATTCACACTTCACCCTGAAGCCAAACACTACTCTTACCCACTTGTTACTGCCGACCAGCTCTCATCGTTTGCCTCCGCCTCCCCCTCTTCTGGCTCAACATCTTCTCATATATCATTCGGTCCCGGTGGGAGACCAAGAGAAGTCCGAATGCTCGCACGAGACTTTATCCACGACTCACTCTACAATCCTTCGTACGGATACTTTACCAAACAAGCCGTTCTCCTCCCCGACCCTTCTCCCGAGACTGCCGAGGGGGAGGGGGTGAAGGAAGTTGCCGGCGAACTATACACACAGGAAATGGGTCTTCTCAGACCCGCCAACCCCGGGTTCGAGTTCAACTCGATCAAGAACGAATCCGAATTCATGCGTCTAGTCGAAGAGCGATACGCCCTATTCGAAACCCAAATCGCACTCCTTGTGCAGGATCATCAGAACAATATTGACGCCCAAGCCAAACAGGCCGAGTTTGAAAACTCTCTCAAAAACGAGCGTCAAGAACGCCTCAGGCGTCGACAACAGCAAAAAGAAGGAGCGCCAGAGTATTCCGCGGCGGGACTCGAGGCGGCGCAAATGAAAGGCAGGGCGATGCAGAGGGAAGGTGTGCAGGAAGCAGACGTGCAATCAATGGCGGCTAAGCAGGTTTGGCATACTCCAACGCAAATTTTCCAGCCCTACTACGCACATGCCCTCGCAAGATATCTGGTGGCCGAGTACAAGTTGCACAATTACCCTTATGACGATTTGGTCATCTACGAATGTGGTGCGGGGAGTGGAGCGCTTGCGCAGGGCATTTTGGATTACCTTGCGGAAAGGGAACCCGAGATCTACACGCGGACAAGGTACAAGATTATCGAGATTTCCCCGCGGCTGGCCCACGAGCAGGAGCGCAAGTTGAAACGACACAAGATGGGCGGGAGGGTGGAGGTGGTGAACCAAGATGTTTTAAGTTGGGATAGGGGCGTCGTTCAAGAGCCATGTTTTGTTATTGCGTTGGAGGTGTTTGATAATCTGGCGCATGATGTGGTGAGGTTCAGTTTGGAGGATTTGACGCCGTACCAAGCGGTTGTATCCATTGACGAGACTGGAGATATGCACGAGCTCTATGAGCCTCTTTCGGATCCGCTTATAAGGCGATATCTTTCTTTAATCGGACCGTCTCTCTCGCCTCTTGCCAACTCGCCCTTAAGGTTTCTTCCAGATAGCGTCAGAGGCGGGTTGGCGAGACATGCACCGTTCTTTCCCAACCTCTCCGCCCCCGTCTACCTCCCCACGAATGCGCTCCGCTTTATAGAAAAGATGAAGACGCACTTCCCCCAGCACCGCTTGATCATGTCGGATTTCGACGCTCTACCCGATGCATGCCAAGGAGTCAACGCTCCCGTCGTCCAAACTCGACACAGAGGTACCATGATCCCCGTCACAACCTACCTCGTCCTCCAAGGGTTCTTCGATATCTTCTTCCCCACCAACTTTGATCACCTTCGCAAAACTTACAAGGCCATCATCAACAATCACGCAGCACAGGACCAATCAGGAGCAGGAGCGGGAGCCGAGTTTTTCAGTTCACACTTCACCCCCTCCTCCTCCTCCGACGGCGGCAGTGGCGTCAGAGGAAGGGAGAGAACCTTGAAAGTCTACAGCCATGCAGAGTTCCTAGAAAGGTACGCAGAGGTGGAGAAATTGCAACTCAAAGACGGCAGTAATCCTTTACTAAGTTGGTACCAGAATGCCAGCTGGTTCCTCTCCTAATCCCCATCCTCACAATTCGCAATGCAAACCCATACACACAAGCCTACCCAACATTCATATTGTTCGAATGAGTCAACATTTACTTTGGCCAAACCCTAAGTTATCTGAAGAGTACGATTCACTGCGCCTTCGGCTGCTCATACACCTTTCCTCTCTCTTTCCACATGTGTGCCCTCTCTTGAACCAACTCCTCGGCCCACCTCCTAATCCTCGGATGTCCAATCTGCGGCACACTCCCTTCCCAAAACCCTTGCAAATCATCAATCCCCCACCTCCTCTCATACTCTACCGCCTGCAGACCCAACTCAAACCTATCCAAATCTTTCACCAACTTGCTCTCCTTCGTTTCCCTCGCCTCGTACTCCTCCCACAACGCTTCGATCCTCAACCCGGCCGCAGAGCTCCCGAGCAGATCATGCACAAAGTACTGGATAGCCTCCTTTTCCCTTCGCATCTTTTCGTGCTTGTTGACCCCATCCAGCGGAGTCAGGTCGCCTACTTCGGCTTCGGCTAAATCGTGCACCACGGCAAGTTGAACGCATTTCCCAAGATCCACATCGCTCTCCGCAGGACAGAGAAGCGAAAGAATAGCCATGCGGTACATGTGGTCCGCAATGCTTTCCGGGTGTGGTACTCTATGGTGCAACCATCCCGTCCTCTTATTCGTCTTCAACTGCTCAACGACGTGCATGAACTTCAACACCTTCGCCCAACCTTCCTCAGTCTCCGCCTCCTCCCCTTCCTCGTACAGTTGGAAAGACGTGTCGGTGGGCACTTGGAACATCTTCAGCGGTCGAGGTGCTTGCGCAGGATCGCTTTCTAGAACGGTAGTGGCGGACGTGGGAGGAGGTGGCGCGACATAAGGTGGACGTGGAGAGCGTCGACCAAAGCTAGTGGGTGTTGCTGTACCAGAGTTGGGCTGCGAGGGACCAACCGCCGCATCACGAGTGATTGGGTTGGCTGAGGTCACAGTGGACTTGCCACTGGTGCTGATGGACGGAAGACCCAGCCCGTTGCCCATGATCGACACCGAAGGGGCAGTAGCTGGCGCCATTGCCGCTTTGGGTGCCTCATTGCCAGCGTTCGCACCAGGCATGTGGAAGCCTCTCGTGATGACGCTCCCAGGCAATGCGCCCTTCAAGTCGGCATCTTTTCCTGCCGGTGCGGAAGCACTGCTCGCCGCAGCCCTTGCAATCGGTTGAGCCTCTGTACCAGCCTCAATAGCCGACCTGCCAGCACTAACACTAGTCGCAGCATCTTCCGCATCCACAATCGTCGCGAGCTTCGTCGAAGGCTCAGGCTCGAAGATGCTCTTTCGCAGCGCTTTACGCAACGAAGGTACCATCATCTTCTCCTTGTACGGCAGCGACGTCTTGGGCTCGACTTCGAAACCGCTCGTGTCATCCTTGAACGAGCCGTAGCCCCATGTTTTCTTGCCGATCGTGAGACCTTCAGCAGCAGGATGCGCAGCTGTCCTGGCCGCTAAATGTCGGTCGAAGGCAGAGAAAGCGTTGGCAGAATCGTAGTTGTCTGGGTCGATCATAGTTGCTTCTCGCAGAGGACGAGGTCCAATACCGCTGCCTGCGGCAATGTACTGAGCAGGTGGGGCGACCGCCATGGGCGTAGATCGAGTGTCGTCCTTGGTTTCGTCCTCCTTGGATGGTGTCTTGCCCGCATCTTCTGCGTTGCCAGAACCGACCTTGCGCTTCCACAGGTCCCACTTTTGGTTGTCTTCCTCATTGAGCTTGTACTTGTGCTTACCAGCTCGGCGTGCTTTGGCCTCCTTGGGCGACCACAAGGATCGGTGCGATGGGGCGTTAGGTGCAAGAAGTCCTGACAGGCGGACTTCAGTGTCGGCGTCTTCCTTCGACATGTTGCTGATGCGGGTTCGTGATGAAGACCTTTGGTGCCTGTTACCACCGGAAACACTGCCGACGGTCTGGGTGTTCGCCACATCCGGTCTCTCATCAGCCGGGGTCGGTTGCAGCTGGACGCTTTTTCGGCGGGACGAGCTTCGAAGAGAACCGACTACGAAAGACTCAGGTTCGACTCCGAGGTCTCTGTCAGACGTAGAAGGGAGTGGCATGCGTACACGTCCATCCATGCGCAGCGAAGCTGGATCGAAACTGTCATCATCAAGACGAGCACGAGCCATGGAAGACGCGAGGGTGTGCATGGCGCTCTGACTGGCAGCGAGAGCGCTGAAGGAGGCAGCACCGAACCCGGGCGGCACTGCATCCTCGTCATCCTCGGACGAGCTGCGGAAGTCGTCCGAAAATGAGCCAGAGTTGGCACCACAGCGGCGGCCAGTCTGAGCATCAGCACCATCATCTTCGAAACCAGGCAGAGCGTCATCTGCCTGACCGCGAGGTCGACCAGAAGCACCAGTGCGCAATCCAGACTGCGACATCTCCACCTTGTGAAGATCATTGTCCTCAGGAGAGACTTGAGACACCTCACCCGCGCCTTCCTCTTCAGCGTCTGCATCCTCGGTCTCTTCATCGATCTCGAATACTGCATCGGCAGACTCGTCCACCAAAGGTACACTCGGAGCGACATGGCGACTCGATGTGGTCTCACTAACCTCTTCTTCTTCGGCATCGTCATCATACTCGTCCAGCCTGACAGTGTGATCGGCACGATCCTCCGTTTCAGCAAAAGCAACTTTCTTCTCCGCTGTCTTTCGAGATTTGGGGCTGTCTGGCGCACCAGTAGTAGAGCCTGTGCCAGCATAGGAAGAAGCTGTCGAAGCAGACGGGCGACCTCGGCCCACGTCCTCTGCTGTGCTGGTTGTGCTGCGAGTGGCAGGCTTGAGCGGCTCCGTGTTTGAGGGGGGCGGGTCCCGCGGTCGGAGAGTCACCTGCGCAGAGGGCTCCGCGACTGTCTGTGGCGAGATGAGCTTGCCTCCCACGGATGGGGTGTCCTCGTCGTCGTCTCGACCATCGTCAACGTAAGCGAGTGCCGGTCTCTTGGCAAGCAGCGAGGAAGACATCAGCGTAGGCGGGTTGAAGGCATTGGCCGTACGCCCTGCACGGCCTCGATCGGATTCTTCGCGAGCACCCGACGGCTGCTGCTGCTGCGCAAGTTTGCTAGCCACAGCCTGTGGTTGACGGGCTTCTCTCGATGAGCTTGCATTGCGGTTCCGCGAAGGTTGGCGACCCCGACCCCTGCTGTCCTCCTCCTCCTCCTCGGTGTTTACGCTGCTTTCCCTAGTCCTGCGACGATCCTGTCCACGTCCAGCACCGGCTTGAGCAAGCCAAGCGTCTTCTTCCGAGTTGGCAATCGAATTTGCAGCCGAGTTGGCAGTAGAGTTGGCAGCTGAAGGCAAAGCCGAATGGTCTCCCTGCGGGTATCGCTCTCGTAGTCGGCGCTTCTCGGCCCAGTCCTGCATCTGGGGCGGGAGATCGCGACCACGCATCGCGAAGGATGCGCTGAGGCCACCAAGGGAGGATGCTACAGTAGCTGGCGCAGCACCGTTCGAATAGTTTGCGCTGCTGTTCCCAGTGTTGCTATAGGTGGGACGTCTTTCAAAGGCCGAAGGAGGAAGATCTGAATACTCATCGTTGAGACTGTCGCGGCGTACGCTAGTGGACACGGTCTTTTGCGCGGTTTGGATCTCGCGAGGCTTCACTGCAGACCCAGCATTAGCGGGAGCTGAAGCAGTTGGCGCAGGAGCTGCACTGCTGCTCTCGCCACCAGGCCTCACTCGCTGTTGAGATGCAGACAAATCGTGCGGTTGCGGTTGCTGTTGCTGCCTGAGGGCCTTCTCGATCAACGCAGCAGTCGACCCACCACTTGTACTACTCTTAGTCTGTTTCGGTGTCTTAGTGACGGCCAGAAGCGACTCAGCTTCTTCCCGGAAGCGCTTCTCGAGCTGCTCCATCTCGCGTCTCTTCTGACGGACAAGCTCGAACACTTCAGCTTCGGCCTTGGCTCGCATGTCCTTGAGTCTTTCGATGGCTACCGAATCGAGCTGTGTTGCTAGTGGGCTGGCGACAAAGAACGGGTTGGAAGACGAACCAGCCGCACCGGGTGCGCTCGGCCCGGGTGCTGGCGAGCTGACGCTGGCAGAGACGGCGCCGGGCGTAGATGGTGTGGTCGGAGTCGGACCACCCACGCGAGGCGAGGCGGGCGGCGAGGCGATGAGATGCTGAGGCACAGCAGGCAGTGCATAGGCGATGTTGTTGGAACCCGAGCCGTAGCTTGAACGTCGATTGCCAGCAGCGACACCGGCTGAGGGTCGTGTCGGTGTAGCATCGCGAGTGTTATCGAGAGCGAGCACGTTGCTTCCTGCTCGAGCAGCGCCTTCTCCTTGAGGCTCGCGCAGTGCCGTGTTTACTCGTGGTACCAAAACATTGAAGGCTGGCGAGAAGGCTTCGCTGCCAGAGACATGCGAGGCTTGTTCTGGACTCAGAGCATCAGGCAGGATCCACACCTTGCGATCCAGTGGTCTGACGAGAGGCTCAGTGAGTCGCACGGCCTTGCTGGCCGAGTCGCGAGAAGGAGACTGGACTTGTCTTGAGCGAGTGGGACTGACGTCACTGCTCGATTCCTTCGATGCTTCAATAGCTGAGTTGGACGATGTAGTATTGAAGCCGAGTGCTCTGGCAGGACCTGGTGGTGCTGGCTTGCTTACAGCATATACGACTGTATCACAGTTCAAGCACTTAGCGCATGCAATGTTACTGTTGTCCGCCAGATTGACCGTCTCGCGTGAGGTCAGAGATGGGAACTGGACGTCGATGGCATTCTCGGTCGCGAGCTCAGCGAGCCAAGGAGAGTGGGAAGAGGATGGAGTGGATCCGGGAGCAAGCGACAGTCGGACGTTGAGGCACGGACAAGTCCACTGCTGGATCGATGAAGATGAACCTCGTGCCAGAGCAGCAGACAGCCCGGAGCCGGGGTTGCTTTGAGCGACAGAGGTCATGAATGCGTCCGTATCAGGCAGTGCGACGTTCAGAGCGATGATGCCGCTGAACTACGTGAGAGCCAATCCTAGCAGACCAAGGCAGTCGCTGCGGTCGATATTATCCTGATCACGAACGAGTCGATGAGTCGTTGAACTTGATCAGCGTTCTCTACCCAGCCCCAACAATGGACTGTCTGGAGCGGAAAGGACAGACAGCCGCGATGTTTCTGCAAGTGTGCTGCGGATTGATAGCGGCGTGCTAGAAATGGTGGTTGTGAAGATGGGAAGCAACGCTCAGCAACGTTCGACATTGGCTCAGTCCGAGACCGAGACGAATTCGTGTGCGTCGGAAGAGAGCCGATTTCTAGGTATGTGCGCTTCAGTCTCGAGGTTGGAGAATTGCGGAATCCCAAAGACTGCAGTCTGCTGTGTCGAAATTAACATAATTTATCTCTTTCTCGGGTGTTGATTAAATTTTGGGGTTGCAGATCCAGTCAAATCATATTTCAGCGAATAAAATGGTGGGGAGCGAAAAGGACTCGTGTGCAGGTTTGTGCGTTTCTAGTGTTGGTCTAGGAAAACTGGCACGCAAATGAATCTCAGATTGGTCAATCGACTTGCATGCGTCTGCGTATCTGACTCGATTGCTTCCATAACAAAAGCTGATCAAAGCTCAAGCATCGCACCTCTGAAATGAGTCAAGCCATGGCAAGGCCACGGACACACACAGCAAAGGAGGTTTGAAATGGTTTTGATCCCCAGTGGATCCAAATACGAAGGTATATTAAAGGTGCCGTGACATAATAGAGGCGTGACAAAGTTAAAGGATGCGATCTCGTCATCGTAAAAGTACATAAAAGTGAGAGTCGTCACACGCGCAAAGCACGGTGGTATGAAGCAGGCCGGCATTGCAAACCGGCGCAATTACCAGCCCTTGTGGTGGAAGCTGCCCCACTCCTCCGAGTAGCGCTTCGGCTTGGGTTCGCCAGCATTCCTCTGGTCAACAGCCGAGCGACCGGTGGTTGTGAGCGGTCGCAAGGCGTTGCCATTGAGCACATTGTCTCGGCGAGCAGGATGAGGCTGAGGTTGGTTGAGAGGAGCCATGGGTGCACCAATGCCCATCATGCGTGATCGGCTCTGGCGTTCCCACAACAGGTTCTGTCGGAGCGACTCCGAGAGTTCGTCACGGAGCATGTTGCGTCGTGTGGTTCGAGGCGTCTGAGGAGCGGCTGCTTCGGGCAAGTTGAGCGACGATCGAGGTCGCGAGATCGAGACAGGACCGTGCAGGCTGCCGCTGACCGAGTTATGACCTGATGGAAGTCCTTCGCTGTTCGAGCGCGAGCCGGAGCCAAGAGCGTCACGCTGAACGCGAGACTGTTGCTGCTCGGAGTGGCGTTGGTGGAGTGACGGTGCCGACTGTCGAGATTGGCTGGAGGAGAGATTCGAAACCGATGCTCGCGAGGGGATGGCAAAGTCCCGGTCATCGGGGCTTACCTCGAGACGCAGCGAACGAGACGAAGCCTCACGGTCAAGCTGCACATCAGCCTCGGACATGTGTCGTCTAGGGAGCGACTGATGTTCAGCAGAGGCGCCGGACGTCGAGTTTCGCTTGGCATGCGTCTTCATGGTGTTCAGAGCGTGGAGACGAGCGAGCGCCATGCTACCGGTTCGGCCAAAAGAAGCAGCCGCAACAGGCGATTCGGGACTGCTGCCGCTACCATCCGAGTGGTGGCTGCCGTTGACGACTTCCTGCTCTTGCTTGGCTTTGCCAGCGGTCGAAGATCGTGTAGCGTGCGTGTCAAGCAATGGAAGGGCCACGGCGCTCTTGCTTGTCTTAAGGCCAGTGAGTCCTGCAAGTCCTCCTTCGCGGAAGGATCGTGGAGCGTGGCTGGCGCTCTCATTGCTGTCACGATGCATACGGTTGCGGCGCACAGCGGGTGGCGACCTTGCAGCATCCGAAGGAGCACGGCGCGACGACATGCTAGGCTTGGCCCGCAGGTCCGCCGCCGAAGCGTGCGGCCGACCAGCGAGCTGGCCAGGAGGAGAATGCTGCTCATCCGGATGGAAGAGCGAGCTGAGCAAACCGCGAACAGGCTCTTGAGGCGGGCTGGGCCCGATCGTGCTGACTTGTTGAGGTGCAAGCAAGCGCAGGTCGACAGCCGACTTGGAACGGATGGGCTGCTTCTGGAACATGCTCCTGTGACGCTCCTCCTCTTCCCGTCGGCGTCGCTCAGCCTCAGCAGCTTGACGTGCCTTTCGCTCTTGCTCCTCAGCTTCACTGTCGCTGGCCCAGTCGTCGTCGTCATCGTCGTTGTCATTGCCGTCGGCAGCCTCGACGATCTCATCATCATTGTTGGTTGCTTGAGCAGCTTTGCTGGTCTTGGGACCTGGCTGCTTGACGGGCGCAGGGGCTTGCTTCGGGTCGGCATCAGCGTCGTCGCTTTCGTCCTCGTACTCTTCCGAGTCGGTCTCGTCACCGCCCATGGTGAACTTGACCGGCGCTTTCTTAGCCGCAGGCACGGAAGCATTTGCAGCCTGAGACTGTGCAGGAACTGGCTTGCGTGTCACGGCGTGCGCGGGAGCAGGATCGGGTGCAGCTCGCGTCATAGCAAGGCCAGAAAGCAAGTTGTGACGAGGAGCTGGGCGAGTGGGTGCGCCAGCAATTCTGTCAGAGCTCTTGTTGTGCTTGGCGCCGCGATGCAAAGCAGTCGAGGACTTGGATCGGTGTCCGGCGTGCAAGCCACCGGCGGCGGGCTTTGTGCGGATCTTGGCATCGCTGGTACGGCGCACACCGGACCCGTTTGCTGCAGAGCGATGCGAGGCCTGGGTCGAGGCGCTCGAGGCAGAGTCGGAACGTGTCATGCCAATCGAGACGTGGGCCTCTTCAGGTTGACTGTCGGGGTCGTTAGCGGGCGCGACCGATGCCTCTGCAGAAGCCTGCTGCACAGTCTGAACATTCTCCTTGAATGCGCTTGCTGCGGGCGTGGGCGTAGGAAGACCGTGGGGAGGTGGCATATCCTGCTGCGAAGAGGAAATAGCAGCAACGCTTGCAGCCTCAGCCGCCTTGCCCTTGCTAGCAGTTGTTGCAGAAGCTCGGTTGGCGGAGCCGGATAGCATCGTCTGGGAGCCACGCCTAGAGATGGCTCCGATGGTAGGTGCCAAAGCGACGGCCATCTTGGTCGGAGACAGAGGACCGCGTGTCTCGGGAGCGTCACAGTCAATGTGACGGTCGGGAATAGTGGTCCTCGGTGAGACCGGGACCTGAGCATGACTCGGTGTGGACATATCAAGAGCAGTGCGCACTTGAGAGGCAAGCGCTGCCTGAGAAATGCTGGAACTGTTGATGGGGCTCAACTCGGCAGGCGCGCTGTTGTGCTCACCATCATCAGCGAGGTCGGTGTAGCGACCTCGAGGGGCATCAAGAGCACCAGTGCTGGCACCCATGTGGGTATCTAGCTGAGGCATACTGCCTTGCTTGCCGCGAAGCGAAGCAAAGTTGTCTGCACGATTGGTCAAGACAAGGCTTTCGAGCGCGGCTTGGAAGCTGAGAGGACGTCTTCGCGAAGCACCCTCTTGGTTGCGCTGCTTGACACGTGCCTTGCTTCCGAAAGCGGAAGAGGAAGAGATACCGCGCTTGCGCCTGAGACTGTCGGCATCGATTTCAGCGAGATTGGCTCGGCGAGAAGCGGCGGAGATGGCACGCTTTGTGCGCTCGGCAATTGAATCGGCGAGTCTCTGCGACTGATTGGCGCGAGAGGGACCCGCGGAGGAAGTGGATCCGATGACGGTAGTGGCGCTCGATGAAGGAGTCGAGGGCCTGCTACGGTCCAATTTGACTCGCCTCTTGACTGGTGTGGTGGCAGGCGCAGCCGGGGCGGGTGCTGCATTTGTTGAGGCAACTTCACTGTCGCTGTCGGTCGAGTATTCGGAGTCATTGCCATCCTCCGGATCAGATAATGCGCTTCCTGAACGAACATGTGCGGACGTCGCAGAGAGGCGGATAGGCTTGTAGCTACCAGTGATGCTGTTGGCGCGGCTGATTAGAGGAGTGTCGAGAGGCGTGAAGTCGGTAAGGTCGGAAAGCGAGGTATCTGCTGGTAAAATATGTGCCTCGCGGAACCAAAGGCGCCACGAGAGATTTTCAAGACGTCGTCCGGATTCGAGCGATTCTTTGCATTTAGTGAAGACGTTCCATAGATTTGCGAGCTGGTCAAGATTGAGATCGTTCATTTTGAGCACGTTGTCCATGGACAAAGCCAAGACAGGGTCGGGAAGCGCGGAAGGCATGCTGTCCGTAGTGCGCAGCGAAGCTGTCGCTGCTGGTGTGGGGGAGCGAGTAGACGAAAGAGGTAAAGAATCCAGCGCTGCACCCTGGTGCATGTTACAGGTTGCAATGCGCCATTCCTTGGCCGGTTCGAAAGAATTGAGTTGGGTGAAGGTGGACCGGTAGGAATACGCAAACGATCTGGTTTCTTTGAATGCTCTTACGATCGGCGGGAAGGGCGGATAGTAAGCAGGCGATTAGTCAATTTGGCTCGGGGCTGATGTGACAGTCGAGGCTGTGTCACAGGTAGGCTGAAGTAGAGCTCGTTGGACGCGATTCTGATGCGAAGAGTTGTAAGGGACAACAATGTTGGCAAGTTCAAGGTTTATTGCAATGGCAATAGTGGTGTAGACGAAGGTGATGGTGATGAGGAGGAAGCGGTGTGAGGGCAAAAGTATTGGATGGAGTCGAGCAGAGGGTCAATCGTTGCGGATGAGAGAGAGTTGGGTCAACTGATTGCTTGACCGGCTCAAGACCGGACTGAGGGACAACGCGCAGAAAGGAGCTGCGGAGACAGACAGAGTAAGATTTGCGGAAATTGTGTGAGGTAAGTTACACTACGCTCAACAATCACATTCCCTTGCTCTTTGCGGAGAAAGAGAGAGAGAGAGAGAGAGAGAGGGAGAGAGAGATTGCCAGAAATGTGATATCAATAAATGCAAAAATTAAAAAGGAAAGAGGGAAGAAAGAGGAAATTTGCCCTTGGCTCAGTGCCTACAGGGGCGCGGCAGAGTAGCGTGAGAGTCAAAAGGTCTCAACCGGCTCAACTCTTTTCTAATCCACAATCCTGAACACGGTCTCAGCCCACGCGAAAAATTCAGCGAAAGACCGCGTGTTCCGGCCCTGACGGGCAACTCGCGAGCGGATCCTTCATCAAATGGCACCAGCCTGGTTGTGAACTGTCGCCCTTTCCTGCCCCACGAGCTTTTCATATCATGATCCTGGTGTAACTTGATCCAGCCAAAGCCATAGTGGAGGCAAATTGCAAACTTGCTCAAATCGGTGGGAGGAGAATTGCTATGTGGGAGAGAGGACTCGTGACTGCTTAAAGGTTGAGAACGTGTATCTGAACCAGCGTGAGATTCGGCTCAACGGGAAGATATCAGCCGCGGCTGGACAGAAAAAAATCCCTCTTGGAAGTGAAAGGGAGTGGGAATGCCGGTATGATTTGTATCTTTTCACAGCAATTTTCAATATTTTATCGGTAATTCTGCCGGTCAATCCTCTGGCCTTGCTGCCTGATCGGTGCCGACCATTTGATTTGACCGATTCGAAACGGCTCTGCGGTGTGGCGCTGCAAGCTGGAACTTCAACGCTTACGACCGAGGCAACGACGAGACACGGCCCGACAAAGAGCGATGATGCTCTCCTGAAGGCTTGCTCCGCCACGAGATACTTCATCTAGCAATTGAATAGACGTCTTGGTCACCCTGTCCATCGCTCGTGATAGACAGCTGCATGCTGTCACAAGCAACATTTGATAGACGGGCCGAGCAGAAGGAAACGGCAGACTATCGCCTAGAAGTAGCCCGGATGGTGCCGCCTTAGGTAGACTTCAACATGCCTGAGGCGGGTGAACACGCACCGGACCGGTTGTGTGTATAGGGCACGAGGATACTATTGAATCAAAATCTCAGCGAATAATAACGCTTTCTTTTTTTCTGAGAAAATAAAGATAATCTCAATTCCGCGCCGCACGCTGTCGGAAGCCTGCACTCCGCCTTTCGGAAAGGAAAGATGCGCATTCTCACTTTCTACCCCGCTTCTCGACAATTGCCACGCAGGAAGATAAGCTCCACCGTCTGTTCATGCTTCCTCCAGAGCATCATGTGCGCTCATTGCGAGGACTGAGTACTGAGTACTGTAGTGTATCAACCTGGTTCGGTAAATTGCGAAAATCGCTTTTATTTAAAAATCTACTGACCGGCATTCATCGAATAGGTCGGGCCTCGTTCGGTGCTCGGTCGTTCCCTGCTACCCTTTGCCCTGCCGCTGCTGGGGTTTGCGCTTTCGACTTTTGACGTTCCTGAAATTTCAATCCTGCCATGCCACCGTTCACGGAAGAGCTCCCTTTTCGTAGTCGAGCCAAAGTCATAGGACTCATGGCCGGGAACGGCGGCATGAACACGGATGTATCAGTGATCGCTTCTTTACCACAGCTGGGTCTGAAAAGGATGGGATGTAGAGCCCAATTCATTCAGTGACATTTAGGGTAACAGACGGATTGACTCGCCACGGTCTCGCATGTGTCGCTCGTCTAGCGCCTCTCTCTGAGAGTGAGAAGTAAAAGCTCTCGCCTAGGCAAGGTATGCGCACTCTGAGGCGCGAGCTCCATATTGAAATCCCGCCTTTCATTCCACCTTCTTTACCCCGCAATGGGGCGGAAAGATGCGTCGCAACAACTTTCACTTTGGTCACATTCAAAACTGTCTCGATACTCTCAATTCGTGAGCCTTGCCTTGCCCTTGCAAAGGAGCAGAAAAGGGGTTGTTGTTCGCTATGGGTGCGTCTACGCGCTCGAAAATGACGACAGGACGTGGCAAGTTAACCTGTCCATGAACGCTCACAGTCTAGCCAAGGGAAAAGGGGGGAATGCCGAAAGCTTGCACACCGGTGACTCCGTCACAGCGAAGAGCGAGTTGGGAGCCCCGCATTTGTCTGATGCTCAACCTCACTCTTACAGAATAGGGGGCTCGCCTGAGCCTCAGCTTGAGGTTGATGTTCGAGTCTAATAGAGTGACGCGTAGTTGACGGTCAATGACGTGAAATTGAGCTCATTTGCCAGAGAACAAAGAGCTCGCTTGCCCGCGCTCACAAGGGTCCGGCTCTCTCGTGGGGTAATCTGAGCAGCGCAGCGCAAGCTTGCCGTCAAGATCCTGATCGACTCTCATTCCTCCAGCAATCTCTTTGCACACTCAAGAATTCGTAACAAGCTCAGACTGCTTGAGAACATTGATGCTGGCAGTCGATGAGCGGACCTCGATGAAGCAGCTTTCCGAGAGACTAGCTGTCCTCGGCAGGTACTGTATCGCATGGATCGGGTCAAGTGACTGGTCAGACAAACGCGGTCTTTGCTTTGTCTCGACACGAACTCGCCTTTAGGCCAGCCGCGTTTACCGACCCGGCCTCACGCATGCCAACCTGCCGCCCATAGCAGATTTGGGAGCAGGGAGCAATTTCTCCACATTTTCCCAGAAGCTGGCTTCAACAACCCCGCAAATCCTGCGAGCAAGCTTATCCGGATGAAGCAAAATTAAAGCGATTCTCTGTGTTGCCTCAAGCTCAACCTTTCACACTCCCGCAAAGTGCCGAGCTTGATACTGCCTAGCCTCTATCACATCGTCCGTTACAAAGGGCTTTGCTTTGTTCATACTAGCTCTCCGGCTTGACCCGGCTGAAGTAGATGAAGCTTCAAACCACTTTCACGCTGCTGCACTTCAAGCTTTCAATTCTGACAGGCGCTACAGATACCTTAAGCTCGTGGTGATGAAATGCACGTGTCAGTATCCATAGCGCCTTTGGATTTTGAAGGCACGATCCGGTCCTGCTGCACATCTGATCAATCTGGGACAAGCTGTGAATGTTCTCCTGCTCTTCTGTTTCAGAGAAGCAAGGATAGAAGCATGTTACACGTCGTCAGCTGACTTTATGAACCTTGTCACAACGTCTCATCCATCGTGACGCTAAGGTGGCATCTGCGCCGGTGTCAAGGTCCTCGGTGCCAGATTACTGTATACCTTTTGATTAATTTGCAGATCCTTGCCGATCGCATCACTTTCATGCACGTTTCCGCTTGCGTCCCGCAATAGCACCAGCCAAGTGAAAGCATTGTGCTGCATCATTTCTGGCGCTCCCGAGCTACACGGTACAGTACATGCCTTCCACCTTGAAGATCGAGCCGCGATGAACGCGGTAAGCCTTCAGCGTCGCTTCTCGGACAGCCTGTGTCTGGGCATGTTCGAGACCTCATTTGATCATGCATGCTCAAGTTGCTACTCAATGACGGTCGCAGGCCTTTCCCAGCAAACACAGCGTCCTCGGCAAATACGACGTCATGGAAGACCACGCTGTCACGAGTTGACGTTGACAATCCATCCTATGACGAAGTCTCAGCGTGGGGTCGGGAATCCCTCTAGTGGCCTGTTCGGAAATCTATATGCACTGATCGCCCGATGGAATGCGCATCGGGGTAGGCTGACCGCGATACGTTGATTGCCCGGTCCGAGATTTGCGAATTGAGGCAACGTAAAAAGAAGGTTGTTTCGATGCTCGGCGCTGACGCGGCAACCAACTTATACCCGTAAATGCGTCCACGCCGACCGGTGTTGTCCGCCATGCATCTGCTTCGGCCGTCCCCACGGTGACTACCAGCCGTCTTCGCACTGTCCGCGGCGTATTCAACAGAAATTGCTGTGTGGATGCGCACGGTCTTGAGGATCAATGGAAGGGTTCCATCCAGCGCTGCGGAATGTGAGCGAAACGTGAACAAATCTTCTCGACGAGCAAAAGGTTGTTGAAGCTTCCAGCATAGATCGTCGCTATATCGCAACCAACCATCATCTTATTCGCAGCCCCAGCTTGAAGTCGGACGCTCGAGTTTCAACCTTTCCGAACGACGCCAAGGCAGAATCACCAATCATGTCGCAATACCCATCGGCTGCTCCTGGTCAAAAGACCTTCAAGCTCAACACTGGCGCCGAGATGCCTGTCGTTGGTTTGGGAACATGGCAGTCGGCCCCAGGCGAGGTGGCCAAGGCTGTCGAGAGCGCTCTCAAGGGTGGCTACAGGTGAGTATCAGAAACAGCTTAAAACAAGCATGTAACGTTTCATTACTAGTCCAATCTGCTCATCTCCAACCACATGTCATCATTGATCCTCCTGAAGACACATTGATGCAGCCTGGGTCTACGGGAACGAAAACGAGGTGGGGCAAGGAATCAAGGCATCCGGCGTGCCACGATCGGAGCTATTTGTCACGACCAAGGTGTGGTGTACTTTCCACCGGACCCCTGAGGCTTGTCTCGATGAATCTTTGCAAAAGCTCGGCCTGGACTACGTCGACTTGCTGCTCATTCACTGGCCCGTACCCATGGAGAAGCGAGGCGACGAGAAGATTCCTTTGAACCCCGACGGTTCTCGCGCTATTGACCGCCAGTGGACTCCCGAGCAGACCTGGGAGCTCATGGAGAAGTTGCCCGCCACCGGAAAGACCAAGGCTATTGGTGTCTCGAACTGGAGCGTCCCCTACCTAGAGAAGCTGCTCGCGGGAGCAAAGGTGGTACCAGCCGCCAACCAAGTCGAGCTTCACCCCTTCCTTCCTCAGCACGAGCTCGTCAAGTACTGTCAATCTAAGGGCATTCAGGTGCAGGCCTACTCGCCTCTGGGATCTTCTGGTGGACCCGTCCTGCAAGACCCTCTCGTCCAGTCGATCGCCAAAGCACACAAAGCTGATCCAGCCCAAGTTGTCATTTCTTGGGCCGCTCAGCGAGGCGTTGTTGCTCTTCCCAAGAGTGTCACCCCGAGCCGAATCGAGACCAACGGCAAGCTCGTCACTCTGTCCGACGACGAGATGCTTCAGCTGAACGAGCTTCATCAGCAAGAAGGTAAGGCTGTTCGCCTTGTCAAGCCCAACGTAAGTTTTTTCTGCAAGCTCCCTTTATGCATAACACAGCTCAGCTCTAGGCGATCGTGTACTGACTTTGACACTCTCCTCTTGAACGTTCCTTCGTTGCAGTGGGGCGACATTGACCTCGGATGGTAAGCAGACGAACATCTGCATTTCCTTTTTACGCCGAGCATCTATCATGGCTGTCATAGACAAAGACCACAAATGGCCTCTTCAATCACTGAGATCTACCCATCGATCTCAACTGATAGTGAGCGGACTGACCTGAGTGTCTAGCATAGCACGCCGTAGCAGGAGAGGACATCAGCGCGTGATGCTTCGCGAAGGTTTGAATGTGGAGGTGTGACTGCCAAAAAAAAAAAGGGCACGCGCTTGATTTTTGAGTCAAGACCTTCCTAAAATCACACATACACGCTGCACCTCCGCACAGCGGCACGCTGAACCACAATTCCTTCTTGCGGTGCCATTTAATGATGGCAAAACTACTCTGAGGGACGACATTTCTGAACATGAGTTGCGATTAGATGACAGTGCGGAGTATTGCAGCTGCGACTGCGCCAGTCACAAAAGGAAAAAGTTGTGAGTGTAGTGTGTGCGTGGTAGCGAATGTGAGCGTGGGTGAATGATTGATTCTGTGATTGATGAAGAGTTGTCTGTGACCATCCAATTTTGTGATTCTCGCGATAGAACTGCGCCCTTTGCAATATCTCGAACGTCGACTCAGCTGTGACTTGCTCATCCGAGCGCATCCAACTGCTTGCTTCACGTCAATCACCACCTCCGCACGCTGCTCTTCACCATCGCTGACATTCAGCGGTATCGTCGGCGACGCCTATTAGCATCATCACCTCGACATCCTACGGCCGACACAAAATTCTCGAATCAAGGGTCCATTCAGTATCTTCACATCCTCACAGCTATCTTCTCTTCGTGTTCCGCATTCTTCTATCCGCACTCGCATAGTTCGCAGTCCATCCCCTCTTCTCCAACCTCGAGCTTGTCAAACTCTCTGCGGATCGTCACGCAGTCCTCTCAACGTTCTTTCGCATCCAACCGAATACTTCTTGCTCCGCACACTCATCGTGACTCCCTGGTCTATCCGAGTTTTCATCACGCGCTTGCCCTCAATGCATCTATCTTGAGCACTCGCGCGCACCTCACGTACAGCCCGCTTCTGTGACTCGCGCAGCCGACCCACGCCGCCAGATGCGGAGCCATGATGGACCGCGATAAGTTCGACTGCTCGCCCCAAGATCGAGAAGCAATGGCGCGATTGCATGGGGTCGAAAGTTCAAGACTCCGTCGTGGCAATGGAGATGAGGCGCAGACGAGGAAGACTACGCTGATCGATGTACCAAGAGATGGCGATAGACCAAGGGAGTCAACAACCTCCCAACCCAAGACGTACCGCGGCAGATCAGGAAGGCCGACAAGACCACGGCAGGCAAATCCGTGGGCTGCTGACACCTTGAATGCTGAAAGGTGGACTACATCTGTGGACGCCAGCCCGCAAACTGCTAGACGTTCTGGTCTCCATTTTTCTCCGCCCAAACCTGCCGTTTCGGCTCCCTTCCCGAGGCGCAGGCAGTCGACCAGCCCGTCGGACGGCGTCTCTGTCTTCATCGATAATGAGGCTGATTTCGTCTCGAGTAAGGGCAAAGGCAAGGCTTCTGATTTGCATCCGCCATCGCGCCGCACGACTCGCCAGAAATCCCGTCAGCAAATCTCAAATGAGGATGCTCCCATCAGCATAACCGACAGCGAGGAGGACGACTTTACGGAAATACGCCGGCCGAGGCAATCGACATCATCGCCCTCCAATGCTGGCACTTCGGCGCGCAAGCGAGACGCTATCAGCATCAGCAGCGCTCTCGATGCCAAAGATAGGCGCCGCAAAAAGCAGGCGGATGGAGATTCACCTGTAGATGCCCAAAAGTTCTTCTCTCGATCCAATTCACAGCGTCCCGATGGTCCCATTCCATTGGAGGAGCCCTCGGATGGACGACAGAACGCCAAGGTCATTGTTCGTCGCACTCCCGAAAGTGAAAGTCCGCCGCGTCGCTTGGATCGCAACACGCAGCCAAAGCTCCCTGGGATCGCTACACGCATGAGATCAAAGGCATCCTCTTCAGCCAGCATCGCTACATCTCAATTTGGCTCTCCCAACGGCTCCGCTCGTCGAACATCACCTTCATCTAGACTATCCCCTCAAGATCGCTCATTGCAGGATCCCGCGGCTTCAGCTCCGGCTTCCAAGCGAAGGCGAACCGAATCGTCTGCATCGTCTTCGAAGCCGAGGTTGCCGTCAAGCACGCCGCACGAAGTGCCTCTGAACGCGTTGGTAGTATCCGATCTTTGGAGATCCCGTGATGATGCGCAAGTGATCGCGGTGTTCCACGATTATTGCGTCAATTTTGGCTTGCAACATGACTTGATCAAAGTTCAGTACAGCGAGATTTGTGAAGTGTTCGCCAGCACACCGGATGTCCAAACAGACGCAGTCCTAAGCCTTCTTCTGCGCAACGGTTCAACCAGCGCGAAACGTGTACAGGAGGTCTTTCCAGATTTCGATCCACGGGCTTCTGGCGATGCCGCCGAGATCAAATTGATCGCTAGACAAACCGAACCCGACTTGGAAGCACACCGACAAGGCGTTGCATTGCTTCTGTCTAAGGCGAATCATTTGACACCTCGCTATCTTACTCCGCCAAACTCCAAAAACAAGGTCGGATCGATGGCGCAGGTGCCGCGATCGCCTTGGCCTCGACAGGCATCTATAGTCCGCACGGACGCACCACCGTTCGAGGCGAAACCATCTAAGCCTCGTACCCTTATCATTCCGGGAGCGGACAGGAACAGCGATGCACGTGATTACAGGCAAGCTAGCACTTCGTTCGGCTCTCGAGAGGCCCGGAAGAAGACTTTCGACATCCAACCTCACTCTCCCAAGACTGCGTCCAGAGCCATTGTCGATGTCGACATGCCAGATGCATCCGCATCCTCATCGTCGCCAATGCTTCCCACGCTGGCTACGTCCAAGGGGAAGCTCACCAGTTCTGCTGCATCGTCCCCCGAAGCTAAGACCCAGCTGCCTCTCTCGATCGCAGCTCACCAAAACATCTTAACGTACCCATACGAAGGCGCCAACGCGATCACATTGAAAGCCTCGGACTTCGGTCGGCTCATGGACGGCGAGCTTCTCAACGATCTGAACATTGAGTTCGGTCTCAAGCTGATTCACGACGACATCCGGAAGCGAGATTCAGAACTTGCCGATAGTATGCACGTCTTCAACACATTCTTCTACAACAAGCTCTCCAGCGCTGGATCAGTGGCAGGCAACTTTCTTACTTTGCGAAAATGGACAAAAAGGGGAGGGATTGACTTATTCTCAAAGAAGTACATCGTGGTGCCCATCAACGAAGATTATCATTGGTATTTGGCAGTAGTCGTAAATCCCGGCGCCATGCTGCAGGATCGAGACAAGGACAGCAGCAGCGAGCAAGACAAAGATGAGGTCAGAAGGGCCTTGACTGCAACGCCAAATGAAAGGGCGACTACATCGCCTAAGCCTGCTCTGGATGGGAGTGCACGAACAGCCCACGAAGCGCCGGAGCAACCGCGTCAGCCAAGCATGCAGTTTCGGGCAAGCTCAGATATCAAAACGCCGCCACTCCTTCCTTTGAAATTACCATTACGGTCGACGGAAGCAGCGTCCCCTTCAGCTCCTGCGCAGATGGATCTGGACGACCGCTCTCGTGCCAGCACGCCTTCCAAGGCTGCCTATCCCGCCATCGATCTCAACCAGACTTTCATTCTGACATTTGACAGTTTAGGTTCCAAGCACGTCAAGGTGAAGAACACTCTGTCTGAGTATCTCTGGCGTGAAGCACTGGACAAGAAGCGGTTCCCTCCTTCGCTCCTGTCGAAGCAGGCTGCTAAGCTCGAGGCGCAACAAAGGGCCAAAGAAGCAATCGTGGAGACAAGCAAGCTGCAGACTCGCGCGCAGGGAGACCGGTCGAAAGAAGGAAAGGGACTTGCGAATACTCCGACTCATGAACTTCACGAGCCGATGGACGAAGATACGGATAAGGACAAGATTGCAAGTGACAACGCAAATGCCAACATCGACGACAGCGTCCGCAAGATACAAGTGCAAGACACTCGAGAAGCCAGCGCATCAGCTGCGAAAGGGACTGCTAGCTCCTTTGACGAGGAGACGGTAGCCAAGAGCTTGATCGACATCAAGTACATCGATGCCAAAGTGCCAGCGCAAGCGAACTTCTGCGACTGCGGCATCTATCTTCTGCACTATTTCGAACGTTTCTTTTCTGATCCAGACAAGTATCTGGAGCTCACTGTTGACGCTAAAGCGAGGCGCAAAGCCTTCAACAAAGCGGCCCCTTCGGTTCGTAAACAGAACATAGATGAGCCCGAAAGGCTTGCATTGAAGGAGTGGCAAGCGGGTGAAGTTAGTGGAAAGCGCGAGTACTGGCGACATCGAATCGTCGAGATGATGAAGGAATGGGAAGCGTACCAAAAAGCGCAGAAGGCGTTAGAGGCAAAAGCTGCGGCTGGATCAAAGAAGGATGAGGCCGGCGTCGAACAGAAGGACGAGAAAGCCGTAGCCGAGCAAGAGGCTGACCAGACGAACGGCAAGACTGTGTCGCAGTCCCAAGCGCAGCGAGATGGCGCTACACACGCAGAGGATGTGCCGACGCCTCAGGCAGATGCTGTTGGAACACCAGAGCAGGCCGTGTCACTTATTGACAGCGAACAGCAGAAAGCGGAATCGCATGCTGCTTCGGACAACATCAACGTGGAGTCGGGCAGTGTAGGAGCGATGGACGCAATCGCGCAGTCTGTCAATGCCATGGCTTGTGGTTCAGATTCGGCGGCAAGAGCAGAGGTAGACAACGTTTTATCGCAGGCTTTGGCCAAAAGCCCTGGTCTCTTATCGCAAGAACATCTGTGGGACCTGCAGATGCAAGACCGTAACGCGGAACTCCAGGCCCAGAGACACATTGCGAATGAGCTCGGTGACGTTGCCACTCCACCGGTTCCCGAGCATCGAGCTCCTGCGATACTTGGACCATCCCGGCCTCAGGCGCAGCAGCACGAGCCCAGTGTCCACTCAAGGACCCCGTCTCAACAAGCTCATCAGAGTACGCCTTCCAGCTTTGGAGCGACCATGCTGGAACATATCCCGGCGTCATTGGAGACGTTCGCAACTACTTTGATGCAGCCCCTCGGTAATGGCAGTCAGGAGAGGAAAGCGGAGGAGAGTAAGGGTAAGCCTGCAGACAGCAGCGATGGAAATACGGTCGATGAGTCTGACTCTGGTGACAGTGTTTCGGAGGTCGTTGAGCCTTCGCGCTCGGCAATAGCATCACGCAATGTCTCTGTAGACATGTGAAAGCTCTCAAATGCATTCAGTCAAGCACATCAATTTCACGAACAGGACGATGAGGATTTGTGCCATAAGTCTATGGAGAAGCTGAACGGATGATGTAGATACACGAAACGAAGGAAGCAGAATGATCGAGCAAAGCAAAAGAGAAAGATGAAAGCAGCGGAGGTCGAATCTAAAGCTCATCGTCGACGATGAAGACCTTGACTACACCTCTACCCTGTTCTGCATCTTTACCATTTGCAAGCGTTTCGAAAGCCTTGACTGCCTCTTTCAAGGGATAAGTGTGGGAGACGAGGTTTTCGATGCCGCCCATCTTCCTACCTGCGGCTTGACCTTCGTTGTTGCTCTGGGTGTGTGTTGCTTGAGCGTGCAATCCACCACCTTGGGCGCGAAGGGTGCCACCTGCGAGGAGGCCTAGGGCGATGGGGTAGGTGTTTGCGTAGCGGAAGACGCCAATGATGTCGACTTCGCGAAGCGAGGCGTTACCGATGGGCAGGGTTTGGATGGGGTTACCCATGCCGATCAGGACGACTTTGCCGCCGGATTTGGTGGCAAAGATGCCGGTTTGGACGCAGGAGGGGACACCGGTGCATTCGAAAACGACGTCAAAGCCGTCCGAGGAGAGGCCGAGCGGGGCGGGCTGGACGGCGTAGCCAGTCGAGACGGTCGACTTGGAGGAAGAAGAGGAGAGGGCGTCGAGAAGAGCGGTGGCGGAGGAGGAAGCGGTGGAGATGGCAGCCTTGTCCTCAGCAACACGACGAGCACGCGCATCCTGCTCTTCAGCGCCATTCGTAGCAGCAGCAGCAGGAGGAGCACGTGGCAACAAGTAGGTCGCATCCGCCCAACCGTTCTTAGCAGCAAATTCCAACCTTCCTGCATCAATGTCTACCGCTGCGACAAAACTGGCACCACTCGCCTTTGCCGCTGCGCATGCCAACAATCCCACAGCACCAGCACCGTACACAAGCACGCTCTGGCCGGGTTGCAGCTGACTCCTCCTGATACCCTGAAGCACTACAGAGAGGGGCTCGCAAAGGGCTGCGGAAGTATTGGAGACGTTGGCAGGGAGCTTGTGCACGAGCCACGAGGGCCAGTTCATGTACTTCTGCAGGGTCCCGTCGAGGTGAGGGTGAGTCTTTGCTGAGGAAGCGAATCGCATTTGCTTGCAGAGGTTGTAGCGACCGTCACGGCATTTAGGGCAGGATCCACAGAAGCGACCGGCTTCGATGGCGACGCGGTCACCGACGGCAAGGTTGGCAGAGGCGGGGACGTTGGGGCCGACAGCGACGATTTCACCCGCAGATTCGTGACCGAGACACATGGAATGTTGGAGAGCAAAGTCACCGTTGCGTCCGTGGAGGTAGTAGTGAAGATCGGATCCGCAGAGACCGGTAGCACGAACGCGGATTTGGACCTCATCGCCGGTAGGAGCAGCGAAGGCGCGCTCCTCGATGCGAAGATCCTTGGCGCCGTGAAGAACGGCAGACGTGTTGGGACCGAAAGACGAAGAGCCGTTGCCGTTCATCTTGGAGATGGGTGCTGCTACCGAAGCAGGTTCTGTGAGGGCGACGGGTGCCATTGTGAAGATTGGTTGGTGTGAGAGTCGAATACAACAGTGAATGATGGGGGCGAAGGCGGCGTCGACAATGTGGAAGATCAGGTGATGATGCAGGGAAAGGTGGAAAGATGAAGATGTGGAAGAAAGGTCAGCTTCAATAATATGGGACGGAGGAGGCCGAGTGACGGAAGGCTTCTTGGATCCACAAGCGGGCGCAGAAGCAAACAGTGCACCAAGCACAAGCACGAACAAGGCGGGGAAAGCGGTGGGGGTGAGGGAGTGACCTGTCAGGCAGGGAAGGGAGGACGGTGCGCCTCGGACCGACTACCAGTCCAGAGCGGGGACTTCATTTGGAAGACCATGTCGGAAAGCCCCGTCGTTCATCTTAACTTTCAAGAATGCAAGCGAACGGTTACTCACTTACTTGCAAATCCGGAATGATAGTCCGAGGATGATGATGGCGCACAAGCAAGGTGAATAGGGTGCACAGAGAGGCAGCTTGGAACACACTTTACATAAGGGGGAGGTCACCGCGGATTGGACACTGCCAGGTTGTGGAAAAAGTGTCGTCTGACTTCACCGTGGGGCAGAAGCATTGCGGGTGACCCTGAACGGTCTCGGTTGGCCCAGACATCTTTTTGATGAGAGTGGGATGCGGGGCAGGTTGAGCGTTACAATACGGGCAGGGTAAGACTTGGACAAGAGGATAAGCTGAGAGAAGTGTGTTCGGCGAACAGCCGGTGCGGTCAATTCACGGCAACCGCACAAATTTCGAATCCGCCGGACCGCTCTTCCGGTCGATCCTAAAATTATCCCATATCTCGAAATGTCGAATCCGTGTAAGCAACAAAATTGAGGGTGTGTGGGACCGCATCTCGATTAGGATCTGAGCAAGATTCCCGATGGTGGTGAATGCGAGCCAAGAAACGCCATTTTTGACATGTCGCGCACTGCTTGCCGCTTGACATTGCAGCAGTAAGTTTGTGACAGCTGCATACCATCTCAACCCTCGTCCCCCACAGTCGACGTCGTGTTGGTGTGCAGGCGATGCTAGTGTAGCCTTATGAGCCTTGTAGTAGATCGTAACAAAACCTCGACTAACCGGAAAGGCCGCTTCTTGCCGTCGTCCCATAGAATCGCCTTTGGGTCAAGATGCAGATCATTCTGTCGGCGATATGTATGCGATCTATATCTCTTGGCATTGTGCGGTCAATCTTGCATCCTCACTCTGTTCCTTTCAACTTCTCCCTTGTCGGCTGGTTGAAGTATGATTGTCGGCGTCCGTCTATCTTACGAAAGTTTGTCCGCACTACGGCGTTGCAGACGACCGTTGCTCCGTCGTTGCAACCAACCTGCCTCATCGAGGTATGATCAGACACTGTGCATGACTGCTTGTGTCGTGCTTCACGTCCCTGTCCCGTCCCTTTGGCACGTCCATTCCAAGACATCCAGGCTGCCGCCACTAAGATCCTTCATATAGCCTCCAGCCTCGATACTCCGAAGTCCCTTCTTCTTCACCCAACCCACGACTCTCGCCGCTTCCATCCCTCTCTCACTCTTGAACCTTTGATAGGCTCTGAGTGGATTGCATATTCCTTCTTGTATCAGTCAGCAGACCGCGCCAGTCATTCTTCGATAGCAACGCAACGCCCAAACCTTTCGACGCAACCGATCGTTGAGCCCTTGTATTATCTCGAATCTCAAGCTTGCCGGTCAAGCTTTGCATCAACCACGACTCTTGCATCTTGTAGCAACACATTCACAATAATCGTCCGCCCTCTTCTTGCCTTCCCCGGTCTTGAGACGCAGCTCCATCCCTTCTACAGCTTCCTCCAGCCCAACACATTCAGGAATCCATCTCACCCCGTCTACTGTACAAATACGCGGCTCAAACAGACACCAGTACTCACTTGAACATCTTTTTCCATCCCAAGAACAGAAACGTGTAGACTCAGCATAGACACTAGACAATGCTTCCCTTCAGACAGCTCGTCTCTGCTATCTCGCTAGCCTTGCTTGTGCTTCAACAGCATCAGCATTCCCTCGGCAACGGTCAAGCTCTTGCACGCCCTGTCCAGGCAAATGAAGCCGGTTTCCACCCCCTGGAAAGTAGAGCAACACCAGCGAGCTTAGCTGATGATGACCAGACAACAATCAGTCCAGAGGCCGTGCTCAAGGCGCTCCAAGCGCTGTCAAGCGGCATCCAGATGCAGTCAGCTGAGGACGGTCAGTCACAGCCAGTCATGGTCATCTCGCATGGAGATGGTGGGCCTTTTCAGCCTGACGCTGGGAAGAAGCCTGAGGACAGCAAAGACGAGCTGAAGGACAAGAAGCAAGACAGCAAGACCAGCGATCAAGACTCCACAACTAAGATGAATAACAGCAAGGACAAGGACCCCAAGAAGGACGAGGACCCCAAGAAGGACAAGGACCCCAAGAAGGACAAGGACAGCAAGAAGAACAAAGACTCGAAGAAATCGCCCAACAACTCCTCGAAAGCGGCCTACAACTTGCTCCACCAGCCTCGTACACGGTTCTGTGCGCAAGCCGCCAACACCAACCGTACTATCGATGAGATTTCCCAAACCCTGGTTCAGAAGGAACGCAAGCGTCTCGATCGTATTCGCCAGAATCGCACTGCCAAGGCCAAATCGACCGACCCTCGCTCTCTCACCGATGCCAGGCTGCTAGTCGAGCAGACCAAGACGGTCCAAGTCGTCTGGCATGTCATCCACTCTGGCCGATCTGGAAATCTCTCTGACGACATGGTGAGCAGCCAGATCCAAGTCCTCAACGACGATTACAAGAACTACGGCTTCCAATTCAACCTCAACACGACGAACCGGGTCAACAACTCCAACTACTTTAGGAACATCTCACCCGATACCAGCTTGCAAGATCAGATGAAGAAGACACTGCGGAGGGGTGACGCCAAGGTTCTCAATCTCTACTCTGTTGATCTGCAGTCAGGACTGTTGGGGTATTCCAGCTTCCCGTGGAGTGTGGGAGGGAATTTGCAGAATGATGGTGTGGTGTTCCAGTACAGCACAGTGCCGGGAGGTAGTGAGACAGGGTATAATTTGGGTAAGACGGCGACGCATGAGGTGGGGCATTGGTTGGGGCTGTATCATGTGTTCCAAGGTGGATGCGAGTCGCCAGGCGATTATGTGGACGACACTCCTCCGCAGAGTGAGGCAACTAGCGGGTGTCCTGTTGGTCAGGACAGCTGTGTCGGAGGAGGTGCTGACAGCATTCACAAGTGAGTACGTTGTAGACAGATGCTATGAAAAGAACGGTACTGACATTTTTCGTGCTCCTCGTATCTGCCTTTCTCCCTCTGATCGTCATCTTTTCAGCTACATGGAGTAAGTACATCGGAGGATCCGAATACCACCGGAAGAGCTTTGTTGCTGACATCCGAAACTGCCGTTGTCTTCCATTGCTACAGCTACTCGAGCGACGCATGTCTAACCGAGTTCACTGAGGGCCAAGCCGTTCGAATGGCAGCTCTCACCGGTCGATACCGCTCCCTCTAGCCCCCGAACTCCGTCTTTGCAGCTCATTCACCTTATGACTTGATATGCTTAATATTACATTATGACATGACCTCA
Organism: Pseudozyma thailandica; assembly: GCA_023212835.1. Classification (NCBI taxonomy): domain Eukaryota; kingdom Fungi; phylum Basidiomycota; class Ustilaginomycetes; order Ustilaginales; family Ustilaginaceae; genus Pseudozyma; species Pseudozyma thailandica. The sequence goes on from JALCCH010000011.1 coordinate 411,621, forward strand.
ACCAGGAACAGTACCGGAATGAAGCTGTGTGTTTCAACCCTTCTCCGCCCCACCGCTGACCTTGATACCCAACGCCTCTGAGATTTCATCCGGCGCCAACCCACACGCCTTGAGCCTTTCAACCAACTCGCCAAGATTCTCGATGATCTCAAGTCCCGTCCTGACCTTTCCCGCCTCCGTTGCCTTGCCTGTGTTGGCAGGATCACTTGTTGCCAGCGAACACGAGAGCAATGCTTGCTCCATCGCATCCCGACCTTTGTCGGACTGGTTTGGTGTGAAGGTCCAATTGTGATGCACTCGAAGCTGTATCGCATGCCATTGTAATCCTTTGACCCGTCGGACCATCTCTTCAACGCCGCAAGACTCGCCTTCGAAGCAAAGATAGCCGGGCCAGCCAACACGGACGATGCCCCAGACACGGAGTTCGGGACACCAATTGTTAAAGTCTTTGAGCTTGGAGGGCGCTTGAAGATGGTGCGACCAGAAGAGGGCGCGAGACAGCTCAACTTGAGTCTGGTGGGCATCTTTGGCAGCTGAAGGCCGTGTCGTGGAGTCGGCCTCGGTCATGTTGAAGGCGGCGGTGGATGACTTGACGAGTTCAGGAAAGTCTGCCAGGAGGGTTTGCGCTGTAGTGAGCAGGTCAAACAGGAAGAGTGACTCAATGCCTTCCTCTTGCCATTGCTTCGACCGCTCGACTAGCGTTGTCTTGATCCTTGTCGCGCTATCATTTGACAGCGATGGAGCCGAGACTTCGACTGTTGCATCCACATTCGATTGATGCCGCTGCGCCTGCGCCAGGATCGAGAAAGAGATTGCGACACCCAATGTCACTGATATACGGCCTGATAGACTGGTAATCTGAGAGGGCGATACCGAAGCTGGTTCCTTCACGAATTTCGACCATGTAGCTTCTTCTTGCTCGTTGGCGCCCTCCCAAGACCACTCGTCCGGAGACGCAGATTGAATTACCATGTCCAAGTCTTGGGCGACATCTTCCAGGCTCGCATACCGTAACGTAAGCAGTGGCGAGGATGCCATGCCACCGTCTTCTGTCTCGGATGCGTCTCGTGAAACGGAATTTGAAAGAGTGACTTGTGGATGTCAAGCACAGACCAAAAGATGTCAAAGTTGGACGCAGAAGAAGCCGCGGACCGCGCAGTGCAGAACTCCACAATGCCAGAGGGAAGCTCAAGGTGAGCGTTTCGATATGCTATTTTAGTGGAATCCAGCATCAAAGGCGCTCTGCCCGAGTGGTTAAGGGGTAAGTCTCGAATTGAATTATTCGATCGTCCCTAAGTGACGAGTTAACTTATAGGCTCTGCCTGCGTCGGTTCAAATCCGACGGGCGTCGACAATTTCAGCCGAGTGGCATTTCTTTTGCTTTTTTTTTGCGCTCTTCCGCAACCACTATTTTTTCCCTACTTTCTTGGTGACGCTACAGGACTAGGTGCTATCGATGGCATCTGGTGTTGGTTACTCAGGTATACAGAAACAACGTTTCACTGCTTGTAAAGACATGATCGGCCAGCGTGCGGAGCTATCGGGTGGAAGCGTGGATCGCGGAGACGAAACCGGGGACAACAGAAGAATCGCGCAATACGGTACTGAACTGTAGGTGAATACCTGAATCTTTATCTAGGCAACAGTAGCTGTACAACATGATCGAGGCAAACATCATCTTCCACACGTGCTATAGCTCAACATGTCAAGTATGGTACGGCGATCGCATCGAATTGACCGAGACGCCAAGACAAAACAAATGGGCGGATGAGCTGAGCTTAGACGAAGGAAAGATTAGGGGAATGGTATCGAGGTCGTCAAAGATTGGAAGCGGCGGTTGGTTCAGCGATTGCAGCTGCAAGTCGCGATTCGTGATTCATGGACGATTTAGTGAGAGGCTCAACCAACGGCAACCGAAACAACGCCCGTTGCGCACAATCGAGCAAGCCAATCCCCGCTCCGATGTTCTGTCGCAAATGCTGATCTTCAAAAAGACCCTTTCTTGACGACGGGAACAAACGTCCAGGAGCGATGGGTTGGTCAAGAAAGAACATGCACGGTTGCATATTTGCTGCATCCAGTTGCATACCTCTTGCATCGCATGACAGTCGAATTCACTTTTGCTCGTCGAGATTTTGGCTTGGATGAGGTGCGATGCAGCCAAAGTACCTCGCGAGAACGTTTTGGCGCATTCGAAAGAAATTCCAACTCAAAGCCATCCCCGCCTGAACCATATGTTCCCGGTTCCCTTGCGTTGAGCAATTTCAACTACAGTAGCTGGCAACGCACCGGTGCACGCCACAATGGGCCGAGCAAGAAGTTTGCATAGCGGGTGCCTGGCCCGAAATGATTTTTGAGTTTCCAAGGCGAGGCCTAAGCGTACATTGAGCTGCGAATGGCCAACGTTTGAGCAGCGGCGGCTTAGCGGAAGATTAGCGACGAGCAGCAAACAGATGATAGGGCGAGTCCAAACGAGAGCTTGTTGACCGATCTTATGACAAATAGAGACCCACTTTGAAGGCCATTATCGAGGTCGAGTTGTGCATCCAGCAGTCTTGCTTGACCTGCTTCGTTTGACGCCGTAGGTCGTTTCTTCCCTCGTTTGGACACCTATAGAGCTTGCTTTGCAATCTGCTACAGTTCAAATCGCTAGAGTTAAATCTGACATGATCGGAGCAGAACAAGCATCGTTGGTGTTCGTTGCATGCGATGTGCAAAGAACATCGTGTAACAATTATAGTTACAGTTGGAACGAGAGCTGAGCCATATCGGCTTTGTTTGCACAATTGCGAGAGTTGACATCGCGATCTGCGTGCCTCTGTTGCAGCTCGCGTACAGAGGCTTGGTAGCGTGTATTTTTCTTCCTTTGTCGTGCTCCCTCCGACTTCTGCCCAAAAAGACCCTTGTGGTACGATTTGTCTCAGAGGTCGCAGCCGATCTGTCCGGGTATCCAAAAGATCAAAAGTCAACGAAGTTGTGCCCAACAGCAGAATTTGGCAGCAGCACCCTGAAGATCCTCGCTTGTGTGACATTTCCTCGAGCAAAAAGCACACGCACGCAGCCTACACACGCCAGGCTTGGCATACTGCCCCTGTGCCCCCTGCTCCACCTGCTTGCACGTTCTCATCTAACGCATCCATTCAACCATTCAACCATTTAGCCATCCAAGTATAACACAGTTCACACAAAGCAGAGACACTCGTTTGCTCGTGTTCATGCGTTCGACTTTCCGATCTAGAAAGCGCATGCCGCCTTTTCTCCTCGTTGGGTCAACCCAAGCATTTCGTGATTGCTTTGTTCGTCCATCTGACCTGTATGTGTCCAATCAGTTACCTCTTGCTCGCACAGGCAAGGGTGGATTTTCCTTGCAATCACCTGTGCGTCCTGCATGCGTAATTTGACCGCCTCACAAAGTGCGCCCTGGCCCGTCTCTCATGTCACCTCGCCGCCCCGCTTGCTTGCTTGCTTGTTCAGTTCAGCCCAGCCCAGCCCAGCCCAGCCAAGACCAGATCAGACCTGCCGGACCATGCGTGAGCTCTAGATGCAGTTCCCGTGAGAACCTTTACCCTCCCGGATGCCGCCCTTGGATGTAGTTAGCCGACCCACCTTACACCTGCGCGTTTCTATCACTGAACCCAAGCCAGATCCTCTTCCTGACCCAAGAAAAGTGTGCGGATGCTCTGGTACGGATCCTCGACTCGGTTTCAGGACTCTTCTGTAAGGTGTCATCATGGTTCCACTCGGCGCTCGCTTGACCCTCGCTAGCCCGCAGCAGCAACACCATTCCGTATCCTGCGCTTCTTTCTCGATGAACTAGAGGGACTCGTTCCTTTCCTCCTTCTCACAAGTCGTCTGCGCTTCCCTGCCCTTGCATTTCCCACTACTAGACCGTGCCATTGCATTGGCGCTCTTTCCTGACAAGGTGCCTTGCTCACTTTCGGCACCTGCTTGCTTTCCAAAGGCGCTCTATTTCCTCTTCCCAAACTCCAACCCACCATCTTCATCGTCGAGCTGGTACTGACAGCGCTGGCATTGACAACACAAGTTCCGTCCACACCGCCATAGCTGGCGAGTCAATATTGCCATCGACACTCACAGCCATCTTTCACAACTTCATACTCGGAGCAAGTCGTTCCCGTCGTTGCACAAGGCACACTCGAGCATCACACCTTGTGTTGTTTGGCCTCATTCGCCAACGGCGCTTCATCAACTTCCGTCAACTTTTCGTCATCTCGGACTTCTTACTTATCAACACGCCGCTGTCACCTGCAGCTGTCATCAAGGTTGCCACACCTTCATCCCACCGCCCATTTCATTATCGCAGCCCAGGTCTCCGATGTCAAACCCGGCCCACTAGATTCTCATCCCGTGCTCGTTCCAAGTTCTTTCGCCTTGTCAACACTCGCCTTGTTGGCATTGACAATAAAAGAATCGCATCTTCAAACACCGCCTCTACGGCGTTGCAAAAGTAAAAGAGGATCTACAACATCATGATGCTGCTTCAACCTCAACGACCCGCCCCTGCCCGTAACGGTATGGGCTCTGCAACCTTCGGCCGTAAGAACAGTAGCGTTGCTTCCTTCACCTCCAGCAGTAACGAAGGCTACGATCTCCAGAGCTCTGGGGCGAACAGCATGCATAACAGCCAGAGTGGCTCTTCTCGAGGCCACCAGCATGGATATTTCGACCCACGCACTACTCCCAGCTCTCCACTATCCAGTCACATGCCACATCCTTACTCTAACGACGAGTCTAGCGATGCTGAATATACAAAAAGTACAGCAGAAGGCAAACGTCGAGGCACAAGCAGCAAAAAGCTGTCAGTCTCACACGATCCCGCCATGACGAGAGAGAGCAAGACAATCTCCGACAAGAGCAAAGGCGGCACTCTTCGCGGTCTTGGTCGTCGCTTGTTCAATCGCTCGAGCACAAACCTGAAACCAGCTCCTTTGCTTGCGTCAAGGTCGCAGTCCGCCTCGTCCTCGAGTACAGGCGGCGCGCAGTCACCTCCGCTCACCCCTACAACACCTCCTCCGATTCAGCCAGTATGGCTTCCTAACGGACAGAAGGACTTCTTCTCGAACTTTTCCAGTCTTCCTTCTAGCGTCAATGTAGCGGATCAACGTGCATTCGGGAGTCCGAGGTCGTTCACGAATCAGGTCAGCCCCAAGACGATTCAAGGTACTTTCTCTGATACGCACGAGTCGCAAGAATACAGCAAGAGGCAAGGTTTTGAGAGCGGCTCCAGCCAAGGCCATGGATCAAGCAGCGCCTTCTCACATCAATCCAGCGTCTTCTCTATGCCTGCCGTACCGAGCGCCACGGCTGCTCCTCCCGCCTTCAGCAATGCGGTTTCGCGAAGAGAGATTCCCTCCGTCATTGAAGAAGAGGCCGACTCCGACTTCTTGCGTGCTGTGCTGAACTTTGGCGAAGGCGATAATGACGCTTCTTCCACGCCATCCTTCCGAGGTGGACGCGCCGCGCCGCTCCCCACCAGGTCCAGCTCTTTGGGTCAAATCGCTGGTATCACCTCGAGCCCCTCGAGTTTCGCCACCTCGTCACCCGCACCACCGCCGCGTCGTACCACGGATGGTCGTGTGGTCTTGACGCAGGAGGCTGCGCGCAACTATGCTGTTGGAACTCCTTCTTCTCCCTACGTCGTTGTACGCCAGCGCCAGTACCGCAGAGGTCTGTTCGGAAATGACTCGGAATCCGAGGATGAATACGGTGAAGACGACCGTGAAGATGAACAGACACCCGTGCAGACGACTGCACCTCCTTCGTCTCTACCAGTCGAGAACAAGGAAGCCGAGTCGAAGCCAACACAGGATCAAGAAGCGGCACGCTATCCTTCGTCCTTTACAAAAGCCCGCACTCGCTCGCCGAGCAATGATGGTGACAAGACTCAGATCACGCCTGCGCGATCTGTGGGTCTCGACACCGCAGCAAAGAGGGCGCTCTACAACTGCACTCTGCTCAAGGTGCACATGCACCTCGCACCGACGCTTGCTGGCGACGCCGAATCAAGAACGCAGATCCCTATCATTGCAGCTGGCGAGGTGCTGTATGGTACCGAAGAAATCAAATTCCCTCGCTCCATCAACTCCGAATCAAAGCTGCGTCAGCATTCGAGTACGCTCGCCTTTACACGAAATCTGCAGGTAGCGCTGGCACGAACCGAGGTCATGCGAAAGTTGCGTCGCGACAGTCTGCCGCTCGAGCAAGAAGTCGAAATTTCGTGGTTCCAGCGTCGATATGGCAGTGCTAGTATCGCTCCGGAGCAGATTCAGAAGGCGCTACGGCAGCGTCAGATGGTGAGCCCCGAGGCACTAGCAAAGCCGCCTATAGCTGCTCCACAAGACTCAGCTGTCACCATTGGAGAAGGCTTGGCCTCGAGCCGCCGCTTGAGTGGCATCGTCAGCCTTGAGCCTGGTCAGAAGCTGCAAACCAAAAACGAGAAGAACGGCATCGTAGCCTGGTCTCGACGACCTGGCTTCCTGGCTCGCACCGTGGTCATGCTTCCTGCCGAGGAGATCACTCCCGGTGCGGTGCTCGTGTCCGAATCCGCCAAGGTGGCAATTGGCACCCGAATTCCAGTCAGCTGTGCTGCTTCGGTGTCGACAGGCGTTTCCTTATCGCCAAGAATCCGTGTGCTTGCGGGTCTGCCTTCGATCGCAGAGGAGAGAAGGCTCAAGTATCCAGCCACGAAGAAGTTCCGCCCTCGTGACATGCAGTCCAAGCATGCATCGCGTATGCTTTCTGCAAGCGAGTCAGCCGTCGGACCTATGAGAGGCAGCTCATCGCGCGCACCGCCTGAGTCGCCGCTTGCCTCGCCGTCGAACAAGCCCAAGAGATTACCTCCTTGGATGGCCCCTCGTGACTCAAGATTGCTTTCGCCCAAGTCCATGACAAATGTGCGATCGCCTCGTGTCGCCTCTGACGGATCAGCCCAGCTGAAGACCATGCATCAGAACAAGAGCGTAACTTCGATTCAAGAGGCGAAGGTGGAGGAGGACAAAGATGGCGACAGTAGTGACGAGGAGGTGCCATTGGCTCAGCTTTCAAACTTCCGCGCGCAAAGAGCTGCAGAGAGAGAGCGTATCCAGAAGCTTGAACATGAGATTGCTCTTCTTCGCCAGAAAGAGCAGCAGCGCGAACGTGAAGAGGAGGAGCGCAAGGCGAGGGAAGAGGAGGCTAGACGAATTGAAGCTGAACGAACTCACGAAGAGCGCAAGGCGGCAATGGAAGCAAGGAAGATGGAGAGGAATCGCAAGACTTTGCAGGAGGCGAGAGAACGCCGTGGCTTCACTCGTGCTTCAGTGCTGATGGCTGAGCCCAACTATGGCGCCGGTAATCCTCTGCTTGGCCAGCACCGACCTGCAGCCAAGCCGTTCACTTCTCCGAGCTCGCCGAATCTTGCTGCTGAGCAGACCAGTCCCAACATGAGGGCAGTCCAGCAAGATGCTGCGTTGGCCAAGCTGCAAGGTCTGCCTCAGGCTTCGAAGTCGACAGCTTCGTTGTATTCGCAGAAGGAGGGCCAGAGGAGGTCGAGAACGAGTGTCGTGCCGCCAGTACCGCAGGTGCCGAGCCCTCAGATGCGATCTCCTGCTATGGCAGCTTCGCCTCTTGTAGATTTGCCCCGCCAGAGCTCGATGGCCACCCTCGCAGCGCCTAGTCACTCCCTGCCGCATCGACAAAGCATGGCCGCGCTCCCCGTTTCGCCACAAATCACTCAACGTCGCACATCGCTCATGCCTCCCCATCCGGAAGGAAACCTCCACCCCGCCGCCTCTATGCATCACCTCGCTCCGACCTCAGCTCAGATGCTCCATCCAGGCGGATTTGTCGACCCACGTCATTCGATGAGTATGACCAATCTGCACGCACAGGCTTATTACGCTCAGCAACAGGCACAAATGCAAGCTATGGGCATGCCTATGATGGCTCAGACGGCCAAAGTTAGTTCGAGGGCAAGGCCGCCGTTGCAGCCGTTGGTGAGCTTGTATGCAGATATGGTGCCAGCTAGTGCGACGCAGAGGAGATAAGGATGGATTGTGGAGCATATTCAGAGAGCGGGGAGGAGGGGAATTGACATTCGTTTGTATGATATACCACAGCATCTTTAATCGTCTACAATTGAACATTCGTTTTCATCCAAGATGAGCTGTAGAGCATTGTGAAGTGTGAGACTGTAGAGAGGTCGAGCGTATGCGCATTCGACTGGATTGATGCGTCAGGAAGCGACGGTGATGTGGATGCTCGAGTGATGTTCTTTGGTGCAGTAACTGCTTGGACTTGAAATTATGGTATTGCCTTGAGCCGCGCCAGGGTAGCGTGTGCATGGGGGGACGTAAGTTTGATAGCCGACGTTTTGAAGGAAACCTTGCCGGACTTCTTATTCGCTTTGCTTTGAGAAAGATTGCGGTTGATGGCACGATTGCTACAAGATCCGTAAGTGTAAGGTGCAAGCTTTGCGGGTATAAAATTTTCCTTATCTCTCTGCTTTTGTGCGTGATGGCTTCAGATGAGTCTGAACATGTTTTTCTTGGTCTCTGGGCCTAATCCTTCCTCGTATCGGCCGTTGACGATGCTGACGCCTGCCGATCCGCCTTCTCGATCGAGTAGTTTGGCGAGCAACTCTTGATCTCGAGCCAACATCTTGCCCTTAACCACCGGTTCGGCGGCTGCTGGGGGCTTTGCTAAGTCTGCTTCTGGTAAAGAGCTGGACATGTTGGTGGGTTTAACACTCGCCGAGTTGGTCGGTGATGCAGTCGGGTGTGATGGGGGCTCTGGTCGTACGGTTGGGGACGATGATGCGTCAGTGCGACCCAATAGTCGATCCCAGAAAGCTAACTGGGATCTTGAAGTGCAAGTCAGGCAGCGTGTGGCGACCTTGCTTGCGCTTCTCGGAGATGGCCTCAAAGCATGCAACAGCGTTTGGGATGTCGATGCGAACATGTCTTGCTTCGTACAGTCCCTCACAGAGTCGGTAGAGTGTGATCTGTGTGAAGATAGGAGGGTGGTCGTACAAGAAGGGATATCACCCACACGATGAGTGGCTGCTGAATCACAAAAAGCTCAAGATTTCAGGGTCCACACAATTCTCACTCAGCGCAGCCACCCAAAAATCGCTCCACCTCCAACCACACGACCCCGATCCGAGATCCGACTTCTACCAGCATCTTCACTTCAACCATCTTTGTGAGCTCAAAATGGTCTTTGTCGCATGATGAGATCTTGTTTCTTTGGTCGGACTGGACCAGTAGCTATCACGCAGTGCGAGGGTGATGAAGTCGAAGCTATGTGTCTTCTTTTGAGATGTGAAACGGTACAAGTACAAAAGCCAAAGAAAGGCTAGAAGGGGGCGATGCGAGGAGGGATCCTTGATGTCGATGACTAGGTGCCGACATCTTCGCAACCAAGCGCGCGCGCGTGTGTGTGTGTGTGTGTGTGTGTGTGTGTGTGTGTGTGTGTGTGTGTGTGTGTGTGTGTGTGTGTGTGTGATACGAATTGGGCCAATCTATGCTCTCGGCGCTGGCTGACTAGCATCATACCTCCTAATCACGTTCTGCTCATACGGATGCTCGTCTCCTTCAAAAATCTTCAACCTCTCCAACCTCCTATCCCTCAACGTATTCTTTGGCAACATTCCACTCACCGCCTTCCTGATAATCTCTTCCGGCTTCTTCTCCATCATCTCCTTGTATTTGATCTCCTTCAATCCACCGGGGAACATGGTGTGATGACGGTAGACGCGTTGGTCGGCTTTTCGACCCGTGACAACAACCTGTTTGGCATTGGTGACGACGACGTAATCGCCAAGGTCTTTGGACTGGTCGTAGATGGGTTTGTGCTTGCCCATGAGGAGCGTCGCGATGTTGACGGCGAGTGGGCCCAGGACGCGGTCCTTGGCAGAGACTGAGTGCCAGGTTCGCGCAAAGGCGAGTGTTGTCTGTTGTGGGCCGAGAGAGGGTCATAAGATGCAATTACGTTGTGTTGGTGATAGCGAAGGGATATCAGGGGGGGCATATGAAGGATCGATGTAGAGAAAGTAAAGTGGAAGTGCGGGTCAGTGTGATGCTCTTTATTGTGAAACTGGTGCCAAGGCAGAAGTTCAACTTACGCTTCCCAGGAATTGTGACATTATGTCCCGTATGTGCTGTGGCTACAGCTAGAGAGATGCAAATGCTGGCTCTGTGACCACCTCGAATTGAGCCTTTGCTTGCTTTGAGTTGTCGCTGTTAGCGGTGATGGTGAGCAGAATGATATGATGCGAATGTCAAGATGTGAGTATCAGGCAAAAAATCCACACTTCTTCCGAGATTTTCGGGTCCGATTCAAAAGCGTGAATTATGTCAAACCTTTGTGATCTCACATTGATTTTTTTGCTCGGACCTGTTCGGCGATTTACCAGGTCTTCTGTACGACTTCCCCACATAATTCTGCACAGATGCCGTTTTTACCGCATGGTCCACCTTTCCCCCACGGCTAACGGTTACCTATTTTGGCTATCCCACCATCCCACATTCTTCCCAAAACCTTCCGCTGTCCATTCCTCCTTGACGGCATATCCTCAGCAATCTCACGACCATCATCATCGTCTCGAACGCCAGTAACAATGTCGGGGAAGACCTACAAGATCGCCGTGATCCCCGGTGACGGCATTGGCAAAGAAGTCATGCCTTGCGGCCTCGCATCCCTCTCGGCCGCCTCGCAACGCTTCGGTTTCCAACTCGACATCACCTCATTCGACTTTGCCTCCTGCGACTACTTTGACAAGCATGGCCGCATGATGCCCGAGGACTGGATCGAGATTCTGACACCCTTCGATGCGATCTATTTTGGAGCTGTGGGCGATCCCGCCCGTCACCCGGACCACGTCACTTTGTGGGGCAGCTTGTTGCAGATGAGAAGACATTTTGACCAATATGTCAACCTTCGTCCCTGCCGTCTAGTGAAAGGTGTGCCGAGCCCGCTTGCCGACCCCGGGGAGATCGACTTTTGGATCGTACGCGAGAATACTGAAGGCGAGTACTCCGAGGTGGGAGGAAAGATCTTTGAAGGCACTGAGCGCGAGACTGTCATCCAGGAGACGATCATGACTCGCATCGGCGTGGATAGGATTCTCAAATACGCCTTCGAACTCACAAAAACTACGAAGAGGAGGAAACTGACAAGTGCGACCAAGTCGAATGGCATCAAGATCACCATGCCTTACTGGGACAGTCGATTTCAACTCATGGCCAAGGACTATCCGGAGGTCAAAACCGAACAGTTTCACATCGATATTCTTTCCGCTCACTTTGTCGCCAAACCCTCCTACTTTGACGTTGTTGTCGGCTCAAATTTGCATGGAGATATCCTGTCCGACCTCGGGCCCGCAGTGACGGGCACAATTGGCATCGCTCCTAGCGGCAACATCAACCCGGAGAACAAGTTCCCGAGTCTCTTCGAACCCGTGCATGGCTCAGCGCCGGACATCATGGGCAAAGGCATCGCAAATCCAGTAGGGATGATCTGGGCGGGGCAGATGATGTTGCTCCACCTCGGGGAGAAGCAGGCAGCAGAGGCGATGCTCAAAGCGATCGACCAAGTGTTGGGATCGGGGGACAAGGCAGTGCTCACGCCAGATATGAAGGGAAACGGTACTACGAGCAAGTTGGGTGATGCAATTGCGAAGGCGATTGAGACTGTCTAGCTAACACACCTCTAATCTTACAAGGTAGAGCTTTAGGACTCTGTCTTTTGATTAAAGTTGCTTGTACGAGCGAGCGATTCTACAAGATGTGTGTGACGGCAGGTCTCTACATGCAGCGCAAGCCAGCCTTGATGAAGAGCGTCCAAATGATGCCCACTCCAGTGACAAAGGCACCGCTGCGCAGGGTGGCTGTCGCCTCGTCCGTGACGAACAAGTACAGGCTGTGTCTCACACAAGAACGCAAGCCCTATTGTCAGTGCTCAATTTCATCAACCGTGACTTCTGTTTGAAGGAGAACTTACAAGATAAACGCGGCCCTCGAAGCGAGATAAGCTCCGGTCAACTGGTTCAACTGATGGTTGGGAACCTTGGCCATATTGGCTGCCACGACCGCGGCGGCAAACAGACCGAGGTTCTCAAACCCGTTCAACTGGGCCGACTCGGCGCGAATCATCTTCTTGTCCACCTCGGTCTTGTTTTTTTTAGCCATCAAGTCGTGAAGCAACTGACGAGGAGCCGCATTCTTGAAGGCGCCCTTGGACAGAGCAATCGCATAAGGGTGAGGCAGGAAGGCAAGCAACCATGCTGCCGGAATGGCAAAGTAAGAATAGTTTGGCGCCGAGTTGACAAGGGCCGAGCCGGAGAAGACCATTTTTTCGACAATGTTTTCGGACAAAGTTGTGAATGAATGATTGGTAGAAGGGTGCAAAGCTCACGGAGTCCAAGGCTTATATAGGGCTCAGAGACAGGAATCAGTTGGAAGATCCCTCATTTTACGGTGACCCGTCGACAGCAGTGGCTACCGCATTCCGCCAGGTCACTTGTGCACCCCAAAGCCGTTGTTCAACACACCATTCCAAATGCCGCACTTTGCCGACCAGCGACGCATCATCTTTGTCTCTCATAGTTTATGCTCGCAGAGGTGACGTTACCCCGCCGCGCTCTCAACCTCATTTCTTGACGGCCCAAAATAATTTTTGAGCAAATCCTCCACACACGTGCATGCCCGATTATGCCGACTGACTGCTGAAACCGACGCAATCGCTTATTCCCGCACATAGGGATCGGTAGAGAACGTGAATATATTGACACTAATCGAAACATGACTCGTAGTGATTGTGCCGTGACTAAACTCGAAGCCTTGAAGTAGATGTGATTGTCGATGCGATGCTGAAATGTCGATGAGAATGATGCTGATAGATTGATTGATTAATTGAAGTTGGGGAATCGCTTGATGATGTAAATGCTGGTCATGATGATGTTGAGAAACGAAACGCTGAGAGAAATGCTGTTGGCCAAGGAGGGCCTTTTGAGCGCGAACGGTAATGCGCTGATGTTCATGTTGTTTGATGCGGGATCTCGTTGCATTTCTGCAGCCAAGACAGTCAGTTTCATTTTTCGCCGGATGTCACGGCCGTGTCTTCGCTATTAGGCGACACCATTGGCTGCGGAAGAGACGTCTCAAAAGCAGACGTCTGGGCCGCATTGCCCTCGCCAGCCTGGTCCTTAATCTTCTGCTCGATGTTGGCTTGCAAATGGCCGAAGACCACAAAGTGGTTGGAGGGCAAAAAGTCGCTGGGCTGCTCACTGAGGAACCTCAACACCAACTCCAACGACTGCTGAGCCTGCTCTGCAGTCACGATGGAGCCCTTGTCGCCCGAATTTTGCATGGCTCGGAGACGCTCCATCGCGGCAGCAGTGAAATGCTCAGCATCTGCTGCGTTCAGGGCCTGCAGCGTAGGCTCGCCTCGGCCATCGGCAGGCGACATGGACAAGGGCGAGGGAGTCTGAGGGGTGTGGTTCGCGTTAGAAAGGCGAGCCTTGCCACGACGGCCACGACCACGGCTGCTGCCATCCGAACTCGCTTTGCCGACGCTCCGACGTGACTGAGGACTACCTTTCTGTGGGCTGAAGTTGGCATGATTCACGGCCTGCGACATCTGAGCAGACATGTTTGGGTCGGATACGGACGCCGTCATGCCAGGAGGAGGAAACTGGAACTCGATCGCCGGTTGAAGACCCATCCCGGGGTGGCTGCCCTGTTGCTCTGGAATAGCGCGTCTTCGCTTGCGATCAGCCTGGGATTCGTCCTCGCCCGGATAAGCTGGTTCAGGCACTCCGTGAGCGTTGAACATAAAGTTGGGATCCTGCATCGGCTGCTGCGGAAGCGAGTGACCTGCATACATGTTCGGCCGGAAGAAAGCCTGGTCAGGGAGCGAGGGACCATTGCCAATAGACTGGGCATTGTGGAAGTGCATGCGAGCCATGTCTTGGCTAAGCGGAGACATATTCAGAGCTATCTGCTCTGTATCCCTGGCCCGCTTCTGGGGCGTCCCCTTGCTTTTTGTGCTTCGCGCCGGTTGACGTCGACCAGATTGCGAGTGTGCTTCGGATTCGCTCGATTCGCCTGCCACGTCGGATTGAGATATGGAAGGAGTCGCCTTCGACTGCGCTGGTCGAGGTGCAAGAGGCGCACTCGACGTCTTGCCTGGAGACAAAGCGAGATCACCTGCGTCGATGGAAGGATCCGGCGTCTTCTGTACCGTCTCAAGATGGACGGGTTTGGGAATCTGATTGCGCTCTCTGAACTTTTCAATCCAGCCACCAGAAGCCTTGAACTTGTCTTCACCCAGACCAAGCTCCCGTGCAATCTCGAGAGCTTTGTTCCGTATGGTCGAGTCACGAATGGCTTCGCCCTGGGCCATGAGACCAGCGACCCAGCTGGTGAGTTGATCCTCGACCTCTGGGAACTTGACGGCTCTGTGCTTGGCGATCCTAGCTGCATCGCTCTGAGGATCGATGGCCAACCACTTCTCCTTCTGCTTCAGGATTTTGCTGACGGTGCTGCGCTCAATACCAAACTCATTCGCGATAGCGTCCTGCTTGACCGAAGGGTTGGCGACGGAGAAGTCGCAGATCATCTTGCGGTCGATGTTGCGCAGCTTCTTCTTCTGCTTGGTCATGCGCAAGGAAGACGCTAAGCCGAGCGAGCCGAGCTCTGGATAAAGGAAATCCTCCGATGTCGACGACGCACGGCTGAAAGAGCCGGATGCAGCATTCGACAAGCTGTCGAAAGAAGTCTCTTGCGATGTGAACGAGCCGTCCGGATTGATACGGGCGCTGCCGAGTGGCGAGATCGAGGTCATCGAGGTAGATGCCATGCTCATCGAGGGCGAGGTCGATCTTACTGATGGAGCGCAAGACCTGCCAAAGTGGGTGGAGTTGCGTGCGGAAAGGTGCGGAGCATTCTGATCAAACATGTGACCTTGGTCCAACATGTTGAGACCGACTTCGTGGCGGTGGCCAGGGTAAGCGTAGACAGCGCTGAAGTGGGCGCCATTCATGCCTTCAGATGGTGACACTGGTGCGCTAACATGGTTATGCGGAAAGATATCGCGGTCGTGCAAGCCAGACATGAATGCTCCCGCTTGACCAAGGCTGTGGCTAGGCCGGTGTGAATGTGCTGGACGAGCATCGACGAGGGGACGAGGCTCCGACTGAGGCATCACTTGCGGTCTCGTCGGAGGCGAGCAAGGGTACGACTTGATCTGATGTCCTTCGACAGAAGGTGAGAGCTGAGCTCTGGCTTGCATCGATGTCGATTGTGCCTGGTTTGGCATCAGCTGCGCCTCTTGAAGGCTGCTGTCTTGTACCATGTGGCCTTGAAGCGTGGTCTGCGAGTCAGAACCGTGAAGAGAAGAGCCGAAGTGCTCACTCGAGTTGCTGTGCCCATTAGCTGAGCTCGGTGTGTGCGCGCCCATGTCGATGCCGAAAGCATCAGCAAGGGTGCCAGACTTCCGGACAGAAGGTTGATGGTGTTCTGCTGCAAGCTGATGACTGTTGCTTTCGATGTGTTGTTGAGGGGTGTCCGCTGACTTCACGGCGGCGGATTCGTTTTGAACGTCATTGAAGACGGCGAGATCACTAGCGCTGGGTTTTATTAGTGTGTCTTGTGAATTAGCATCGTACGGAGCCATGCCCATGTGTTGGTGCGGAGCCAGACCATGTTGAGCTTGCTGGTCTGCGCCCATCGCACCAAAGTCGTTGCGCAACGCATTTCGAGGGGAGGTTGCTAAGTTGGTAAGGTCGTTGAAGTGAGTTGCTCCGTCCATCTTGAGGCCAAGTCCGACCTCGGTGTGCTGATCAGTCATTGTCTTCGGATCAAAGCCGAAGGGTGCCACGGATCGGATCAGCCGTTGCGTCGTGAGCCGATCGAAGTGGAGCCTGTACGATCTCGGAGAAGGCTCTGAAAGAGAGCAGGATAGCGCTCAAATCGAAGCGCCTCTCAGATGGGCGCCGGCAAGTCGGAAGCCGGCTGTGGGAGCAATACGTTGCGGCTGGTGAAGATTAAAGCGACATGCGACTCGGAAAATGTACAGAACAGCAGGGTTTTGAGGAGCTATGAGTGCTGATGATGTCGGAGAGGTGTTCGTCACAAAGAGCAGTGGAATTGCTGCTGCGGAAGAAATTGTGGCTGGCGCGGACGTGTGTCGTGAGGATCGTGGTGATTCGTGAGTGAGGAGCAAGTAATGCTGATTAGAGGATGCCGGGAAGATTTCTGGACACCGAGATCGAGCGTAGAGTCGATAAGGGTGTTTCAGGCTCACGCCTTGACGTACAAATGGCTGCAGAATGCTTCTCAGTCGGATGGGGCCTGAGCTTCGAGAAGGAACAGGTCGACGACAACTACTTTAGAGCAAGGTAGGTCGTGGTACCGAGCCAACGTTGGCTGCTTTTACCTCAGATTTGCAAAGCCGCCGTCGAAAGGAGGTGTCGAGTGCAGTGGCGGTCGTGAGAGCGAAGTCGAGAACAGCAGCCGCAAGCAGTTTCAGATACAGCACGAGGCGGAGGATAGAAGGAACAGCTGCTGCTGCTTGCTCTTGGCCAGATCCGCACAGCAGAATTCGTAAGCTGAAAACCTGCAAGATTGAGAAGGATGTGGGAGCGCGCCTCGCTTGATGATGACGGCGATGAAGGAGGTAGAAGGGAAGAAGGAAGCCGAGCCGGTCAAGTAATGGAACCGCGAGGGGAGGAGGAGCAAGAGCCAGGCAAATGTACTTGGCAGGCTGCTCGTCTGTAAGTTGGCGGGACTGCGGGTGAAAAGTCGATCCAGTGCAGTTCCTCACAAGAACGAAGAAAGAAGGAAATAAAACAAATAAAAAAAAAGGCGGAATAAAATCGTCACCAAAAAAGAGACTGAAAAGGCAAAGGCGAAAAAATCCTCACTTGGCCAACCAACGGGCACTGCGGACTGGAGCTGAAATCATTGTGCTGCCGTTGGCCCAGAAGACTTTTGCCTCATTTGCCAGATCACTTGCTCGACGTTCAAGTCTTTGTTTACAGAGAGTGGACTGTGCTGTGGCTGGCCATTGCGTTGCGCAAGCAGCAAAAGGTTTGCGCATACAGCGTCGCTTCACTTCCGAAAAGCGTGAGCCACAGTACTTCAAACCCTAAAGCACGCTGTGATCAAGCGGGAAAAGCATCCAATTGTACGAACGAGGTCAGTGTGCTACGTATTGCAAGGTTAGAAACAGCAAAGCCAACTTTCTTTTCTTGTTTTTTGTTTCTTTTTCCTTCCTTTGCGCCGACTGAGAGTGAGGATGACGTTGGAAAGCCTCGCACAAGCTTGAGATTGACCAGCGATCGGACATGGACCGAAGCTGTGCAACGTTGATGACTTTGCTGAACTTACGCCAAGTCACGAGGTAGTTTCAAGTCAGAGAGTCTCTGTGGGAAAGGGGACAGCGGAGTGAAGAAAGTCGCAAACCAGTGTAGCAGACAAATGGCATCGGGAAACATCCGATGTCGATCAGACACACAGAATACGACCATGCGGCCTTGATAAGATAGGTGGGCGCAAAACCAAGGACAAGAAGATCACAGGAAAGGCCGACAGCGAGTGACTGAGTTGTCGGCAGCAAGACAAGAGAGCCGAATCACGAGCCATCAAGCTCAGTCAAAAGCTTGCGTTGAGAAGAAACCAAATACTACAATTGCAACCTTGAAGCGTTTCTCTTCTCCCAAACTTGATCCAAGCCTTGCCATCGAACACATGATTCGAGCTCCGTGTAACATTGCCAAAGTGAAAGTGGAATAGGCGCTCGCGTAGTGTCAAAGAGAGTCGCTACATTAACAAGACGCATTTGCATCGGAGCAACTTTGAATACACCCATATCAAAGCCGGCACAATACGGCCGGTTCCCAAGCCGCGTTGCTTGAATCTTGTCGGATGACGGCTTGGCTTGTGCAACAATGTGGTAGCACACATTTGCAATCGGAGCAAAGTCGAGCACCCAATGCGCCCCGCCTCGGCCTCTTCCATCATGTCGCCGATGACGGCGGCCTTCCCGACAGCTGTGTCAGTGGGAACAAGAGAGAGACGTCGGATCATGCGAAGCATCTTCTGATCGGACCAAGGATTTTCTGCTCACCTCGCTTGGACCCTTCTTTCCTCGTCCGCTCTCGCCTCTCGACCCCGCTCGGCCTTTCACTGTTCTTCTTTTGCCTTTCTTTGCCTTTTTATCCGAAGGCGCCATTTTTCCAAACCGCAGCTGGCAACTCATGCGTTTGCCTTTTCGGGGTCTAGACAGTGAATTGGCATCCACAGCTTTTTCGGCGAGTGCTGGCGACGAATCCGAAGTTCATTTCGATGCAATGGACGAGGCGAAAGACATCAGAAGAAGTGCTGAGCTCGTCCAATTCTGGACCTGTCAAGGGTCCAATCAACCCAAATTTCACCGGTGAGACATTGCTCTGTCAACACCTTTCCTTTAAAAAGTTTAAAAAAATATATTTAAGTTGACATTTCTCTTCGGCGTAGCTTGCAAGCCATGCATGGGTTCAGCAAATGTGGAGGTTTCTCTTCCATTTTTTTCCCTCCTTCATCTTTGCATGGACCTCGAACACCACCAACACCATCATCATCATAATTGTCATCCTCAGATGCAACATATCGTATCATCGCTCACCGACTGGGGTTGCACGTCCCAGCTTCCAGCTCTGGACAATCAGTCTTGTGCGCGCGCGATGATTTTGGGTTTGGTTCGCGCCTCTGTTTGGTGACAGAAACAGACATTCATAATTTGACCGCACGCAGATCCACCAGCGGGACCCTCTCGTGTGAAAGCGGTCTGTGCGCCACTCCTTCCTTTGTGCCGACTTGACGAGCATCGAGCCCCGATGAAGGACGATGTCGAATCTCACGCTGTCATCCATCGGCAGGTCCGATACAGGTCGATCATGCCCTTGTTCGTCGGAGTCTTCTCATGGCAGACCTCACAAAGCTGTCTCGCCGAAGAGGCTCAATCTTTTCTTCTACAAGAGCACAAGCTTCAGGGTCACGCGATCAGACAGGACAAAGTGTTCGGAGAGACAGCACAAATCGTTCAAGATTCGGTGGGTATTGTACAAAGTGCAAGCCAGTAAAGATAAGCTGGCAGCACCAAAGCATCAGGCAGGAGCATTCAACGCACGCAAGTGCCGAAGCAATGACTCTGCTTAGATAAGGTGGTGGTACGGCATCATGATCCATTCACTGAACACGGAGAAGCGGACATAACATCGACCGACAAAGAAAAAAGGGTGTTGGTCCTAAACAAACTAGAGACCAGCTTTTGAAGGGCCACAGCCCGGCATGGAAAGACGAAGTTGCAAAGGAATACAAGCAAGTGTACGAAACATTTACTCGTCATCCTCAGCAGCGGCGGCAACGGGAGCGGCAACAGCGACGGGCTTGGGCTGGAGAGCGGCGATCTTGGCACGCTTGGCGAGCTTGTGGTTAGATCGCTGCGAGAGGTGTCCACCACCCCAGTGACGGCGGATCTCCTCAGCCTTGTCAAGGTAGTTGGCCTTGGCGGCCGAAACGAGGTTGGCGAGCTCACGCTCGTCCTCGGAGCGGACCTCCTGGATGAGGGCGACAGCAGCGGTCTTCTTGTGGACAAGAGCACCGATGGAGGCCTTGGACTTGACAATGACGTAAGGGATACCCATCTTACGGCAGAGGGCGGGAAGGAAGACGACGAGCTCGATAGGGTCGACGTCGGCGGCGATGACAACAAGGGCAGCCTTCTTGGCCTCGATCAAGGCGACACAGTGGTTGAGACCGTACTTGACGAAGAGGGGCTTCTTGCCGTCAGCCTTGGCGTCGGCCTTCTTGCCGTCAGCGATGTCCTTGGCAGCGGCATCGAGACGAACCTTCTTCTCCTGCTTGGACTCAGGGCGGTACTTGTTGAGGAGCTTGAAGAGGTTGGTGGCGGTGTTCTTGTCGAGGGTGTTGGCGAACTGGGCAATCGCGGGGGGGACCTTCAAGCGCTGGTTAAGGATAACCTTCTGGCGCTGGAGACGAACGTACTCGGGCCACTTGACGAAGCGCGAGAGGTCACGAGGAGGCTGGATGTCCTGGCCGATACCGAAGTTACGGGGACGCTTCTCGAAGAGAGGGTTCTTGGGGGCCTTGGAAGCCTTACCCTTGGAGTAAGGGGCGGCAGCGGGCTTCTTAGCAGATCCGGTCTTGGTGGCCTTGGGCTGTAAAAGAAAACAAAAGCAAAACACAACAAACAAAGAGAACAAGGGAAAAGCGTAGAAACGCGCGCGGGGGTCATTGAGACGAGTCAGTAATCCTGTGCCATGAATGAAACCACAAAGGGAAGCAGACATTGAAATAGCAACGGGATTGAGACAGACTCGGTGCTCTACAGAGGTGAGAGGCGGCTCGAGCAAAGATCGGAGCGAAGACACAGGTTGACCTCGCAAAGCCTAAAGAAGCTCGGAGCTGACCAAGGTTTCGACGAACGATGCAGAAGCAGACACCCATCACCTCATCCCCTTGTAGTACTGAAGGTAAGGTGGACTTGAGCCACAGGGCGACATTGTGTTCTGCCAAGTTGGCACTATGTCCACCGTCCCACGATCAAGGGACACCGCAATGCAAAGCGGAAGCCGAAAGTCGCGAAAGCGGAATGTGGGAAGGGCGCTCTTCTAGAGTATTGCACTCCAGATATGCTGCATCTCCTTTCAACGATTATCTGCTGGACTGTGATCATTCCGTTGCGATGCATTTGGGTGGCGGATGGTCGAGTACAGCCGAAGCGGCATTGTCGTGATGAAAGTGCCGCTGTTGGCGAAAGAAGGGATTGTTGTCGTAGGAGCACCGCATCGTGTACTCAGATTCCGCATATGCTGTTGTCAATGGCCATGTGTCGAGCCAAGTGCTGGGATGCGTACCATTTTGGATGATATCAACGGTCTTGAGGAGAAGGGTGATGATGGAGAGAAGAGGGAGAGAGTGCCGGGCAACAACGACTCACTTACGCAGAGTCTGCTGACCCGTCCCTGCCAAAATTCTGTCCAGGGCGAGGCTGAGTTCGGTCGCTGCCGCTCTGCCAGCCAAAGAAAAGCCTGCTTGCGCTGGATACTGGACATGCTGTCCGATTTTCTGCTTTTCGATTTGTCGCGCGTCAGGACAGTCATATTGAAAGTCGGCCGAGCTTCAGACAGCACGTGTTGATACATTTTTGTGCCAGAATTTAGATTCGGGAAATGATGAGGTCTAACAGACATGTGAGCCATCTCGATATTTGACCTTGCATTCTCCCGATTTGCAGAAAAGTGCCGACCGGAAGAGCGGGCCGGCTTTTGGGGATTCGCAAAGTAGCGATGATGATGATGTCGGCGGCAGGGATCCGCTAACGGTCGCATGACAAGGTCAGCCGCACTCACTCGTTCGTACCGCCTCCTGATTCTACCTCTTCATACACATCCATATGGACTGACAGCACAGTCACTCGATGGTTGAGGGAACCTGAAGCTCGGACGTAGTCGGAAAAGGCAGGATGCTCAGAAGTCGAGATGCCTGATGGCTCGTGAAACAAGAACCACACCCTGAATGCTCAGGGCACCCGACAGATTGATGCATCTCAAGCACGCGAGCACTCGGACTAGATAGATGCCTGATCAGGTTGCTATCAGATCTCTTAGCCTCGCATCGTGTTACATCGTCTCGACAGCAATTGTGCAAGGTTGACGGTGAATGGTCAGCGAACGGCGTAACGCACGCTGCGAATTACGTGCGATACGAAGCCCATTCTCAACCCAACATTCGAATCGGTGTGTTTGTAATGCAGGAAAGGCAGCAGCAACATCAGCAGCAGGACTAGATTTGGCCGATTTGGCGCTCCGAGATCGATGAGCAAAAGAGATGTTCTTCCTGGTCCTTCCGGTGCTTCTTCCAGCGGCAGACCAGCGAAATGCGCGCTTGGATCAATTTCACGCCAAAAGGGAAAGAAGAAAGTCTAAACAAACTGGCCGTGTGCCTCATCTCCAGCCTCGATTGGAAGACGGACTGCACACACGCACTCCACCTCGCTGTTCTTTTTCTTCTCAAAGGCACTTGTCCAGTCACCGTCGGCCGTACAGCAAACGTCGAGGGAAAAAAAAAAGAAAAGCCAAAGCGCGCTCTCCGACTGCCTCCGTCCAGAGAAGCAACTCGCAGGTTGAGCACAATCTATTTCGTGATCTCGCACAGTCTTCTGCCTCAGCTGTGTTGCCAAATCGCTGCTGATTCGGTCCACCTTTACCGGTCCGTTCATCGTTTCTTACATTGCTACCTCCATCTCGTCACTTTGGTCCATCGATCTCTGCATCCCTTGATCCGTATCTTTCGACATGTTCGCTCGTCAGGCTCTTCGTTCGGCTCTGCCCAAGGCATCCCGCTCCTTCTCCTCTTCCGCCGCCAACAACCGTGCTGTTGCCGTTCTCGGTGCTTCGGGCGGTATTGGACAGCCCCTCTCGCTTCTCCTTAAGCAGAACCCTCTCGTCAGCGACCTCCGCCTTTACGATGTTCGTCTCGCTCCCGGTGTCGCTGCTGACATCTCGCACGTCAACACCCCTTCCACCACCACCGGTTACCAGGCTGACCAGCTCGGTGAGGCCCTCAAGGATGTCGAGGTCATTGTCATCCCCGCCGGTGTCCCCCGTAAGCCCGGAATGACCCGTGACGACCTTTTCAACACCAACGCCTCCATCGTCCGTGACCTTGCCAAGAAGGCCGCCGAGGTTGCCCCCAACGCTCACCTCTTGATCATCTCCAACCCCGTCAACTCCACCGTCCCCATCGTTGCCGAGGTCTTCAAGAAGGCTGGTGTCTACGACCCCAAGAAGCTCTACGGTGTTACCACCCTCGATGTCACCCGTGCTTCCACCTTCCTTTCCGGTATCTCGGGCAAGAAGCCCTCCGAGACCATCGTCCCCGTCGTTGGTGGTCACTCTGGTGTCACCATTGTCCCCCTCCTCTCCCAGGCCAACGGCGGTGACGCCGTCGCCAAGGGCGAGCAGTACGAGAAGCTCGTTCACCGCATCCAGTTCGGTGGTGACGAGGTTGTCAAGGCCAAGGACGGTGCCGGTTCCGCTACCCTCTCCATGGCTTACGCTGCCGCTGTGTTCTCCGACTCGCTCCTCAAGGCCCTCAACGGCGAGAAGGGCATCAAGGAGTGCGCCTACGTCGAGTCGCCCCTGTACAAGGACCAGGGCGCCACCTTCTTTGCCACGCCCGTCACTCTTGGCAAGAACGGTGTCGAGGAGATCCACCCGGTCGGCAAGGTTAGCGCCGAGGAGGAGAAGCTTCTCGAGGCTGCTATCCCCGAGCTTGCCAAGAACATCAAGAAGGGTGTCGACTGGTACGCCGCTTCGCCTTAAATTGACGTGTAGGAATCAGCAAGGAGCGTGTGATGCTGCGAGTGTAGCAGTGTTGCAGGTTCCGTGCCGTACTTGACTCTTGTCTGATACTTGTCAATGCTCAAAATATACATTTTTACCCATCGCTCTCACTCATACCGACCGTCAGCTGTGATAGAAACCACGCACATGGCGAAATGTTTGCGTGCATGAGCATCTTGTATCATCCAATGTAATGTGGGAGGGCTAGTCTGTGGTTTGCTCAGCTTGCACGCAACCATGCACGCATAATAGCCTGGCCGGTGGATGAATGTGTTGAATAGAAAGGTAGGATTAACTAGACCCAGTCGTATGTGTCAAGATTGAATCACTGTGCGTTTGGCGCATCCACGCTGTTGGAACTGAACGTCTCGTTTGTGCCGCTGTAGACGCCCTCATCACTTCTCTGATGCTGACTCGCCTCCGCTGTGAACATGCCTTCGAATCCGCTTGGCTCCTTCCCAACCTC
This sequence comes from Pseudozyma thailandica, assembly GCA_023212835.1. Taxonomy (NCBI): domain Eukaryota; kingdom Fungi; phylum Basidiomycota; class Ustilaginomycetes; order Ustilaginales; family Ustilaginaceae; genus Pseudozyma; species Pseudozyma thailandica. Next base: position 435,497 of record JALCCH010000011.1, read on the forward strand.
GTGTTCTCCGCTCGGTTGCGCACTTGACGCTTCAAACCCGTACTGGCTCTCTGTCCCATTCGCTGAGGCGGCAGCATTGGACAACGCTGCGGCCGCAATGGCTAGCTCGGGAATCCCGTCATGCTCTGCCCCACTGGCGTCCCTCTCGATTGCCAGACCTAGCGCAGAACCCGGGACGAAGCTCGGATCGGTCCTCGCACGTTCCTGATACGCCGCTGCGAGCTCTTCCATCAAATCCGCTTTGTCAAAACAATCCTCATATGAGAGACCGTATTGGCGGAATCCAGCAACAATAATGTCCACCTCACTCCGCTGGAACCGAATCAACATGTGAGCGGCCTGCTCCAGACTCTGTAAAGAGTTGCAAGGGTCCAGACGCAGATACTGATTGCTGCGAAGGATCTCGGTAAGTCCGGCGATGCGAAGGGCACTATTCAGCGCCTCTTCTTGAATGGTTGCGAGAGCAAGCTGGACCCGTTCTAGATCAGGAACCTCTTGGGGCGGAACAGGTTTGTCCAGGACCCTCTTCTTGAGCCGCTCTTGATGGATAGGCGAAGTAGCATCTGACCGATCGGTACCGAAGACACCCATCTCATCAACAAGACGCCAAAGCATGATCCAATTTGCATGATAGTTGATGTCACTCGTGCAGGCGCTCACTGCCGCGATATAGTCCCAATGAGGTGGCCAGTGCGGAAGCGGCACTCCCACTTTCTCCAGATGGTCCACTCGCCACTTCTTGAGCGCCTCCATGATGTCCACCACCTTGTCAAAGCGCACACCTTCAATATGGCTGCGCGGGGCAAAGCACAGGGCGGCGAGCTTACGTTGGAAAACAACAGCGTCATGCATGGAACCAAAGAAAGCCAAGTACGAGTCCAAACTGTCGAGCGGATGCGGTGCTTCTTTCTTGTTGTCAGCATCGCCTGCGGGCGGATCGCTATTGTAGTCCTCGCCAGAAATGAGGCATCGACGCTGGAAGTACACGGACGAAGCTGCGTCGGCCATGCAGGCCAGCCACCAGGTGAAGAGCGTCTCACCACGGAGAGCCGGATCTCTGATTGTCATCACTTTCTCTTTGCAGTTGATGCCCAGGTCGAGCATGTGCTTGATGGCGATAACATACCAGTGCCCGTTAGTGTAGGCAAGCAAGCTTCGATGCCTGGCAGGTACCGGCGTACCCGAGATGTTGAGGTTTCCATTGAAATAGATCGAAGGATGCAACAGCATCGGCTCCATCAAGAAGCATGCCTGAGCATTCTCGAGCGTCGCAACCCTCGCAACTCGTAGGCGGTCCATGATATCCTGCGCTCGCCATGTGAGATGATCTGCGATTCTGTTTCGACCCTGTTCTCGCAACTCTTGAGGTACGGTGAGAATGGGCTGCTCGATGCCGCCCTTGAAGCCAGTGATCTGGTCCGCCTTCTCGGACTCGCCTTTGATGAGCGCAGCCTGAGCTTGGCCATATGCCTTTTGCAACTCAAGCGCACTCTCGTTGCGATCCTGAGAGATGAGAGGGTTTTCGCTAAACTTGGCACCCCATGCAATGACAATGGCGAGAAGAATGTCGGACGGAGGGCCACCAAGCTCTTCGCTTCGTTCGTAATAACGCTTGCGGAATGTCTGCGGGTTGAGCAGTGGAAGCCTTGCATGGACTACAGAGAAATATGTCTCGACCAAATCGTTGACGAAGTCTTCCCTTCGTTGACGATCCAGGAGATGCAGCTCTGCACTCGTAGTCGCTGCAGGCTTTGGCCCTGGTAGATAGGCAGCGGGTAAAATGTTGCGTGTGGTATATCCGGTCGCCGATAGTGGTGCACTACACGGCAAAGTCTGATAGCAATAGATGTTGTGATCGGACGATGCGTAGTCAGAATCTCTTTGAAAGAGGGCATTGAGTAGCCGATCTTGCGACTGCACGACTGCTTCGACGATTTCTGGTGGTTTTGGCATCTCCTTTTTCTCTTCTGGTTGAGCAAGCGAGCTCCTTACACGCTTGTTAGGACGTTTCGAGGAAGACGTCGCCCATTGAACATAAAGAGTAGTGCAATCGATATTCTTGGCCTTGCAATGGTTGCACTTGACTTCTCCTGGATCTCGGTTGCATCGCACTTTGCGACTTCGACAAGCATCACAAGCGCTGTTCTGCTTGCGCGAGGCCATCAGGATAGTCGCGCCGCTCTTGCTGGGTGAGGCGGATGCCGATGGGGGAGCACTAGGTGATTGATACGCTGAGTCGTCATGACTGCTGTTGTTGCTGCTGGAATTGCCCACCGCGTACGAGTTGCTCTGCTGCACACTGTAGTCGGCAACGTCGCGTGCAGTCGGACCGTTCGATGAAGCTTCTGGAGTCCGTTGCGCGGGACTGCTTCCACTCGCGAGGTCCCTTGCTGGGCCAGATGCTGTGTTCAAGGCTGCATTACCATTGCTCTGGCCGTTTGACCGGGATACGCCATCTACCTCGTCGGCTCCTCCAGTGGTGCTCGAGCCAGATGGAACTTGGACAGCGTGTTGCTGTACACTGGATGGTTCGGTCCAGTTGGAAGCTGACGCGGATGTGGACTGCTGCCGACTTGTCTCTGTGTCTTCAGTCATGTTGTCAAAGAGTGCCGGTGTCGAATGCGATCAGCTACGGCCGTGATGATATCGGCGTCGATGCGTGCTCTTCTCTCAGTATCGTTAGTTACCAGGTCTCTCGCAATGGCGAGATAATCACGACCTCCCAATCACAGCTGAGAATCTGTCACGGATGCATACGATGTTCGACGCACTGTCTGTCCGGGGTGCAGGTCAACGATGACGAGCAGCAACGACTGTGATATTGCGAACCTGAGCCTCGCTGGTGTCGACGAAGGCGTAGCCCACTTGCGCCCTGGCCTGTGGCCGTTTGTACGACGGTCCCAGCAAGTGGAAGAGTCTGACGTTGTTGGCTGCAAGATGCGCCGTACTTGAGCGAGGTAACCTGGGCCGTGTGGGGGATTGCGGGTCCGAGAAGATATCGAGTATGAGTGTTGAATTTTGGATGGGAAGAGCGGATCCGAGAAGATGGCGGCGAAGAATGGAGTCGCGAGCGCTTCTGATTTGCATTTTGGCTCCCACTTTCGATGCCCGAATCAAGCCTTCCACACTGAAATTTCACCACAAACAAATAAAGAACAAAGCCGTCGTGACTGAAGCCTGCGAGTCTGCAGCTGCCTGCCTTTTTTCCCTTTCCGGCCATTTGGCGCATCCTTCACGCAACCTGCTTCTCTAACGCATATTTTTGGAGATAGCGGGATCCTGACTTCATCCGCCAGCTACTGCAACACTGCAGAACCAGAAGCAGCGCATCGTCCAGCGTCGTCGGAATCGGACACCTCGAAGCTATTCCTCAATCGCTGACAAGCAGCATAGTCAGAACGTAACACAAGCAAGTGTCAAACAAGAAGGTCCTTTCACAGTTCGGGTCGTGGCCAACTCGTGTTATGTGGCCTATTGCATTGAGGCAATGACATACAGTATTAGTATTGACTATTGAAAAAATGGGTTTCCAGACAGCTTGGGGACATGTTTCAGACCTGAGACGTATCTCTGAACTATCAGCTCATGTTGCAGAGCTAGTGAACATCAATCACTGTGCGGCTGTCCATCCGGTCTCGTCCTCCCATCCATCCTGCGATGTAGAAGCGTGGCGACTGGGCCCAGCGACTGATGAGCCTTGGTTGCTTTGCTGGTCAGCTCTGACCGAAGCAGACAGCTCATCTACGGCCTCGCGCTCCAACTGCTCCATATAAGCTCGCTGAGCCTTCATGACGGGCGTGTCCTTGGCTGCATCACCCGGCAATGGCTTGGCTGCCATCTTGATGGCCACTTCCTTGGGATGTCCTCGCTTCATCGCCCTCCTGACACGCGCAAGGAATGCATTGCGTGCTCTTCGTGCATCAGCAGTGCTCATTCCTAGCGTGACCAACGAAGAGGGAAGATCAGGAATGTAAGTGTTCTCGGGCGCTGCGGTGCACTGGATGCTGATCTTCTTGAGTGGATGCTGCGTGGGGTCCTCAATCACGATGCCGCGCTTCGAAGCACGTCGGACTCTGGCCAAGAATGCGTTTCGTGCACGACGTTCCGAGGCTCGTCGCTCTGCCTCCTCGGTGCTCAGCTGTAGCTTGTGCCGACCACGTCGACCTGGTTTGCCGGCAGTCTTTTGTATAGCAGGATGAGTCTGCGGTCCTTCACCCCGCTTCTGAAAATCCGATGAAAGGCTATCCGAGTCGGACTCCTGGCGCGACGAGTTCTCATCATTGTCCGAATCGAGTGTTTCTGCCGCCGTCCATCGTCGCTGCTTGGTGCCTCGAGTAGCTTTTCCGGAGCGTCCGAAGGCACCACCGATCCTAGAGCCGGCAATCTTGTTGAGCAACGGCAATCTGGACAAAGCTCGGGCGGCTGAGATCGCAGACGATCCGCTGCGTGCAGGAGCGCCGGCATTGGCTTGTCTTGACGATTCGAGAAGTGCAGTCGCGCTCGATTCGTTTAAGATGGGCCCATGTGCCCTAGCCGCAGCATACGAGCTCGCGGCGGTGTCCACCTTCGAGGATGATGAGGATGGCTGCAGCGTGGTGTTAGACTGACTACTGCCCTCTTTAGATCCAGGGGCGTCGGCTTCGGCCTGCACATCTTGCATGACCACATCCTCTGCCCCGGTAGCGCTCGAGGAGGATTTGGACGGCCCGGCCTCTTCCGCCATTCTGCGTTGACGACGCTTGATAACGATCTTGGTAGCTAGCTTCGCTTGGGCGTCCTGAAGCTTCCGAGAGGCACGTCCGACCGCTGCGGTCGAAAGAGACGCAGCTGGCATCGCGGCTGCCGATAACCGGGCTGCATTCGCCATCGGCGTCACTGCTCGCAGGCGTGCTCGCGAAGTCTGTCCGGGCTTCCTGCCCCTTCCTTTGCCTTTGCCTTTCCCCTTGGCCGTCTTACGGGACTTGGCAGAAGGGTCGACGACTGGCTTCACCGCTTTGCCACCGAGGATGCCAGAGCAATTCTCCGCTCCGCAAAGACATTGCTCGGGCGGCACTTGCGCCGTGGGGGCACCTGTGATGTCACGAGGCTGGAAAGCCGACCATCCGTAGTTGTAGGTGAGCTCCTCGCCCGCGGCGATGTCGCGCAGCGCAAAGAGACCGATCTCAAATTCCGCCGAGAGCGCCTCGTCAGTACCGCAGATGATGAATTTTTCGATGCGACAGTTGGGGTCGCATGAGTGATTGGCGTATCGTGTGATGTTGCCTTTGCGTCCTCCATCCAAAAGCTCGCCTGCCGCGGAATCGTAATCGAGCAGGTAGTAATTGCCCGTAGCTTTGTACTCTTCAGTCACTCGCTTGCCGGCTTCGACAAGGTTGATGACTTCACCTCGATACTCGTCGATGAACCCATTCGCCTTGATAGGCTCGAGCGTCTTGAGACCGAAACCGCGGTTTCCATAGAACGCCACAGTGGTTTTGATAGCGGGCCGCCTGCCGAGGCGAACGTTTGTGCAATTAGCTCCATTGGGGCAAGACTTTTGGTCACAAATGAATTGCATCATGCGGTTCATGCAATCGCTGCCGCAGTCGCTTCCAGGTACGCAGCTGCAGAGAGGAACTTCACCGTGCAACTTGGGCCGGGAGACGTACTTGTTCCTGCTGATATGCTGATAGCGAGGAGGCTTGCGCTTGGCGTTGACGCGTTCGCGAAGTTTCTCCAAGTTCTTGTGAATTGGGTAGGGCAGGCAAAAGTCACGCTCCTCCGTCAGAAGCTTAGCGCCAAAGTGGATAGGGTAGGGGAATACCGTATTCGGAGTGTCTGCACGAGCCAACGACGAGGTTGAAGGCACAGCTTCAGCTTCGCCTGCATACAGACCAACAACTTGATACGTTTTGCCATCCTTGTCCTGCTTAGTGGCGCGCCTCAGCCTCCTAGCTTCTGCATTAGCCGCATTCGGGGGACGTCCTCTGCGAGCAGGTCCTGACTGCCTAGATTGCGAGGCCGACTGCGAAGGTCCAGGCGAGTCCATCCAGTCGTCGCTCACATCGCTCAGCTCGCTGTCATCATCAAGCAAGTCGAGGTGATCCTGCGTTGTGAGAGTGGAGATCTGTGATGTCTCCCGTGACATAGCGGCAGAGGCCACGGCGGGAGGCTCTGCCCTGACCTCAGTGGGCACGACCGGCGTTTTGCGCGGTCTGCCCCTCTTGCGTCGCGGCGTCTGTTCTTGCTCCGTCTTGTCCTCGACTAAGGCATCAGCTTGGGCAATAGGTTCAGCCGCTGGGCTGGCAAGCGATAAGCTGCGTTTTCGCGAGCGCGTTATGACAGCGTCATCCACAAGTCCCACGACAGGACTCATCGAAACTGCTGGCGAGTGGTTGGCGTAGTTACGGGATCCCTTGGGCCGACCAGGTCCTCGCTTCACCGGCGTGCTGGCCACTTCGATGACCGTGTCTTTGATCGCATTTGCAGCTTGGTTCTTGTGGCTCTCCTCCGAGGCGATAACAGCCGGGGATGTGGAAACAGTGGATTGAGCAAGTCGCGAAGGCGAGAGCGCGGGTTCTTCCGTGACCTCCGATGGTGCAGGTACGTGGCGCCTTGGTCGTCCGGGTCCGCGCCTCTGCACTGGGGACGTGGCATTGTCGCCGACAGCATTGTGCTCAGCAACGATGTTCTTTCGTAGTGTTTCCGGCGTAGATGTGTCTAGCGTTGAGGGCAGTGACAATCGAGTGCTTCGACGTGCTGACGCACCGGGCGAGTCTGTCAGTGATGCGGGTGCAACTGACGCGATGGGCGTTGCCGTCTGTCGAACTACCGGAGAGGGTGCTGCAGTTTGCGTGGTGCTTTGAACAGGCGCCGACTTTCTCGGCCTTCCTCGAGGCCGCTTGACGGGCGGTGCCTCGGGCTGTGGTGCATCCGGTGACGCGTGCTTTCGTCTCAGCGGACTGGCGAGCAGCTTGGCATCGAGCTCGTCCCTCCTCTGCAGCGCCTTCTGCACGCTGGACCCAGTAGAGACGATGCGAGCGGATCTGCGGCTGGGCGTGGGCGTCGACGACGAGGACCGGCTAGTCTGTCCTTGAGCATCGTTCCTGCCATGCAACGCGCGAAGGGCTCGAACAGGTGTCTTACTGCCTTCGCCGCGCTGGTCCCCGGAGTCGGACGTGTCGCTGTCGTCATCGGCAGAGCTGAGGGAAGAAAGTGTGCTGTCCGAGCTGACATTGAGATCGCTGATCATTGAAGTAGAGTATGATCGTTCGAGGGTGGTGACGGATCGGCTGTTGTCTTGGCGGTCGGTCAAAGATGCGGACAAGGCTGGCAGGGTAGATGCCGGCTGGTCTGGTAAACTGGTGTTGGGGCTGGATGCATTTGGACTGGCAAGCTCGTCGTCGGAGCTGTCGGATGTACTAGCCTCGACTTCGCTGTCGGAAATGACGATGGGGTTGGCGAATGTGCTCTTGGCTGGCTTTGATGAGGTGGAAGCTACGAAATGCGGACGAGCCTGAGATGAGAGCGTGGTGCGGGATGAGCCACGCGGAAGCGACGGAGACTGGCCGTTGCCGTTCGCGCCGATCTGACTGTTGCGAGCAGCACGGGTCGCAGTCTTTGTAGCCGCGACCAAAGTATTGGTGGTCTCTGAGGCGATGGAGGCTCGAGGTCGGACAAGAGATGAGCCGGTGGCCGACGAGCTGCTGGCGGCTGACGGCCTCGAGCCATGCGTTCGAGGAGAGGGAGCCATGGCGAGGGCGAATTAGGGTGTGACTTGGACTTCTGGATTGGATGAGTAGGAATTGAGATGTGCAAGATGTTGGCGTGCAAGAAAAGCGGTTGAGTACAGTGGCTGGCTTGTCGTAGTAGAGAGTCGATATTTGCGTCAAATGACGATGAAGGTGATGACAGTGATGCTACCGACTCGTACTATGCTGTTAGCGGTGGCTGTGCGTGAAAAGGGCAATCATGACGGAGGGAATATGCTGGTTGGAGAGTAGATCAAAATCGCCAGTGTTCGGCGCCGTTGTGCTATGAACGAAGATTGAAATTCAAATACGGTGAAAAGACGAGATTTTGAGCTCAATGGCGAAGAAAGGACTAGATGCTGATGATTAGAGCAGGTCGATGCTATCGTGAGAACGAAAACGGTATGAGAAGGATGGCAGACGATTCGGTGAGAGTAGAAGTGAGTGTTGACCGGAAAGATGGTGGGAGGAAGACAAGAACGGGGAAAGGGTGCGACGGATAACGATGAGAGTGGACGGGAAGCAAAGAGCTGCTGAGCGCTGCAAAGTTACAGCAACCGAGTCTGTTTTGCGCACTCAAGTCACAGGAGCTGTGCTGAGTGAGGATTGCGTGAGTACATGAATGATTGAATGCACGCTTGACTGACTCGCAGAAGAGTTGCTGGTGGGCCGAGGCACGAAAATCCGACGGGCCTTGAACTCAAGCTCTCTGTTAAAAAAACAGAGCGGCGCGACCCTTCTTTTTCGTCCGGTGCCTGTGCGTGCGTGCGGCGTGCCGATATTGACTTGTCTGGGGAAGATGAGCTCTGAACGCGAGTCAAAAGGCGAAGAAAAAGGGTCCTTCCAGTGAGCCATGCACAACATAAACCAACAAGAAACAAGAGAGAAGAAGAACAGCAGCGGGAAATTCACATCCAGCCATGCATAATTTCGCACACCTCACGCACGCTCCAACGATTCGCGTCTGCTTTTGCGTCGCTTCGCGCTTATTTTGATTTTTGAGCTACAGCCCTTCTTGTTTCGAAATCGTCAGCCGAAACGAGCCGTTCAGCCAGCCGTTCAGCCAGCTCCGCAAGCACGAAGATGGTTCCAGCCTTTTCGACAGGAGATCGTTCCAGCGGGAACATCTCAAAGTATATGATGAAATCACAAAATAGTGAAGGCTACGACTTGAATTGGGCACGGCACTATCGGATACAGCATGTGATTTCAGAGCTGCTGACGGCTCGGTTCGCTGCCAAAGACAATCGCTTCGCAGACTTCAGACCGTATACATGTCGACTCGTGCGAACGCATCGCTCAAGCAATGCGCAATTACTGCAAAACCTATCTGATGACTCGATCATCACAATCGACAACAGGAGGCGAATGCGCCCGACCACGATCAGGAACCACGCTTTATGGTTCACGAGATGGCCAGAAGCAAGTCATTCGCCAACAGTAAGAAGTTTGTGGAAGGAATACCAATATAGAACGTCAAATGAACTCGATTCGACCATTACCCAACGCATGTTCGCTTGTTGGTCGGTCTGAGCGTTTCGACAAGCAAGCTGAGCATCATGCAGGTTGCATTAGCTTTACACACATGACGATGTCTGCCCCTTTCTGTTCTTCGGTGAACACGAAAGTCAGCGCTTGGGCCTCGTTTCATTCTTGCGGATCTTGTGCGCGCAGCAACAAGCATTCACAGTCAAGGTCATCGCTGAGACGGTGTGTGCCAAACAAAGCTGACAGAAGACGTGCCACCAGAAGCCGCAATCCTTTCTTGCAGCTTAGGTATCAGGATTCAGTCAGATCAATCAGAGAACCACGGCCTCGTTTACGACTCGCGACTCTTGCTCCAGCATTCAAAGTATAAGTATAAAGATACATGCATCGGATGGACCTAGACATACAAGAGATATCGAGGAAAAGCTCCGCTCGGCGTCACAAATCAGTTCACCGTCGCAGACTGGTGCGAGCTGCCCAGATTGCCATAGCTACCGGAACCAACTCCAAACTTGCGTTGAAAGTGGATCAGCTCGCGTGTCAGCTCCTCCATCAAGCGCATGCTCAACGGCAGCGGCTCCGCATTCCCTTTCGCGTTGACAGTGCTTGCGTCCTCCGTCTTTGCCTCCATTGCTGATGTCTGCTCTGTTGCTGGCTCCCCAGTGGCGCTTGCTCCTCTTTCCGCATGACCAGCCGCATCTTTCGCGTCCTCTTGCGTAGCCTCGACGTCCATCTCAGCCTCTTCCTCCAGTTCTTCCACATACGAGGGCACAATGCCAAGCAGCTTCATGCGCTTCTCTCGTTCCACCGCCTCAATCTGGCTCCTCGTGACGTACTCGCCAATATTGCGTACACGCTTTCGCATCTCGCCCATCGTCATGCGACGGCTTGGGAAGCGCACTTTGGTGGACGACTCGATGGACGAAATCACCTGGAATGGGGCCGGGAACGAGGCGGCAGCTGGCGGCGATGGGGCTGAACTACCAGAACCGCTCGAAGTGCCCTTCTTACTAGCTCCTGCGCCATTCTCCGCTCCTGAACCGGAGGCTCTCGATGAGCCTGACCGAGAGCTCGAGTTGGGAAGCAAGTAGGAGAGGTGGGTGAGGTGTTCGGGAAGTCCGACTTGTGTCGTCGTTGTCTGATGGGCGCCTCGACCAGAATTGGAGTACTCGCCAGGAGCAGGCGTGCTGACCTGACTGCCGTTATCCCTTGCGGCTGCACGGCGAGCATTCTCGGCTCTGCCTTTGCTGGGACTCGGGCTGGGCGAATGAGAGGTGAGGTTCGATGTAGAGCTCGATCCAGTCTTTTGCCCGTTGGTAGCCGGTGCCCCGTTGCGATCCTTGTTGCGATAGGTATATTGATTCGGATGACGCGGCTTTGAGGCCGAGTCGGCAGTGACTGAGGCTTCGCGCGCCGTGTACTGGTTGTTGCCCTTCTTCTTCTTGCTCTTGTCCCGCGAGGCCGATGCTGCGTGATCCGCGGATCCACTAACTTCATCCTCGTCCATGTCGGCATCGCCGTCGTGCTCGTGAGCGTGCTGACCAGTGCCTGCACTCATGCGTCGTCTTTTAGCTGCGTCTGTAGCGGCATCAGCAGCTTCCACAGCCTCCGGCATATCAGCAGCACCTTCGCCGTTGTCATCGGGAAGACCGCGCTTGCGTTTCTTGCCGCCCTTCTTGTCATCGGCGCCTTCCCAGACTTCGCCGTCAGCAAGGAGACCGGGTGGTAACGGCTCCCAACCGCCATAAGCCGAGTCACGGCTGTTCATGGTGCTGCGCCTCTTGGGGCTCTTGGGCACCTCCTTGGAGTGCGAGGAATCATGGCGCGAGCTAGAGCCGCCTTTCCTGTCACGCGAGCTGTAGGCAGCGGCTTCCACGGCTTGTTGTCTTCTTGCATTCTCTTGAGCAAGCATCGCGATGGCCTCTTTGGCATCCTTGAGCTCCCTCGCCGAATACTTGGCACCCTTACCGTGGCCCTTCTTTGAGGACTTGGGTAGCAAGCCAAGCGATCGTAGCAGCGGAATGTGCAGCTCGGGCCGGCATTGCTCGCAGAAGTAGACATCAGGGCAATCCTCTTCGACCTGCATGCCCATACAGACACAGTGCTGCCAGCATTTGCATGTTTCGCACTGGATCATGAGACCGACATTCTCGTCAGCACTGCCGCAGACACAGCGGGTAACGCCTTCATCGCCAGCCTCATCTTCGTCGATGTCGCCCTGTTCATCCGCATCGTAATCGACCTCGCCTTCTTCGGGAAGGCCATCGGTTGCGCTTGGGTCCTCCGTCGCTTCATCTTCCTGCGCAAGGTCCTTTCCTTCCTCGGCTTCAGCCTTGGGATCGGCCTGAGCTTCGCTCGTGACCTCTCCCAGTCCTGTCGAAGATTCGGCGGTCATCTTGCTGTCTTGGGCTGACTGTGCAGCAGCAGCACCGGCATCGTTCTCGTCGACTGTGGCGGCATCAGTCGGCGCAGGACCTTGCAACGAGGTGTCGTCGGCATCCGGCTCTGTCTTTGGGACGCGGGCTTTCGGGTCTGGCGAGGCCCCAGGACCACGTCGAGACCGACGCGGACCAACTACCCCGTCATCCGCGCCATCGCCAAAGGACCCAAGACCGAGCTGTGCGAGTTCTTTGTTGGTCGAAGAGCTCTTTGGCTGGGTATCATTGCTGCCGTTGCTGGATTCAGCTTCAGGCTCTTGATTTGAGGCAGAGGCTGGCTCTTGAGCCGCTTCAGTGGAGTCGGCAGGCGCTTCAGATCGTTCGATGTTGGCTGCAGCGTCTGCACCTGTTGATGTCTCGGAAGCGACGGATGGCTCGGTTGCTTCTACGGCATCCACGGCACCTTCATCTTTAGTGGCATCTTGCTCCTCACTGCTGCGCTTCGAGCTTGCCGACTTGCCCCGTGAGTTTCTGGCAGACTTTTTGGACCTGGAAGACTTTTTGGATGGAGATGAAGTGGCAACTTTGTCGTCTGATTCTGCTGATTCGAGAGATGCGGCATCGTCCTGGGCGGCTTCTGTGGATGGCTTGGCCTCAGACGCAACTGCTTCCGCCTGCGCAGACTCGGCTTCTGCGTTCGATTCGGTCGCTTCGCTCTCTTCTGTCTTGAGCGTTGAGCTGTTCTCTCCGGCATTTGGCTCAGACGAAGCTGGTGCTGTCGTGCCTGAGGTGGGAGGGTCTGCCTCCGGTGCAGCAGCTTTGGCTGCCTTGCCTGCCATCCTGCTGTGCTGAAGAGCGCGAGAGGTGAAGTTAGAGCCGGAGGAGCTGAGGGGCTGAAAGCGGTTCGCACGCTGCCTTGGTAAAGTCACAGGCTGAGCGCAAGGCTACCAGTGTCTGAATGAGGATCTTTGCGTTGACGGCTGCCGGGTCGCCCAAGCGGACGACAGTGTTGGAGTGAAAGGGAAGCGGAAGGCCAGCGAAGGAGCGAGGTGCCGTTGGCGCGGAAGAGAGACTAGCGAGGCAAGGTTGCGGAGATGGACTGAAGAGGGCTTAGAGCTGGTGCTGACCCTGCAATCTCGCCCGGATGGGGATCTACGCACTGCAATGATATGTGACGGGGAAGTCCGAGGGCGAATGCTGAAGACCTGGCTGTAGTGCGGGAGATGGAGTCAGTTTTGAGGATCGGAACGTCATGCGAGAGTGGGGCAGGATGGAGGAAGGTGGTGGAGGTGCATCGCTGAGGTCAAGATGGCTGAGCAGAGTTCTAACGGAAGGGAGGCTGGGAAGGCAAGGTCGCTGCAAGCTTCAGAACTAGGGAGGACCAGTCGAAGAGGGTCTGCAGAGGAAAGTGTGAATGAATTCAACCGAATGTGAATCGGTCGCGGATGCTGGATTACAGGCAATTCCGCATCCCAGACAGTCACGGTCAAGAATTCATCGAGAGAAATCACAGAGCACTGACTGACCGCGACCTGCAGCTGATTGTGAGGAATTTCGAGTCGCGGTCAAGCTTTGCTTGGCCTGACCGTCCTTCTATATCGTGCATCAGCCGAAGGAAAACCCCGAATCATGTCCGAGGTCTTGGTCTAACAGAAAGAACATTTTGCTCGCAACTGCCTTGCGCTCTATAGCGGAATACTCAAATAAACCATTCAAACAGGCACGAATACCGAATGGAGACTTGATCTGAAACGGGCAAAGATCGATTGACGAACATTGACACTTTGGCAGCTGAGCTTACTCCTTCCAGGCACCCTTGTCGAGACGGGCGATGGTGTCAAAGTATACAGAGGCCTGGAAGGCGAGGGCTTGGTCGCTCCCGACTTGCCTGCGTGTGAACTCGGCCTCTTCGTGATCGATGACGATGGGCTGTGCAGGCGAATGAAGCAAATGGGGCAAGGATGAATGACAGTCAGCTTTTCAGTTCGGTCTGGGAGAGCCGATGTTTCCATCTTGAGTGTGGTAAAGTGAACGTACCTTGGTGCCTCGGGCGGCAGCAGCAGCTTCAGACAGGAGCATAACTTGGCAGTGCTTCTCGAGAGCGATGCTGTGGTTGGGAACAAAGTATGCGAAGAGTCGAGTCAGTGATTTCTGCGTTGTGTATCGCCACCACCTCGCCAGAGGAATGGACTTACTAGTAGCCGACGGCAGCCTCGATCGAGGTACCAGCTGAGAGGATGCCGTGGTTCTGCAAGATAAGACAGCGGTTCTTGTCGCCGAGAGCGTTGGCGATATTGTTTCCCTCCTCATCGGCAAGCACGACTCCGCCGAAATTCTCGTACAGACCGCACTGGCCGTACAAGGCGCAGCTGTCCTGTGTTGTGATCTCGACTGTGTTGACACATCGACGACGAGGAGATGAATATGAAAAATCCATATCAGTACCGGACCGGCGCGCGAGACAGTCCATGGAAGCTGAGAACACTCACTGTTTCTGCCAAGCGTGGCGAAGGCCTTGCCGTACATGGAGTGGGAGTGACAGGCGGCATCCAAGTTGGGTCGAGCAGTGTGAATGGCGTGATGAATGGCAAACGCAGCCTGGTTGTAAAGCATCCTCTCGGGGCGACCACCGTCCACGATAGCACCATCAGGGCTGATGAGCAGGAGATCGGAGACGGTCATGTAACGGAAAGGCACACCGAAAGGGTTGACCCAGAAGTGGTCCTTAAGAATAGGATCACGGAAGGTCAAATGACCAGCAACACCCTCTTCGTAGCCGAGCAGACCAAACACTCGGAAGGCCTGCGCAAGCCTCTCCTTGCGACCCTTTCGCTCCTCCTCGGGAGTGTCATAAGTGACAGGCTAGACAAATAGGAAGGCAGAATACATAAGGTGTTGAGCATATTTTCCAATGCAATGGTTCATTTCAGCAGTAAAGTGACACGGCGATGTGGACGCTCACCTTGGGGAACTTGAACTTGGGAGCGCCCTTCTGGACCTCCTTTGCGGCAGGCTGGGACGAAGGCACGTTGTCGGTGGCAGTAGGTGGCGACATGATGTTGAAGCTGAATCGGTGTCAAGGTTGGAGACGCGGTGGATGTCGAGAAGCAAGTCAAGCCAAGCGGGTATATATCAGAATGATTGTGGGAGGATGTGGCAAGCAGAGGCGCACAGGTAGCTAGCGTGAACAGGATAGCACATGCGCGCAGGGCAGTTGCTTGTTTGCTTGCTTGCGTTGCATTGTCCCAACCCCCACGCCTAGAATGGTCAGCAGACGCGGACGACTTCCCTCAGACGACCCTTCTGAGGCTATGGCCTCCGACAAATGTCACACGCTCGGCTGCAGCTTACCGACGAGCCGGCAAGGCTGATAACATGACACACCTTCTGTGCTGCTGTGCTTGCTTGCTGTTGCCACGGAACTCAAGCCAGCCTCGTTTTTGCGGGGAAGTTTGGAATATTCAAGCCTCAATTGATTCAAGTGCTCTGCTGTCCTGCTGACTCTTAATCAAAAACCTTGAATTGGATTCGCAACTGTTCAAGTGGGAGCGCGAAGGCAACTGCTTAGACTGCTAAAGTGCCTTTGCCTTTCCGTAGAGTGCCTTCGCATTTCCATAGCCGGAATCACAGACTGTTCGCCGTTGAATTTGCCGACAGGGTTCCCTCGTGCAGCCAGATGGCAATGCAACGGATCTCGGAAGTCACGGTGGGATGTGCAAATAGGAAGAAGTGGAGATGCTTGCCATTCTTCTGAGGTCCGATCCTAATCTTCTCACACGAAACTCTTGTTTGGAGCCATCTTTCCACTCCATGACGTGCTAGCTGTGCAGCCAACAAGCACTTTCGCAAAATGCCACTCGTCATTCCGGACTCGAGTCAAGCTCCCACCGTTGTGGGAGACTACTCGACTGTCACCACCGAGGCGTTGCGTGGGCTTAACGCAGAGACGTTGGTTCATGAGATCAAGCGACTACAGGACAGCATAGCTCGCCTGGAAGACTCTAATCGCCAAATCGAGCAGTTCGTTCAAGAATCTGGCAGCGACCTCAATGATCATGATCGCAACGAAATGCGCAACGCTTGCTCCGACAATGACGGCACCATTGCAAAGCAGAACAACGTCGTGGAAATGCTCTTTGACGTGTTGCAAGAGAAGACTGGTCACACGGATACGCAGTCCCACTACGGTCTCACACGGCCATCACAGGTAGCAACGATAGCGAACGCAGCCACCAACGAGACAGCCCCCATGCAAGAGGACGCGGAGGCTGAAGGCGTCTTCCTCTGATTGCACCTTCTTTGTTGCGAGATATCAGTTCTACCCAGTCAAAGGCCCACGTTGATCATTGGCACGGCTTGATACGAACGCTCAGCAAGCATCGAGTGTCGTGTAAATATCATCGGTTGCAAATGATCCCTTTCGGCTACATGGTCAAACTCAATCTGGAGGACGATTCAGAATCAAATCCACTCGCCCGATAATGCCTTGACTTCGATATCCTTACTCGAGAGTTTGAGCTCCTCGAGGATCGCATTATCCGACAGCTTCTCACTGTCTTGTTCGGCCAACTTGTCAAGGGCTGCAGACAGAAATTGGTCAATGGAGGAAGAAATAATCAGCATCGGCACACCTTCATCGTCCGCCACAAGCAAATCAGCTGACCTACCTTCACTCTGTTCGTCGCCCAGACCCTTCAAGCCGTCGTCCTCTTGTTGTTCTCGCTTGATCAGCAAGAGCTCGACGCCAGTTCGATCGAGAAGATCAGGCTCCTCGGGTCGAGCATACCGATTGCCTTTTTTGTTGACGTCTCCACCAAAGTTCTCCTGTAGCTCCTCCTTTGTCAGGATAGCGCGCTGCTCTTCAGGCAACCCCGCGGCCGGCGCTCCAGGTCCTGTTGGAGCAAGGGTGGGATTTCGCATCTGCACCAGTACCGAAGAGGAGGGATGCAGTCCAAGTTCTTCTTGCACCGAGCCAAAATCGTTGCTGCTCGGATGTGAGAGATGATACGTAATTCGCACCTCTCGTGTCGAGGGCGGATCGGTCGTCTTGATGCTGAGTGCATAATGACCGCGTCCAGCAGGCCTAGCAGCTGGCTTGATCCGATCCCCTGTCAGTACAGACAAGCCAATTGAAAGCAGAGGATAATTTGTCCCGTCATTACATGCATCCGCTCATAGGAGTTGCAATCTGTCTGAGTGCTCTGATACTTACCTCGTGTCTTGGTCGAATAGCGCTCCTCGCCCATGCCATCGGCAACCTTGTTCAGGTCGGCGCCAATGTCAGCGATGGTTGCCCAGATAGCTTCATTGTGTCGGCCACCGATACCTCCAGGCTCTTGTCCAGCTTTGATCGCCGCCTCAGGACTAGGCATACGCTTCTTACCGAGCGATAGAAGGCGGTAAGCAGTGGGGTTTGGCGGTTCTCTCTTATCGCCTTCTTCCTCCTTTTGGTCACCTGGCGCGGGCGCTGTGTCGGATTCGCTGGACCTCGGAACGAGCATCATGAATGTGTTTCCAACATCGTCGATCGACTCGGTGCCGCTTGATTCGGCCTTGTCGGCGGACATGACCTTTGGTCGATAGAAGAAGTAAATGCTGTTTTCAGAGAGCAGATGTCTTGCAGTTAGCAGCTGGGTGGTCACTTTTTTGGAAGCCTGCCTCATGCAGGATACTCACAGTCCCTTCTCAGATACATGCCAAGGCACCTCTTTTGGCGCCTCGCCGGACTTCTTCTGGTCTGAAGACGAGCCGTCCTTGTTCATCTCGACATCATCACCCTTCAATTTTTCATCCATCTTCTTCTGATCTCCGGAGAGCTTTGCTGGCTTTGATGCACCTTCCTCCTTCTTGCCACTTCGCTTGCCGGAAGTTTCAGCCTTATCGGTCGCATTGTCTTTTGCATCTTGCTTGTCGTGGGAGGAGTCGGTCTTTCTGCTCTTAGAGCCGTCGTTCTCTTGCCCAGAGTTTTTGTCGTCTGCTGCGGAGTCGGTCTCCTTCCTCTTCAAGCCGGCGGTGATTTGGTCTTTCTCATCCTTAGAGGCGGTGTCTTCCTGTTGGGAAGGATGCTTGTCGTCGAGTCGAGTTTGACGCATGATGTGGTATTGTCTAATTGGCTTCCGAAGCTTATTTTTAGGTCGGTCGTAGAGGCTTCCTGGGACTGGCTTCAGACAAGAGATGGTGGTAGGCAAGATGCCCGAGACACGAGGGCTACGAACGATGCTGATGCAAGTAGAAGGCAGCTAGCTGTCCACTGACTTAGCATGGTCGTGAACATCTTTCGCTCAGCTCATGCCCCTGCACAGAACGACATGAATAATCAGCTGCAAGCATCGAAATTCTGGTTTCTTGATTTTTTTTGTGACGTGGGGGTGGAGGTGGAGAAGTCAATATGAAGACGCGCTCAGAGAACGCTATGAGATAGCACAATCAGCAATCCCGGGCAAATACGTCGGTCGCCCTTTCGGTCTTCTATCAAGAGAGCTAGCGGAATCTAGAAGGTTGGGTCGAAGACTCCTAGCAGCCGCAGTGGAGCTGAAGTGAAGTAGGAGAGATGTTACAGCGTCTTGAAGTAGTCTCAGCAAGAGAAGGAAAGGCTAGGTCTGGGATGATTGTACATGGCCCTCATGCTGGCGAGCTGTACTCGTCACTCTTCTGAGGGTTAGGGTTATCCTCCTGGCCCTTCTCTGATAAACATCACGATCTTTGTCTCTCTGACGGATAGGAACACCTTCTACACGCCTGCCAATCTTTCGTTGATGGACTATCACGTTGTCGCTGGCCATGCCATCTACCAGGCAGGCTAAACGGAAAATGATTTTCACTGCACATGGACACGACATGTACAGTATGCCAACGGACTCGGGCTCATCGAATACAGCGAGGTACGGCAGCATGATCCCACTCTTTTCGCTTGCATCTAGCATGTACAGTACTGCTTTTGTCTGGTGGCAAGCTGAGTTCAATCCCCTGTCACTTGTGCATGGTAGAGCTGTGAGACATTGAGACCGACGTCTGTGAATGATTCGTCGCCAAACTTACACTACCCTTTCTATCTGTTGTGCAGCAGTGGAACAAGACTGCAGTTGCACTGATAAGGTCGAATCTATTTGGCATCACCTTTGTGCTCATGCTTTGGCTCCTTAATTGGATTGCAGTCTCATTACAATGTGCGCAAAGTCAAGGTCCGTGTTTGATAGAAAGGAAGCTGCTCGAAAACAGATAGGGTGCAGAGCACGTGCTAGTACCGTACATCCCTTTCGCGCTGTTTTCCAAAAAGGATTGGATGCCACCTGTGCTAGATCAGGCGGCAGTACTCTGGTAGAGTACAAGAACAGCAAGATCACAATTTGATTACAATACGGAGAAGAGTAGGATTGAGGGGAGGCCATGAGAGGTGTTGGGCGGCGGGGTGAGACACGCAGTTAGGCCTCCGAGGCTTGTATTTTCAGATTCTGGCCCTCGTTGAAGCAAACCATCCATACTATCGTGTGGCTGGCCATGCTGAGACTTCGGCATGCTAGAAGCAGTCCAAGCCAAGATGGCTAACGCTGAGGCTGATGCTGTAGTTCCGTTTTAGGTTTTCGGAACAGGCGGGGCTGCACGTCAAGCGACAGGCACAATGATTTAATCCGGCGTTTTTAGAAAATCGCTCAGGGTCATCTGTGCGCTATCTGAAGAGAGCATTTGCGCACGGATCGGAGTTGCGGAAGCTTTTCTCCACAAAGTGACCCTGCGACATATTTTGTTTTTTCTTTTTCTTTTTCTTTTCTTTTTGACAGCGCACGACTCTCATTCTGAAAGCAACAAAGCTCGGATCGGGAGTGGCTTGGCCTGGCTTGAGCGTCAGCTGCGCTTTGCGCTGCTTGATGAGACCCTCTCCACTCCTAATTATCTTCAACCTCTCACCATCATCACATTCGAAGCTCTCGCGCTGTTTCGACCCTTTAACCCTCTCCAAGTAGCTCAGATCTGGCAGTGCCGGGTAGATTGTTCTATACTCAACCGCTAGAATTTGGGTCAAGATGAGCTCGCAGGTCGGTGGCAGCGCATCGTCGCAGGCTCAGCCAATGGGCCGTCAGAAGAAGAATTCGATTGGCAGTTGGTTCTCGAAGAAGTTCGGTCGAAGACCAAGCGAGGCAGCTTCCGGCTCGCAAGATCCTCCTTACGCCAACAATACCGCTGCCAGCGGTACAGTGCCAACAAGAAAGGGTCCCGGAAAGGCGTCGAATGAACGAAACAAGACAGCGACATTGCCCACTATCAATGGCAATGCTACCCGCGGCGCGGCTCAGCAGCAGCCATTCGCTCCCGCGTTCGCTCCCAATCAAGCTCACGGTCTTGCCAGCACGCTCACAGTGCCTGACAACGATGGGCCTGCCAGCGGTAGATTGACGCCTCCGCCTCAGCTCGATGGTATTCCAACGCAGGAACCACTTGGTGCCATCGATCTGCCTAGATCGCCTCGCCCTGATGCCGGCTCTGTCATGACAGAGCAGGACCCAGGCACGCTGTCGCCCAGCACAATCACCAATGTCAAGCCGCTCGAGCCTGTCGCACCAAGCGCAGGCGAACATACTCTTCAGCCTGAGGCGCCGGGATCGTCCGGTGTGGCTTCCGCCTCCGGCGCAGCTCCTGCGATTCCTGCCGCGATCGTATCGGAAGCCCCGCTCGTGAATGCTGATGTAGGGGGTGAGCCATATACAGACGATGAGAGCAGCTTCAACGCCCGCGATTCGATCGGCAATCGAACCATGGACACTTCAAAAAGTCGCGCCAGCACCAAACCGACTACACTCATGAGTCTTGATACACGCGAGCCTACGGTCCTTCCAACAACTCACATTGCTCAGCCGCGCGGCGACGTAGGTGAAGACTCATTCGGCACCTCGCCTCGCCTCAGTACAGGACCGCGTGAGGGCTCTGCCATCCACTTTGCTTCCAACAGTGTATCTCGCAGCACCAGTGGACAAAACGCCAGCAACAGTGGCAACAACGCAGAGGGAGGTAGCAACTTCATCAACGTGCCTAGTCACTCGAGGCCGCACCCAAACAACAACCCACACCCATCGGCCATACCCGCCGACAATGCCAGTGTGCTCACTTTGGCGTCATCCACCGCCGGTATGAGCCTGGGCGGTGCCAGTCGACACCACCACGCGCCCAGTATGGGTGGAGCGAGGAGTGTTGGCGGCAGTCTCATGGGTGATCGTCGCAACAGCAGTGATACGTATGCCTCACTCAAGGCTCTGCCACCGCTCAGCAGGCGCGGGAGTGATTCGTCCTCGCGCACACGTGAGTCAGTCGCTGCCAGCGCAACCGGTCAAAACTCGCATCAAGCCATGTATGCCGGAAGCATCACTGCCGGACCTGGTGCGCCTACCGATCGTGTCAGCCTGCACCGCACTCCATCGCAAAAGACAGTCGCTACGCAGCTCTCGATTCCTCTCTCAGCGTCGGCATCGAATCCCGCACTTCAGGCGTACGCCAAGAGTGAGCATACAGCTAATGGCAGCCACGTGCACTTGGCGTCAGTCGGAGGAGCATCCCAAGCGGCGCATTTGACTTCTGAACCAGATTTTGAGGCAGCGAAGCCACGCCAAGATGGCGTTGTTCCGGCAGTTGAAGCGGAACAGCCGAAATACGCAGCTGAAACAGCCGAAGCATCCAATGAGGCCGTTGTAGAGCCCGTCGCTGCTGAATCGCAGTCACAGACCAAGGTACCAGCGGAGGGCTTGCTCGAAGCGCAGGCGAGCAACCTTGCAGCTACCGAGCACGACAAGACGCTACAGACTGTTGCGCATGATGCGGCCGGAGATGCCAAGGCGGAGACGGACGCGGCTCCGATTGTGGCCGAGCAGGAGCCGTTTGATGTGCCTGGCGGACCGCCCGTCGCATGAAGAAGGAAAATCTCATCACATGTTTTGAATGTCCGCAACAGCATAGCGGTGCAATCTAGTTCTCACGCCATTGCAACGTCGCTTTGCATCATGTTTTCAGTCAGGTGATTACCTCATTGCTGAGATGTCAAATCTCAAGTCTGTGGTCGAGTTGTAGAGCTCCATTGCATCAAAGGGGAATGTCTATTGCATTGTCTATTGCGTCTTCAAGGCGCGCCTGTGATTGTCTAAAAGTACAAACTGGCAGCGAAAACGATATCTCTTCTGATGAGCGTTTGGCAAGTCTGGATTTTTTCGCCGAGGTCTCTATCTCCGATGACCCTAGCAGCGTCTCGGATCTCTCTGCAAGTTTCGTCGAGTCTTGTAATGACGCGGACGATGGATCCTTCCTGGATATCGGTCATTGCGGCGATGGTGGCGAAATCCGTTCCTTTTGCCCACTCGTATACTACTCCGACCAATGCGGTCTTTTGCGGGAGGTGGAAGTCTTCAGAGGCCAAGTGGTTGGAGAGTTGAACGGTAGATACGCGCTCTGCAATTTCCAGAATCTTTTCATAACCTTGAAGCAGACGGCCTTCGAGCACGGGGATGTCATCCGTCTTCTCCTGCGTGATGAAGATGGATAACAACGCTACGAGTTCTTCCGGTTCATAGTCGACGAGGACATTCTCGAGAATGAGTTCGGTTAGGACGAGTTCGTTGGCCGAGTTGACTTCGCACGCAACGCGACCTTTGAGAAGGACCGACTCGGTGATAGGATCGACGTAGCGCAGAGTTTTGAGGACGCTAACGCGCTGTTCGTAGTCCGGGAGCAGTTCGAGATTCTCATCGCTCTGCAAACGCAGCACCCGTTCGAGCTCCAACGTCAGCACTTTGTACCGTGCCACCATGGCATAGTTTTCGCCAAACGCCGGATCCTCGACTAATGAGAGATGTTGGGCCGTTTTGCGGGCATACGAGTCTCGACTACGAACCGCTTCTTGGAAATCCAACCTGCGCAACTTGGACCATTCCGCCTCCCTCAACCCGCCCTCCAAAGCAAACTCGGCCCGGATAGGAACAAGAGCCTCCAATGCGCGATTCATAGCACTAATCCTATGCGCCGTGATCAGCGGCACATCCAGCTTGATACTCTCATCCGTCACAAACGCGATACTCGACAACGGCACTTCGCGCAGATCGTACACCAACTCCTCCTCCACCTTCGCGACTCTCGGCGGCCAAAGAGGTGGAGGTGAAGTGTCGTCCGACTTGTCATCTCTCCAATCGCAATCGCCCCTTTTGCGCGCTGGCGTTACCGCGGCCAGGACGAGGAATTCTCCAGCGGACACTTGACGCACAATCGCCGCTGCGTCAAAATCAAAATGTCCATCCCTCAGGATGACTACTCTTCCAGCGCTGAAGTTCTTCGCTCCCTGCTGATGGCCCAACGCCAACTCAAACAGGCTTTGGTTTGACGCCACCACCGCCGCACACAGGTCGTAGTACGTCGACAACTGCTCATCCAACTCCTGCGGCTGCGGATGTTGTGCCCGCGAAAGCTTCTTCTCCAACTCCCTCGCCTTCCTCTGTTGATCCGGTAGCATCTTCTGTGCCGCATTCTCGCTAAACGATCTCTTGATCATCTCCTCCACCTTCAACGCCTCCACCCTGAGCAGATTGAGGATCATGTTGTAAGTCAACCTGAACTGCGATTGGAGCTTAGTCGGTTGGCCGAGTAGCATCTTGTGCAGTACGGCTGTTTCGGGCAGTTGATCGGCGGCGTTAATGATGACGACACCAGTAGCGTCGAGGCCACGACGACCGGCGCGACCGGACATTTGGGTGTATTCGCCGGGGAGGAGCTCGCGGAATCCGTGACCGTCGTGCTTGCGGATGCTGGAAAAAACGACTGAGCGAGCGGGCATGTTGACTCCCATCGCAAAAGTTTCCGTCGCAAACAGCACTTTCACCAGTCCTCGCTGGAAGAGTAGCTCAACAATCTCTTTGACAATCGGCAGAAGTCCGCCATGGTGAACGCCGATTCCTCGACTGAGCAAGTCGCGCATCCGCTTGATTTGCGGCAGCTCTTTGTCCGTCCCCTTCAATCGGGTGAGGGATTTCTCGATAACAATGTGCACCTCTGATTTGTCCTTGGCGGTATTGAGGTCGGTATTGGGCATGCTGGTGGCATATTCTTCGCATCGCTTTTTGGAGAAGACGAAGACGACGCAAGGGAGGAGGTCTTTCTTCTTCAAATTGCCGACGAGATGAATCCAAAGGTTCTTGTCGAGACCTGTGCGGACGGTGGTGGTGCCTGTGAAGCCGCCACGTCCACCAGCCGCTCCACCTCTGCCACGAGGTGCGGCGCCACGAGCCGGGATCATGCCTCCCCGACCTCGAGAATTGGACCCTGCAGCACCACCGCCCCGTCCACCCCTAGCAGCTCCACCAGTCGCGGCTGCATTCGCCTCCCTCTCCTTCTCCTGCTTCCGCTTCAACGCTTCGCCAGCCTCCTTAATCCCCGATCCAAGGAACTGCGCCCGTGCATCGACGATCTTGAACATTTCTTTGCCTGCATAGAGGAAATGCTCCAACGGCACCGGACGCTTGGGCGTGCTGATGACATAGATGTCCTTCTTCTTCGTACGACCGACCCAGTCTGCGAACTCCTTTGTATTCGGCACTGTAGCCGACAAAAGGATGAGATTGATGTGTTGCGGGCAGAGAATGATGACCTCTTCCCAGACCACTCCTCGCTCCTGATCGTTGACGTAGTGGACCTCGTCAAAGATGACAAACTCGACATCTCGGATCAGATCCGCTCCACGGTACAACATGCTTCGCAAAATCTCGGTCGTCATGATCAGACAGGGTGCTTCGGGGTTGATCTGCACATCGCCCGTCAAGATACCCACATTTGCGGCTCCAAAGGTCTGCTTGAAATCCCTATACTTCTGATTCGACAAAGCTTTGATGGGGGAGGTGTAGATGCATCTCGTCATATGCTTCTGTGCGAGCGCGATTGCGTATTCGGCGACGACAGTCTTACCGGCACTGGTGTGTGCAGCGACAAAGACAGAATCGCCTTGTTCGAGGTGGTAGACGGCTTCCTTTTGGAACGTGTCGAGCTCGAAGGGGAAAGCGTGAGCCATTTGCGGCACGAGTTCGTGGAAGTTTGTCAGCTTTTGATTGACGTCAACGACGTGAGCCCAGTCTCGTTTGGCTTCGATCTTGGCGGTGCGACGAGAGTGGGTGAGAGGTTGAGGTCGTTCGACGGGGAGGAGTTCGTCGAGTTCTGCATCTTGAGCGTTGGATGATTGAGGTGCGTCGCCATTGGCTTGCGATCGAGCACCACGGAGGGTGGAAGGTCCGGAGCGATCTTGCTCGATAGGTCGGTACACTGGGATGGGAGCCATGCCCAGTCCTACATCGACTGCTTGGGATGCGTCTCGAACCTTTGCAGGAGCATGGCCATCGGCGTCTTCCTCGTCTTCAGACAGCTCCTCGTTGGGGTCAATGAAGCTACGGCTGAGACCAGGTGCTGTGGACCTCAGACCTCGACCAGAGTTGAGCGTATCCTCCATCTCTGCCACTTGCTCTCGAAGCGTATCGGACAATTCTTCCGCATCTTGCTCGGCCTCCCCGGCGCCTTTCATAACCTCATTCTCGAGTCCACCGGGCGCGAAGGGGACGTAGGCGGACTTGCCTCGGACAAAGTTGCTCGAAGTAGCCGGCTTCCTTGCCATGCTCGCGGAAGATTTTGAGTCGAGCAGTGGAGTAGAGGTATGCGAGACTTCGCGGTAGGAGACGATACGGCCTTCCAGACCGGCGCGGACGAACTCGAGCGAGTGGAGAGAGGTGCTGGGCTCGGCCCAGAGCATGTGTTCGAGCTTGGGCTTGCGCTGCCAGTGCACCTGTGAGCGGGCAAGCTCGGGGCCGGAGAGCTTGGAGGAGGGTGTGAGAAAGTCATCGATCAGACTTTCGACCGTGTCGGGTCCAGACGAGAGACCTGGTAGCTGGATGGTGCCCTGCTCGCGAAGGTTTGCTATAGCGGCATTGTAAGCCTCGACTGCATCGTCTGAAGGGGACGCCATGGTGATGCCAATGACTAGCTTGCAACAATTGATAATATGAGAGCTCGACAAGAGGGCAGATGAGAAGATTCTGGCGTCACCTCTGCCGTCAGAAGAAATCGACTGAGCGCACACAGGAAATCCGAATACGCCTGCAGGCTTGTGTCACATAACGAAGAGGTGGAGGAAAACGACACGAAGAAACCGAAAGCTCGGGACGCGGAGCATGGGTTTGCTGGAAGAAATGCTTGCGGAGTGCATCCGACCGCCCAAATTGGCCGCTGCACAAGCGCAGACAACGGGCAAACAAGCCAGCCACAGGGTTCAAACAGCCACTTCCGCACCCTTCATCTTCTTCTCCCTTCTGCAAACAGAACGACATAGCTAAAATGAGGGACCCAACAACGAGCACTGTGTTGTACAAGATCTTGACTCCCCAGGAGAAGGCGGATATGCCTGCCACTCATTGGGCTGGCACCGCACTTGATGTAAGTACATTACGATCCCTGTTCTACAGTCCCAATCGTACGAGGTACTGACAGCCCAGCCACGTGTGCACCAATTTGAGCAGCTCAAGGACGGTTTCATCCACCTCTCATCAGCGGATCAACTTCCAGGTACGCTTGAGCGCTTCTTTGGCGCTGCTAGCGGCTGCGGTGATGTCCTCTACATCTACACATTCAAGAGGTCGAATGTCGACAGGGAGCGCAGCAACCCTATCAAACTGCAGTTCGACCCTGCAGCAGGCACCGTCTTTGGTCACATCTACGGCGTAAGTTTTATCAGATGCGAAATCTGTCAAAGTACTCGAGAAGATCTGACCAAGTTGTTGCTTTCTTTGCTTGGCTTTTCGTTTGGCAGAACATTGATCCCGAGGTTGACTTCTCCGGACCTATCGAGGTCAAGCGCTCGTTTTCAACTGGAACTTTCGAGCTCCCTCCTCTCGAGCACTGAGTGGTCCGATGCACGCAGAAATGACAAAGACAGACAAGCATCTTCTCTCGACTGAGCAGACGGCTATGCATTTGTGAGACCGGACATATAGTCCAGCAGCCCTTCGTGAACGATCCTCATCTGTGTTAAGTGTTATTGAGTGAGGTGATGTTCCAATTCGCTACAATGACAGCTCTATGACGCGATCCGCGTTACTTCTTCTCTTCAATTGGGTGTTCGAAATCCGCACTGCTCTCCAGGTCCTCCAACTTGTTCTCGGCCACGCTCTTGTCCACCTGCAGCCTCGCGCGACGCAGATCCGCCCTGACCCACTCGGGGAACTCCATCTGCTCCATCAGCATTGGAACGTGGTGCGGCAGAAGGAGCATCCGCTCGTCGTGTGCTGGTGTCTCTGTGGGTGTCTTGGCTGCGTCAGATGCTTCGGACTTTGTTGTGTCGGGAGGAGGAGCAGTTTGAGCAAAGATTGTATCGAGCTCTTTGCTTTCTGTTGGGCGCACGCGGTCTTGTCCTATCAAGGATGAGAGGTATTGCGAGGATTTGTATGCTGTAGTAGGAAAAGAGGAGGAAGATGTACGGGATGGTTAACAATGATGTCTGCGTGTATATCTTGTTGCTTGTACTGCAGAGGAACGTACCTTTCCAGTGGCTCCAAGCTCGGAACACCAGGTAGAAGAAAGGAAGATTTGGCACGACAGCTGTGAGGAGATAGGAGGTGAGAAGTTGATGTCAGCCTGAATATCCTGGAGAGAAAGCAAAACAGCAACGGGGGCGAGCTGGCGGTGTGGGAAGTACTTACGAAGAAGAGCAAACGGAATGGTGACTGGCATACCAGCCACGCAGTACCAAAACTTTTTGTAGTGATGCGGTGTCCTATGATCCGTCAAATTCTTCAAGCTTTTGAGCAGCTTATCTGGATTCAACAATGACGGTGGGTAGAGCAAGGGAATGTGATCCAACTGGGGAATCCCTTGGTCGATCTTCTCCGCATCCGCCTTGGCTGCCTCAGCCTTGCCGGTCATCAAATGTGGGCCCATTGCCGGATCAATCCCCTTCAATGCCCACTCCTGATATTCGATGCGGTCCATCAAATGTTCTCCGGCGTTATACGTCCTTCTTTTCCAGTCAAAGGTGCTAGTTTGATCCGTTCGCCCAAGGTCGATCCAGAAGGCAGAGGCCTTGTTGAGCATACGCTTCATGATTGGCAGCTTTGGCGTATTTGAATCATTGCCCTGCTTTGCTGCAGCGGCAGCAGCAGCCTTTTCTGCTGCTCTTGACGCTGTCTGCGCGACAAATGTGGAAATCGGGTGCGATGTGGGTCTCGCCCTAGCAAGGGGTACGGCTATGAGTCTCATGGTTGGTTGATATGAGACTGAGCGCTTGGCATCGATGACGTAGCTACCTCTTGTTTGTCGTGATGACCGTGGATCGTAGTGAGCCTTCAAGACTTTGTGACGAAGTTAGAAAGGATGGTGGATGTGACAGAAGAAGGAAGTGTCTTTGATCTCAAGAATGAAGGCAGGATGAGAGGAAGGAAGGACGAAGTTTGACAGCAATTATGCACGTGCGAGAGGGATGCATCGTCATCAGCGGCAAATGAATATCGCAAATCCAACCAAAAAATGACACCTACTTTACTGCCCTTTGATTTCACCAAGTCTCCGCAATTCACAGCCACAAGCATCTTCTGCACATGCAAGCCAAGTCTAGGCCCTCCAAGTCGCTCATAGCTTCTTGCCTGCCCAATCGACCATTAAAACTTGCATCCAACTAGCATCCTGTACACAGCATGCAAGAAGAAAGGACACGGCGTATCACCGCGGACAGATGAATTACACAAATGCAGGAATGACAAAGCGCTGTGTGCCTATTTTTTACGTCTGTGTGACTACTTTGGGCTGAGTTGGGCTGTGTGACTGCTCATGACGACCGACGCCTTTTTTTGGCCATTGTTATTTTAGCCTCCACATGGGAAGAATCACGTGAAGCGCTTGGCCGCGTCGCGGTGTTGGACTGTGCTGCAAACACGCCTCGTTTCAGGCGTAGCCTTGAAGGATTTCAGTATGCGGAAATCTGACACTTTTTGGCCCAATTTCCATGTTGGCTTTCCGGGATGCATGATAGGATGAATGCTCCTTCTCTTAGACCCTGAAGGATACCTTTGCACATCTCTACGACCACCATCTCAGCCTTTGTATACCATCCACATTCATTTGCAATCGACTGAGCTAGCTGCTGTAGCGACGATTTTGCCCCAACCTCGAGCACCTTCAGCGGACGAACAAGGGGGCATTCAAGCACAACAGTCACCCATATGCAATAACGCCAGCGAACCAAAGACACACCATGCCAGTCAAGAAGACTACTCGATCAACGCGCTCCACACGCACGACAAAGGCTTCGTCGAAGGCCACATCCTCGGACATCGTTCTGGACGAGAATGTAGACGTAGCTGTAGAGCTCCTGGACGGCAAGAAGAAGTCGAGCAAAATCATGGCTTCGTCGAACAAGGTGCTTGGAGAGCGCAATGCACCCAACAGTGTTGCTTCCAGTCCGCTGAAGGAGAAGACATCATCACAACCAACAGCAGTAAAAAGCTCATCAACGAAGACCACCAAGTCCAAAAAGGGCAAAAAGGTGGTAGCAGAAGAATTTCTGCGAGCAACAACACCAGTACCTTCCTCACCAAGCAAAGAGAGGCGTCTACCCGAGGAACAGGTGCAGGCCTTTTTGCGCAACTACGACCTGGAGACAGAAGCCCGACTGTCACGTCTGAAAGCAACGCTGGATATCAATGTGCAATCCTCCATCACCCGCATGCGTCTTGCAATCGAGCGTATCCCGAGGGCGGTCCGTCAATTGACGTTGGGCGAGTTCATCGATGAGTACGGTGCCGACATTCATGCTTTCATGGGCCGTGCACCCGTTCAGCATCTCGAAGACACAAAGGAGGAGTGGGATCAGATCAAGGAAGAATGCTCACCGGTCAAAGCAAAGAGAAGCAAGAAGGACGAAGATGCTGCCAACCGCAACCCCAAAGCTGCACGCACGACGAATCCCACCGCTGCCTCATCCTCCGCCCGCTCCACAGGAGCGTCCTCATCAGCAGCGGGGAGAAAGAAATCCACTCGCACAACAAAAGCGTCCTCTCGTTCAACACAAGCTCCCACATCCCCCTCGCCACTACCCTCCTCGTCCAAACCAGCACCGAGCTTATCTACATTCCAACCAGATTTGCCAAAGCAAGCACTGCAAACACCAAAACCTCAACCACGCATGGCAAGACCAGGCGAAGTCATCCAATGGCAGAGCATCAACGGCTCCCCCATTTGCGGCATCATCGGAGAAGACGGGGTCGTCAGACCAGTCACTTTTGCCTAGCCCCGAAATCTGTCTTGAACTTTTATATGCTCGTCAGTCCCGTCTTGGTGTTTTGCAATCATACCCATTGTCTATCTCTCTCCCCAAATTGTCATCGAGCGATATGGCAAGCTGAGTGAGAGGCACAAGTGAGTGAGAGGAAATGATTGACATTGCGAAACAGGATGAAATTGAATCCGGAACGAGATTGAGAGTGCGGACAAAAATGCATTGAACTTGTGACGAGACGTGATGATGGTCATGATGATGATGATGATGAGGATGAGGATGACGAGAACGTGTGGGAATGTGGTATGCGTGAGTGTTGGAATGGTTGCAACACTAGAAAGTGTGCGCGGCAGCCTTGAGGCTGCATGGTCACAGGGGAATGGAAAGCAGACATGGAAGAACGGCAGCATCACTCAAGGCAATGCGAAGAGGTCGTCAAGCAGCACAAGCATCAAACCAGTTCTCCGTCCAATCCAGCACCGTGCTCAGCTTGCGCAGAGACTTGCCCTTCTTCGGCGACAGCAGCCGCACCAAACCCCTCACCTTCAAGTTCAGGTGAGCCAGCCGATACGCTGTCCTCCACTGAATCCGTGTAGCTCAGCTTCTCCTCTGGCTGTGATGATGGGATCGCCTCAAAGTCAAAGTAGCCGGCAGATAGCTCGTCCTCTGATATCTGGCGGACAGGTCGCTGGACACGCATGATGAGCGCGTCGATGTCGACAAAATTGGCCTCGTTGGTGGCAAACTTGCGATGCTTGCGGTCGTAGATGTGTTCGGTGAAGTCGTCGTACTTGACGCGGCAATTCTCGCAATAGCCCGGCTTCTTGGCCGATGCGGGTCTGTTGATGGCGCTGGTGCTGGCGCTACGCTGAATGCCGCCTCCGACCCCGCCAAGACCTGCCCTGCGATCCTTGTCTTCCAGACCCAACATCCTCCGCACGGTTGCGCCTTGGTCGGCTGCACCACGAGGCATAGCAGGGCTGCCAACGATCGAGCTGCCACCCTCGCGGCGGATGCCAAGTCCACTTCCAGTGCTTCCAGCCAGGACGCTTGCCGGACTTGCATTGAGCGTACGTGCGGCGCGGTTGGGAGCATTCGACGTGTGCATCCTGCGGTTGAGCTCGGCGACGCGGCGGTTTTGAGGCAGTCCCACTGTGGCAGCTGTCTGATTCTCGGTAAAGATGTTGGACGTGGTGGATGCGATGTTGGACGTGATCGAGACACTGTTGCCCGAAGCCATCGGGTACTCGTTTCGTCTTTGATCGTTGTTGCGGATCGGAGCAATCTGTGGCCGGAAGCCAGGCCCAAGGTTGGAGCGAACCATGTTGTTGAGCGAGACGACCCTACGAAGGCTCTGCTGTGCAGGTGCTCGAAGGGCAGTCTGCGATACACTGTCTTCTTCCTTGACCAGAGTTTTCTTTGGTGGGTAGTAGGTAAAGGGACAGCGGCCAGGAGTCTGGCCGTACACTACGGGCCAAGGAGGTGGAAGACGGTTCGCCCTATCATCACGGGTATATTGGAATTCGGTGCACATGATGGGTCTGTACTCGAGCGTCGCGTCCTCGACCAGCACGAAGCAGGCCGACTTGTCAAAGTAGTGGAAGGTAGATCGAGCCGTAGCTGGGTCTCTTTCGGATGTGCCATACACCTTCTCCTTCTCAAGCATCTGCGAGAGGTCTCGCTTTGTGGGCGCCTCAAGATCGCGAGGCTGGATCTTCATAAGTCGCATCATGACATTCTGCAGCTTCTCGAAATGCCAGACTTTGATGCCAAAGCCTTGAGCCTTGACGAGGATGTCATTGGGGCTGTACTGACGAGCTGGTCGCTCCTGGAAGGGGTTGCGTTCCGAGAAGAGAGGCAAGGGGCGCGACCGAGCTGCTGCGTTGCCCGACTTTGACGAGGTTGTGCGCGTAGCCAGGAAGCTGGGTCGGAAGAGTTTGTGTCCGCTAGCTCGCTCACCCATGTTAGCGGAAGTCGAGGCACCAACGTCTTCCTGAGCCTGTTCATCCGGAATTCTCCGGGTGGTGACTACATGCGTGACCTTCCTGGAGAAGAACTGATCTACATGACCGCCAAGCTTCTGGATGAGGTTGGTGTACTTGCGGGCGGTACTGTCGTCGACCGAGTCGAAATGGAAGATGAACTGGGGAAACACACGCAGGAACTTCTGACGCCAGATCTCCTGCTCGCTCTGTCTTCTGCGTGCTTCAGGCGCCAACTCTTCAACTTCGCGAAGTGTTCTGTTTGTCTTGACAGATGTGGCAGCAGTCGGTGCAGGAGCCTGTGTCGGACGACGAGAGCGGTTCGCCGCGGCAGCGATCTGGGTTGATTGCTGAAGGCGACGCGACTCATTGACT
Organism: Pseudozyma thailandica; assembly: GCA_023212835.1. Taxonomy (NCBI): domain Eukaryota; kingdom Fungi; phylum Basidiomycota; class Ustilaginomycetes; order Ustilaginales; family Ustilaginaceae; genus Pseudozyma; species Pseudozyma thailandica. The sequence goes on from JALCCH010000011.1 coordinate 467,721, forward strand.
TTGATGCCATTGAGATCGTTTGCGAGAGCTGCACCAACGCTTTGCTCAGTATTGCTGCTATCGGTTCCTGTCTTTGAGGAGCGACTGCGTTTGCTAGGACTGTCAACGACGACGTTGCGAATATGCGACTCATCGGTGGGTATGGCGCGCTTCTTGGGTGTGGCAGCGGCAGGCTGCGGTGGGGCATTCTCCTGATTTGTGCGATCCAAGCCAAGATGCGAGCGAGACACGAAGCTGGGCAGCCTAGATGCAGTGGCTCGAGGACGCGCAAATGTAGCTCCTGCTGCTGCTACTGAGGCCCTCGATGGCTGCTGAGGCGCTGGCTTGCGTAGAAGAGCAGCAGCATCGCGGTTCAGCGCATCCTGTGTTGTCGAGACATTCTTGACGCTGAGTGGGATGCGCGAGCCGGTTTGGTCTCGGGTCGTGCTCATGCTGATCGTGGTGTCGGCAACCTACGCAAGCACAATTGTTGCGCTGGCGAAGTCGACGACAAGCAACAATGAGCAGTGAGCTTTAGAGCTAGAGACGCATAGACTGCCTGACTGTCGTGTTCAGATGTGGCGCTGCAAGCCACCGAAAGCTGATGGCGGTTCCTGAATGCTAAGGCTGCAATTGAGCGCTGCAGTCGCAATGTGAGAGCAGTCACTGATGATGTGGAAGAATGGAGTGAGCAAAAACGCTGCTGGGAACGTGTCACTGAATGCCGTAGGAATGCTGTTTCGCAAGACTGTATGCGCCGTTCCGCTGGGCTGTATGCGCTACGAGAGACGATGCTCGACCTTTGTTGAGCTTTTGATGCTGCGATGTGGTGAATTTAGAGGTCCGTTCTGAAACTGAACTTGCCGAGAGAGGATGGTTGACTGAACGCGTTGTGATGGAGAGGACTGAGGGCGATGGTTGTGCTTCTTGAATGGCTCAAGTTATAGGCGAAGCAGTAGCTTTAGCTGAGTGCTAGAAGGTTGTTGAAAGGCAGGGCAAGTCGCAAGTCGCAAAGCCGAAGTGTTGTTGGATGAATGCTGCTGCAGCTTAAAATCCACAGGCGGGCGAGGCGTAGTCCGATTCCTGTCCTCTGCAGAGTCGATGTGAAGGGTTGCAAGGACGAGCTGTTGGTGCTTGTGTGGAATCCAGGTGAGCGAAGTTGCGCCAAAGGATGACAGAGGAAAGGTCGAGGCTGAGGCAGATGCCGGAAGGGACTGCAAAGTGATGGTGACTTCTGAACAACGCGAGCCACGAGCCAAAAGTCTCCTTCAAACATCACACAACACAGTACACACACAGTACACACGCTCACACGCACACGCACAAAAACGCCTTTTTGCAACTCGACTGTGGCTCTCAATTTTCTGCCGCGCTCAGCCTACAGAAATTCCGGAAACCGCGTTTTACTCCACACGCTGATCTGCATTCACAATTCGCACTTGTGTCGATACTTGGTCAATCGCATTCGACGACGCTTGGCTTTGACCTCCTCGGATGTCAGACGATCCAAAGCAGAAGGTGACTAGCGTCGAACCGTCATCTTTTCATCTGTTCATGAGTTCCTTGGGTCGACCACGCAACAAAAGGTAAAGACAACTGGTGTGCCACTCTTAGTGGGCCTTGTTCATTCTTGCTGGAAGCCGGACTAATTCGAAACGCATACAGTAGAGGATCGCTCTTTCATCGGATGACATACACGATCACATTTGTGCATCTGTTCTCAATGCGATATGAAAGCTGGTGATAAAGAGCATGCATGCAGCCAAGCAATGGCCTCTGTGACATGCTCTGTATACGCTGTCCAAGCCTCGGCAGCAAGTCGGACTTGGCCAACGAGAACTTTTTTTGTGACAGAAGAGAGGAGAGGGAGAGAGAGACACGCGACAAACGCGTCTTCGGCAACGGAACCAACACCGCGCACAAATCACAATTTTGGCACTTTTCGGATTGTCACATCCTACCAGATCGGCGAAATCTCCATTTTGGAATCGACATCGCGGTCTCTTCTCTGTCTCGATGTTCGCGACTAACGCTGAAACACACCTGTCGCGCAAAGTGGACCCTGAATTTGTGAGAGAGCGAGCCTCACTAGCTCACTATCGTCACTGTTTGCACTCAATGCGCACATTCACAGTCTACCGCAGCAATACGCCTTGCTGATCAAGTGATATTACGATCTCAGGTGTCACCTTCAAGAGTGAACTAGCGTCAACGAATGGTAGACAAAGGTAACGCAGTTGGCGAGTGGCGGTATGAAGGCGACAGCAGCTGTGTTCGCTTTGAAGGCGACATGGACTGGTAGGAAGGTGCCATGTTTTCCTTGTACGGCGACGACTGCGCGCTACCATCATACGTTCTGAATCGCTTGGATGGGCTTGTGACTGAAGCAGCAGGGTGCGCTTGCCTCTTGCCAGAAGGCGACATGCCTGCAGTTGGGTCCTGCTTCTTGGCTGTGGCAGCGGTCTCTGCGACCAGCTTGTTAGCTTCAGCAATAGCCCTCGAGACATTCGGCGGCGCGAGCGGCTTCCACCCATCTTTGGCGCCAAAAACTCCCCAAGGTGATGCATCCGGACTCATCTTATGACCCTTAGGCTTGGACGATTTCTTTCCTGATCCTGTATCCAGCCTGAACATAGGCCGCGACTTGTTCAGGGGCGTCTTGGCCGGCTCACTTTTCTTCTTGGCAGCTGTCGCAGTCGGCGACGTCTTCGTTCGAGCTGAAGCCCCATTCTGCGGTGAGACGGTCTTGAGAGGGACCGGTGACTTCTTCGTCTTGGATCGTGTCGGTGTGGTAGTAGCATCAGATACTTTGGATGCTTTGACCATAGGCGTCAGGCCTGTATGCTCGTTGGATGAAGTTCGATGTCCTGATGGCGACGCGTCCCGCGAGTCGGTTATCGCTGTAGCACCATGCTCGACTTTACGGAAGGGAGACTGAATGTTGTCCTCGTCCATGTAGATACCAAGCCCATTCAGACCAGGCGCCTTGGGTAACCTTGCCTCCAATAAAGACATCGCTGCCCTTTCCTTGGCCATTTCTTCCTCAGACGGCTTCGAGACTCGCCGCGAATCATACGAACTACGTCTCTGTAGACCCTGAAACGATCCCAGCGAGTTCGCAGTGTGTTGCTGTTGCCACATCTGGGTTTCGAAATGACCACGGCCCTGACTTCCAATCAGTGGCGCACCGGGACACTTCGGAGAACTGACAATGCTGCTTGGCTGAAAGGAAAAGTCGAATGAGGGGCGTGATGTCGCTCGTGGGGTTCGCTCTCCATCACTCATTCCGGTGAAGGTGATGGAGCTTCGGTCTGGGGAAGCCGTAGTCGGAGAAAGGCTAGGACGGTGACTGTTTACGGCAAAGTAAGGTGACAACGGCGTAGCGGGAGGACCGATCGAGTTCGGACGTACGTCATGGCTGAAAGAGGGATTCCATTGCCGGCCGCGACTGGAAGAAGATGAAGACATGGAGCTATTGCGGCTCATACGCTCTCCGCCTTGATCTGATCTACCTGAGCTCGAATGCAGCAGCCCGCTGCTGGGAGGAGATAGGATGTCCTTGTGAAAGAGATCACTCAGGCTCGGAAGGCGCTCCATTCTCAAGCCTGGCGAGCTACCTCCAGAAAGACTGGAAGGTGTTGCAGGCATGGCTAAGTAATGGTGACGGAGCCTGTCGACTGATCGAGACGAATCGCAAAAGACATCCTCGACGTGACTTAAGCACATCGAGCTGTTGAACGAAGGTGATGGCATCGACTTGTCGTGAGACCTTCTGCGTCCGAACGACATGTTGGAAGGGCGGGGGCGGCCCTGTCGGTTAGCAGAGAAAGAAGTCATGGAGCTCATTTTGCAAGGTTGATGTTCAGATGGGCAGATATAAATCGAAGGTAAGATTGGCGGTGGTCGATGAGCAGAGATTACGCTTAAGACTGGCGGTTGAGGTGGCGTCGGTTAGATATTGAGATCTAAGAAAGGTGAGCGATCTTGACTGATAGCTGAAATTTTGGTATAATGTGATAGACGCTTGCGCAGCGTGTTGAAAGATAGACGAAAGTTGGTTCCGGGGAGGCAAAGTCAAAGAGTGTGGTTGAACAGAGCGGTGGCCATCACAGGACGAACGCAGGCAATGTTGAGTTGGTAGGATACGGGGAAGAGACGGGACAAAGGAGGGCTAAGGAGACAGCATAGGTCGCAGCAGTGGAGGGAAAGATATCGAATGATGGTGTTCAGATGGGAGCATTGAAGATGGTGTTGTCATTATATTGCACGGCCACGCTGCTATGCATGTCTGGCTGTGGCGACTGAGCCAGGCTGATGTAGTCAGCTTCCATTGTGTAGGACTCATTGACGGTATTGCATTGCTAGAATCATGTCTAGTCGTACTCGGCCCTTCTCCCAAAATGCTACATTTACCTTTGACATCGGACTTGCCAAGCGAGGACTACAAGTGAGTTACAAATGTGGCAGCTGACCTCAATCAGCTTGAAAAACATCTGAAAGACAATGCGCATCGTTGACGGCGATGTGATGCCAAAGAAGATCAAGTGAGACAACACACTGCCATAACACTCGGGTAATCAGCTGCTCAACACCTTCTTTCTTCGCAAGACATCATCGTCGATGCGCAGCTCAAAGGCAGAGATGGGTCTCGCATAGCATTCATGCAACAACCGAGAGGGACAAAACCGACATCGGAGACTACCGAGTCGGGAGATGAGTAGCGACGGGCTACGCAGGGTAAACAGGGCTGAGCGAATCGTTTCAAGGTACCATAAATTGATGCTGTATGCACGCTAAGTATCGTGCACACGACCCGCAGCACAAGCCATATCACATCCCTCGAGCTGTCGAACTTGGCGGCGCGTAAGGCAGCCGTGAGCAAGTCGGAATTTCGGGGCATTTTGCGCTGGAATGGCAACAAAGAGGCACAAAATTGCATACAGGCAGCTGGAACGTCAGATGCCGCTGGACCCTGAACTGGCTTCAAACCTGGCCGTGTCCTGGAACCATGGCCCCTTTTCGGTAGGTCACAAGCGAATAAGGGAATCAATCCCCTACGGACGCTCGCCTCGGTGTCCAGTCACATCACACTGGAAGCGCATTGTTGTCCCACACGAACACGCAAACGAGCCTTGCTCTACACGATTGCAAGCAAGACAACGATCTTCACCCGGACTATTGGCACTCCTATACCTCCTTGCTGACCTCGCCGTCGCCAAAGCCACCAGCCATCGATGATGTTTCCGATTGCGCAACAACGTGGACGGACGGAGGCTGGCTTGCGGCTGACGGAGCCGGGCCGTCTGTCAGCAACATCAGTCCCCTTCGGCTTCCTTTTGTCAATGAAAAGCAAGATTCTGTCTGGCATAACTTGCTCGCGGTTCTTTCATGCAACTTCTGCAAATGTGGACGGAAGAATGCTAGCCACAGTCGTAGCGCTTCTTGAGCAACGCCTTCGTACCTATTTGCAGCTTTTTTCTACCGCTTGTTCCATGTTCCGCTCTGATGATAAGCAGCGAAGCAACTCCAACGTCCGGCAATGAGACGCAAGCACAGATTGAGCGAGTGATTGGAGTACATTGACAAGGGCAACGGCGCATTGCGGCCGGCTCCTGGTCCCTTGAAGCGTTGGCGGACACCTCGGACCTCCACAAGAAGAGCGTGAGCAACGGCTTCGCTGAGAGTAAAGGTATCAACCTCACATTCCGGTGCACTGTTGCCAAATAATACCAATAGCTGAGAGGCAGACAGCATTGGCTATCCAGGGCGGAGAAGAATTTGATACTGTGGTAAGATCATGCACGATGCCTCCCGAAGCTGCGAGGATCTGCAGCATCGATCGTCTGTGCGATACCTGTTTGACGGCTGTCAAGTCTGAGATTCACACTCGAACCCGATTTTTCGATTCACTGTCAGCCAGCATGCACACTCAAAACTCAAAAAATGGACAAATTCAAAAACTGAGCTGGAAGGGGTGAAGCAATTCAAATCGTGTTCTATTCTCGTAACGCCCACTTTCCTGTCCACTTCCCTTTTTTGGTATTCACGATTACAGCGTTTCGGTGTTGGTCTTTGTTACGACTTTGTTCTAGCGTGTTGTTCAGGTTGAACCTGCGTCCAAAATTCTTACCAGATTAGGATCGAATACAAAAACTCATCTTCGAAAGCTTTTAACCGAACGACGTCGTTCAAATTGTATTTCGAATTTCAGGTCAGGCACACCGCGCGCTTGTACTTGAATTCGAACTGCCGCCTGGCAGGCTAGCTAGCTAGCTGATTCGGACAGTCGCATCGCCACGATAAGTGTGAGGAGCGCTCGGAGACGCTCGATGGCTGGCTGGCTGGCTGGCTGGTTTCGAAGTGGAAGCTTCTGGCTTCTCAGGTCAAGTTGAAGGGGGCGGCCAGCAGCAGCAAATGCACGCTCACGCTCACGCCGCCAAAGCCACGCACGCACTCGCTCCTTCTTTCTCAACAAGAGTTTCGTTGGTTGGCAGCCAGAGTGGTGACTGTTGTTCCAAAGCACCTCCCCGCGTCGATTGCAATTTCCGTCGTCATCACCATCATCTTCCTTGTCGACCGACCCTTTCGCGTTCGATCTTCACGGTTCAGGTCCCTTCAGTCACCCTCGACATCAACTTCATTGTTCGTATCATCAACATACTCTCTACCGCCCGACACGTTCAGAGAGGCTCCGACCTCAAACCATCTGGAACCAACGTTTTGCTGATCTGTTTGAATATCAACTTTTGCTCGACAAATCTTCTGCTTTCCATCATCACTCTGCCGTCATCAGTCCCTAACCTTCTCGGTCTAGAGAACACACTTTCACCAAAAATGGGCATGTCTATTTCCAAGCTGCTCTCCGGCCTCTTCGGCAAAAAGGAGATGCGTAAGTAGCATTGCACTTATTCCATCACGACAATAGCGATCGACGTGCATCTTCTGGGCTGCAAGCAACTCTTTCTCATACGTACGCGGGGCCATGTCGGACCAAGGCTTTCGTCGAGCTGTCTGCAACAAGTGCTCGCTTGCAACGCTCTCGGACCAGTTGTTCTTTGCTCGCGATATCATATGCCCGGGTGCTGCCGTCGTCGATCGCTAGGTCGTCCCCCTATCTGCTTCATCAACAACATTCCACTCACCACGACGCTTTTATTGGCTGCATTGTCGTCGCTCTATCTTGCATGCCATCTCTGGTCTTGCTTCTAAAACAGGAATTCTCATGGTCGGACTTGACGCCGCCGGTAAGACCACCATTCTCTACAAGCTCAAGCTTGGTGAGATCGTCACCACCATCCCCACCATCGGTAAGTAGTGTTGATACGATTGCAGAATTACCCGATCAGCAAACAGCACCTAATGGCTCAGAGACTGACAAATGACTTGATGCTGGAATGACTGCACCAAAACTGCCACAACAAAATAGGCTTCAATGTCGAGACTGTCGAATACAAGAACATCTCGTTCACCGTTTGGGACGTCGGAGGACAGGACAAGATCCGCCCTCTCTGGAGGCACTGTAAGTTCCATTCTACGTACTAACATGATGCGATGAAACCGTCAAGTTTGCTGACTCTATTGACTTTTTGCAAATGACAAATGACAATCTACAGACTTCCAAAACACTCACGGTATCATTTTCGTCGTCGACTCGAACGACCGTGAGCGTGTTTCCGAGGCTCGTGAGGAGCTCCAGCGCATGCTCAACGAGGACGAGCTTCGTGACGCTTTGCTCCTTGTTTTCGCCAACAAGCAGGATTTGCCCAACGCCATGAACGCCGCCGAGATTACCGACAAGCTTGGCCTCCACAGCTTGAGACAGCGACAATGGTTCATCCAGGCCACTTGCGCTACCAGTGGTGACGGTCTTTACGAGGGTCTTGAGTGGTTGAGCACCAACCTGAAGAGGCGCGCTTGAACGGAGACTTGAAGAGTCCCCGCCCCGGCGTTACGAGCTTTGCGGACCCAATTGTCGAAGCTTGCACGCTTCTTTTACGAACCTAGAACATCATCATCACCTGCTGCCATGCTTTGAATCGTAACGAAACTGGACAAAGTAGAGGGAGCAGGACTGAAAATGTGGATACCTTTGTCGCCGCATCTTGACGTGCCCGTTGCGCAATTCACCCCGAATCAGAACGACCTATTTAGTAGAGAAGAGGAATCGCAATGTCTGTGCAGAGGATGTCGGGAGGGGAGATGGGCCAAGTCGGCAGCTATAGAGCTCGCGATTGGCACCTTCGTTCGTAGAAGAACAGGGTTAGACGACATGTAAGATGCCGAAGACCTGAACAGCCAGTTGAGATGAATTGGTATGGCCGGTGAGTAGCACAGAAGACTGATTGGGAAGGATGTCATCGGGTCTTTAGACTTTACGAGGTCTGACGGAAATCAGCGTACCAGAGGCAAGAGGCCTTTCCGAAACCCATTCAGAGATGTTCGAGCGTTCGGAGCTGGCCGAGAGCCGAAGCCGGCGTTCAGACAAGTTTGTCTCGCTCGATGGGAACCTCTATGTTGTTATTTCTTAACATGCTGTTGCTGAGCTTCACAGACGAACCGTCAAATGCCTGTGCTGCTCAACAAGCAGCTGTATCTCGCCGAGACGCAGATACACGGAAAGGCATCAATCTTCTCGGGCTCTCAAGGCCGACTGAATACGATCAGGCTCGAATTTCTACTGTGAACCCGGAACGTCACAGCCAACACATCTGCTTATGCTATCGGTGCTTGTTCGATGCTATCGGTACACTTGAGATATGATATATTGGAAGTTGCTGGAATAGGCCTGCATGAGAGTCGAGGATGCGGCTGGTTTGAGCGAGCGGATGCTCGGATGTACCTTTTTCGATGTCGATCTGAAGCGGGTAATGGATAGAGAGCACTGTGGCCTAAATTCAATTCCAGCTCACTCAATATCGGGTGCGTGTCTCGCTCAGGGCACAACTGTCGCGTGCAGCTGAATCGAAAGCTGCCTTATCTATCCACAGACTCCACTTGTGACCTGGCCGACCCCCGCACTGATGCATACGGTATTCAGGGTGCAGTTGCGTGAAGCGCGCACGGTTCCAATGCCGGATACTGCGCTCGAGCACATATAGTACACACCTTGCGCCTGCTCTTGCCGGCTCTCAATTGTGATTGTATCAGTCTCTAGCCCCCTGAACGACTATTCCGTGTGAGCTCGTGCGTGCGTGTTGCACTGTCGGCGCGGCAGTCCCGCCCACAAGACCCAATCTTCTCTGGCCCAATCTTCACTGCTTAGTCTTGAGGGTGCTTCGGTCACGTTGCCTGACTGCGTCCTTTATGATAACAGCCTCGAATGGCTGTGGGTTTGTCAATAGCAAGGCACTCCCCTCTCGTCTCCGCTTGATCCGACGATCCGCATGACCTTTCCCTATTTAAGTTGCCATCCCGCTCCTTCCTTTCGCTCTGCGCCTATCGTCTGACTCGAGCTATCTTTCGCATTCACTGACCGCAAACATCAACGTATTTCGTGGACTCATCCCCGGAGTAGGACATATCGAAGTGTCGAGCAGGTAATTCGACCACCTTCTGCTGAACACCTTCACATTGCTGCAATGACGACTTCATCGACCGACACGATCCTGTCACGGATCTTGGATGAGCTCACCGAGCTCAAAGTCAAGAACTCGCATCTGGAAGCCAAGGTTGATGCCTTGCAGCAATCAGCCACATTACCATCACCATCCTCGCAAGTTCGTCGTCAAAGCTCGTCAGGCTTCACTGCGCTAGGTGCTCATAGCTTCTCGCCATCCCAGCCGGCCGACTTCTCTTTCGGAACGTCTCCGCCTCCACAGCCTCTTGGACCTCCTGCTCACCCTCTTGGATGTCTTCCGCAAACCAATGGACCCAGTCCCGTGCAGACGCCTGATCTCGCCAACAAGCTTCCTCTCAACGGCACCGCCTCGCCTTCTCAGCCTGCACCCACCAGCTCGACAGCTGGCTACTACTCGTCCAGAGTCATTCTGACAACATATCCAGGACAGGTTGGAATCAAGCCTTTGCCGCTCGACTGGGCTGCCCAAAACCCCAAGCAGAGGGGCCCCGTCGTAGCGAGCCGCCATCCCAACTCGATTCGTGTCCGCAATGCTATCGGTGCTTACGGCGGAAGCTACTCCGTCTATCGCTCGCTCGCAATCGCGATGGGTCAGCTCAACCCTAATCACCGACCAGACTATACCAACACCGAGCCTCCTTTCGATATCCCACCCAATCCATCCTGGTTCGATCCCTCAAAGATCGTAGCTATGGACCCATGGGGACACCTCGCTCCTCAGGTGTACAAGTCCGAGTTTGATGGCGGTATCGACATTCGACCCACTGCGTCCCTCACCAAGGCACACATCAAGATGCCAGAGCTTGACAAGGCGCAGGCATCTGGCGTCTTCCCCATTGACGGCAAGATTGTGGTCAAGAGCATACGTCTGCCAGGTGTTCCTGAAGATGTCGATCCCGGGTGCGAAGTCAGTGTCAGCAAAGCAGCCGTCGACCCTGTGTGGTATCTGCCTGGTGTAGCCGAGCGACTCGGTGTTACTGAAGGAGCCTTGAGACGAGCCATCTTCGAAGACACTGGAGGATCCTATCCAGAGCTCCTCACTCGTCATGATCTCAAAGTGTTCCTCCCGCCCATCTCCGGATTGACTGTCTACATCTTTGGTCGACCTGAGGACCTGCGCGATCCGACCAAGGAAGTCACCGTCCGCATTCACGATGAATGCAACGGCTCGGACGTTTTCGGATCCGACATCTGCACCTGCCGACCCTACTTGCTCTTTGGTATTGAAGAATGCATCAAGACAGCCCAACGTGGTGGTGCAGGTGCGGTGATTTATTTCCGCAAAGAAGGCCGTGCACTCGGCGAAGTTACCAAGTACCTGGTCTACAACGCGCGCAAACGAGGCACCGATTCGGCCTCCAACTATTTCAAGAGGACGGAGAATATCGCGGGAGTCAAAGATATGCGCTTCCAAGCGCTCATGCCCGACGTGCTCCACTGGTTGGGTGCCACCAATATCACCAATTGGATCTCGATGAGCAACATGAAGCACGACGCAGCTGTTAATTCTGGAATCAAGATCAAGAATAGGTACGAGCTACCAGAGGAGTTAATTCCGGCAGATAGCAGGGTCGAAATCGACGCAAAGATTCAGGCAGGTTACTTTAGCAATACCAAACAGCTCACCGAAGAGGATCTCAAACATACAGTGGGTAGGGCTTGGGAGGATATCGATCACTAACATCTCCACACCACTTGTTGCTCTATCAATCAAAGGTTTATGGCATTCAAGTCAACCTGGGTTGAGCTTTGTGGGAACGAAAGTGCTCGATTAACAAGAAAGACAGTTGTGTGTGCGATGAACAATGCGATGATATACAAATACAAAAAACAGAAAACTTTCTATCTGACCAGCAGTAGAACTAGGCAAACATCCTCCCCGTCGCCCTCTTGAGACCCTTGATCTTTCTTTGGATCTCGCTCCTCTCAAAGCTGCTCAATTTGGCATCATCCAATGCCTCCTCTTCTAGGCTTCGGAGCATGGTCTTGAGTGCCTCGCCTCCCCGGATGGTGCTCTGACTACGCACAATTTGGGACGGTGTAGAGCCGAAAAAGTTGGACAGTTTCGATATCGATCGGTCCCTCGACTCCATTTGCCTTTGGCGGAGGGTGAAGGGCATTTCATCAGAGGCCTCGCTCGAGTCCGACTCATCTTCCGAATCGGAGAGGTCGAGGAACGCCGCTGATCGCCTTGGGAAGCTCTCGTTCGTGCTCGAAAGAACTTGCCTTCTCACCGCCTCGGGAGAAGTTCGCGGACGGGCAGTTGAACGACTTGACCTCGCAGGCTGAGGACGACTCGAATGCAGGATCGACGCCAGCTCACCCAACCTTTCCCTATCGTTTTGCAGCAGATACTCATAAGAGTCGATCGATTTGCGGTAGATTTCAAGGCCCTCCGAACCACGCTCAGGAGCAGTCTGCTGGGGCTCGTCTTCATCATCGGAGCTGTCGATCGACATGAACGACAGAAGGTTGGACGACACTGATCCTTCGTGTGAAACGGAGCCGTGACCGATGGACGAGACAAGTTTGCGAGAGTACGTCGAGTCGTGACTCGAAGTCGACTGATGCGACGCAACTGGTGCAGCAGTACTACGGATGATAGCGGACTGACTCTGCCTCACGCCGGAGTGGATGAGCTCCGCAGGCACAGCCTCGCCCAACCATCTCGACATCTTTGCGATTCGACGTCGACGCTCATCCCTAGCAGCGGCCAATTTGCGACTCTCCGAGATCGCCAATGCCTGATCCAGCTGCGAACGATCGAAGGGCTGAAAGAGACTATCCTGAGGCAAAGTCGGCGAAGCACCCTCATCCAGAGCAGCAGCAGAGAAAGCGGCGAGCTGTGCCACCTTCGGCGTCGGTTCGTTGAACTCTTCCAGCCCAGAAGGGATGTATCTCCTTGCCGAAGAGGCAATCTCCTCCATCTGCTCTCCATCGCTCTCTCGACCATTCGTCTTGTTCAGACTGCCGGAGGAGTAGGGATGAGGAAGGCCGAGAATTGCAGCTGCTTTACGGTTGAGATTCTGCGGCGCGAGTGTGATAGGTTGTGTAAGATCAGCGAAGGAGTTGTCCCAGCTTTTGACGCCATGGCTTCTTGGTTGAAGAATCTTGCGCGAGAGTGTACGAGTCTTGCTGCCTGCGACAGGTGCGTCATTGAAAGGCAGACTTTGGTGACGGGACTTCCTGAGCCTTCCGTCCGCGCTGGGGCCAAGAGACTGAGTCTGCCGAGCGGGCACTGATCGAGGAGCACCGGCGTTGGTGGCGAACAGCATCTCTTCACCCAACATCTGAGTGAGCTTCTTGGTACGACGTACCTGCTGACGCCTCTCCTCGGCAGTAAGCTGATTGCTCGTTTCGGGCCGGTTCAGGACGCTAGCTGTAAGCGGACGAGGATAGAGGAAGTCAGACGACGTAAGACTTGGAATGCTGCCCGAAGTGATAGGACGCTGAAACCGGCCAGGAACTCGACCAGAAGGTACAGAACGGTTGTGAAGCAGGAGCGGGCGCATGGCGCTCTCTACACTGTTCTGGTAGCTGAGGAAACTCCCTTCTGACGTGGATGAAAGGATTGAAGCGGTGTACGGGCGCTGATAGTGCATATCAGACGCGGGTGGACTGCGCCACGAGGCTCCAGAAGCTCGCGACACGGACGAAGATTCGAAGTCGAGTTCAGCGTGTGCGCTTGCAGGCGTGCCTTTGTCGTGGCTTGATGACGGATGGATAGAGCTGCTGATGGTAGCGACAGACTCTCTTCGGGAACTGGGTTCGGGCTGGGGTAAAGCAGTGAGAACGACGAGCGAAGACCTACGCAAAGACGTGATGCGTTGAGGAATGTTTGCTGGCTGGCCAGAAGAATGAGAGCTGGAGTTGATGTCGTTCTCGAGAGCAAGATAGCTTTGTTGAGGAGTCATGCCATGTCGGTAATTTGCCCAGGTTTCATCCGCCTCCTGTTTGAGTTGTGAATGATGATCATGTCTGGCTAGTTGATTGAGTTCGGATTTGGGTGAAGCAGCCACCGGAGCAGGAGTGGGTCGTGGCGCAATTTCGGAGTGAAGGTTGACAGATTCCGAATCCGAAGCTTCATCTGCGATGCTTAACAGCTCCTCTTTGAGATCTGCCATGACCGGATCACCGGCCAATTCATCTTCAGACTCGACAAAATCATGCTGCCAAGGTCCAAAGGTCGCACGGTCACCACCGGATCGGTTGGCAAGCTCCCGGGGAGATTTCTTGACAACGAGGTCAAAATCGGGCGGTAGGGTTGATGCGTTCTGGTCGAGACTGGTTGCAGTAGGGTTGGAGGCAAAAGGGTTGGAGGCAGTAAGGTTGGAAGCTCCACATTCCATGGCATAGTCGATATGAGAGACAGGTCGAGAGTGGAGGCTGAGGTTGCTCTTGACTCTTTTGAAGTCGCCAGGCTGGAGAATCTTGTAATCGTCGGCGGCTCCGCTGCCGTGGGAGGAAGTGGAGCCGAGCATGTCTTCGGCGAAGCTGGTGGGTGTTGTTCTGGCACGGTCGTGACTGTTGACGCTATTGCAAGCAGAGACGTGGCTGATAGATGCCATGATGAGAGTTGCTGTGGATGTCAAAAGGACGGCGCAGTCTGAAGGTCAAAATGATGATGACAACCAAAGAGAGCGAGTGGGATCGTCCTTGGCAAGGATGAGATTCAAGGACGTTTTTGAAGTGAGCCGGAAGAGTATATAATGGAGGAGACAGGTCGGTAGGGAGAGATTCGGGTGATTGCGAATGAGATCCGAGATTGAGATGACTTTTAGGTATTTTTGCCAGAAGTCGCATGCATTGCTGTGGCTGCCAGAAACGATCTACAGCTGTTGAGAGAAATCGAAGTTATGAGGCGGAAGATATGTTGAGAAAAGAGGGTCTTCAGAAAGCTGTGAGGATGGCTGGGTCCTGTTGCAGGAAGGTGCGTTTTTGTCTGGACATATAAGAAGCACTGAAATGGCAAGAGGACAATGCGGTAGGTGAGGAAGCGAGGGATGCTTTGACCGCTTGCGAGAAGGTACTGACGCAACCGAGTCGGTGTTCAGACGCCCTCGAGCAGGGGATGAAGTGCAGCTGTCGTTCAAGCAGTGGTACCTGAATAGGATGCTGAAACCGATCGAGACTGGGCAGTGCAGCGCAGTGTAGGAAGCGATGGCAAACGGAGGGGCGATGGAGAAAGGTAGAATACAAGCAAGCAAGGTCCCCAAGGCAAGGCAGAGCAAAAGCAAAGTCAAACTGTGGAGAGAAAGAGGGAGAGCGAGAAGGACAGTGGCACAGCAAGGAGAAGGGATTCGGAAGGGAAGATGAAGCTTGCAGCGGAATTGAGAGACGGGAAGAGAAAGGAGAGAGAGAGAGAGAGAGAAGGGGTTCTGTCACAGTGAGTAGAAACAAATCGCTGCACCCTTGGGTCAGATGGACACAGCGAGGATGGTATGGCCAACACGCTCTCATCCTGTGACTGCACACAATAGGCAAAAACTACTGTAGTGTGAGAGAAAAGCAAGAGAGTGGGGGAATTATGCGTGAATTGCAGTTGGAGGAGGGGCAAGGAGGTCCCAGTGTGCATCAGCAGGGGTCAAGTGCCACCGTAAGGAGTCCCAAGCGGTGCTTGAAATCCACCCTTTTCCGTATCTTGCAGCTGCGGGACTCAACTACTCACTCAGTATCAAGAATTCCCATCTCTAGCTGCCGTTTGTAAGCAGAGAGCCAGATTGCTAGCGTGAGATTGATACTGCATCTGCAGTGGATTCGCTTCCACTACCTTTGCATCTATCACTCATCCCCAAGTCCATCTCTGATCGGGCAGTTGACTCCGCTGAAGGTGCATTCGTTGTCTGCGCTGCGCAATTCTCTTAAAAAAAAAAAAAAAAAAAAAAAAAACCTGAGAGGATCAGAAGCATTTTTGTGTTGGCAAGCTGGACTGCCTACGGAACGAATTCTCGGAAGAACCGCTTACTGCTCATTTTATTTCGAGCTAAACTCCATTTCGGAAGGGCGCCGACGTCGGAAAAAAAATGTAGACTACCGCATGATCAAACGTTTTCGGTTGGCCCTCTTTACTTTGACTATTGCAGCGCAGAAGGCATACAAATGAAAAAGGACGGTCGTTTCTACGGAATCACTTGATGCAGCTGTCTGTGTATATGAGCAAGAGAACCATGATGGAAAGCTCATTAGATATGGCAACGAGTCAGGAGGAATGGTCATGCAGGCGATGAGCATGAAGCGGTCGGAATTCCCGGTCTGCCCGACAAGCAGTGATCCGCTTCAGCTCAGCGAGCGCCCTTGCACAGTCACGTACAGTACAGCACTTTTGCAATCATGGGGATGTCGGCACTTTATCGTTTGAAAGCATATTCAGCTGTCACGTTGCTAATCATGTTGCTGTACGTTTCAGCCCAACCGCGTTCTCATTATCATTACCTTCATCAGTACTCCTTCGGATCATGCTGCCGTTTTGGAGTTCAAGACTCGCCCTGGACATAGTTGAACTTTGCTGTTGTTCCATGCTGGATCAATGTGAGCAAAGAAGCTGTAGATCACGTCAGCGACAGAAGCAATCTAACGCTTATTTGCTGCATATTTGCTCCTCCAACCGTCCCTGATTCGCCAGTGTCACGCCGCGACGCTTCCTGCGGTTTCTCGCTCCGCTCCACCCGGAAGCCGAACAACCTTCCTGAACCTTAAGATTTTCTTTCACTGCTCAGATCTCAGCCTAACGGCGGCTGATGCTATCCAAAAAAGAATCCATGATGATGCCCGGCTTGGTCGGCATCTGAGCTCAAAGGTAGATGAAGACCATGCCAGCGGGATGGCTGGAGCGAAGGCTGCCAAGCGGATGCGCAACGACATCGCGTGTCGTTTTCCACCTCCGCGAATCTCACTGCGAACAACTCCTTGCAGGTCTCGAATCACAAACAAACGCTTCCCCCAAACTTGGCTTCCACCAGATCTCTGGAATGGAACAGCATGCAAGTGATACGTTGGTCCTTGAGATGCTCCCTCAATACGCGCGCGAAGTAGCGAGCGATGGCAGCACACAAGCTCCGACCCTGCACTCTGTCTCCTAATCAAAATCCCCAATAGTTGCACTTGTGCTGATGCTACTGCTGCTGCAAGGTGGAGCAGGCCCGACTCAGTTGCAACCCGACCGTATTGGCTTGACCTGGCGTTTTCGCTTCGACCCCGATTTCATCTTTTTGAGATCCAGTGTCCGATTCCGATTCACAATTCCAGTTCCAACATCCTTTCCCACGTTCGCACTTTTTGACAGACAAAGGGGACGTCGTTCCCTTTCATCTTTTCTCGTCATGGAAAACTTTTCCGTGTTCCACCTTTGTTGCTTGGAAAACTTTCTCGATGCGGTAACAGGCTGTGTCAGAGGTGTAGGTTTGTCTCGAATATTGGTTCACTTCCGTCGTAGGGTGCACTGGTTCCCACGTGAACAATGGTCGACTTTCCTCGCTTTGTGGCTCAGCAAACACCACCCCTTTGTCGCACCGAATATGCTTCCGACCAAGTGACTCTGTTCAGTGAAGCAGCATGGTATTAAGTAAACCGAAACGCGGATCTCAATGAATGTTCGCGCCACTAAGGTCTTCCCACAACGATGAGACCTGCAACAAAGGAGTTCGAGAGGTCGAACA
Organism: Pseudozyma thailandica; assembly: GCA_023212835.1. Taxonomy (NCBI): domain Eukaryota; kingdom Fungi; phylum Basidiomycota; class Ustilaginomycetes; order Ustilaginales; family Ustilaginaceae; genus Pseudozyma; species Pseudozyma thailandica. The sequence continues at coordinate 484,932 of JALCCH010000011.1, forward strand.
AGGTGCGACCAAGCTTTGTTTGGAGATGTACCCTTTCTTGTCCATGACCCTTTCCCGCTCTCCACAAACTTCACACGAACGTCTTCTTTCAGCTCGCATTCGGCTTCGGCTTGCCGAAAAATGCTTCTTTCTTCACCTGTACGTATACGAAACGTGGTCTTCTCATCAACTCTACAGTACATATAAGGAAGACTCTCTCTCCGTGAACTCCACTGCATAGTACACATGACAGATCGACTATCTTCGCTGCAAACAACCTCTCACACGATAAGTCAATTCAGACCGTTTTCTTCATCATGCCATCAGCAGAGCACCGGAGCCGCCTTGCCGTCACTAAGCGCACTTTCACACGACCGGCCAATCTTCACCTCGCGTGGTCCACCAGCAAAGGCGTCGCCTCGCCGTCCATCCCAACCGCGTCATCGTTTTCCACCAGCAGCTCCGGGACTTCAGCGAGCTGCAGTCGTCTCCCTTACACTCTACCAGAGAAAGCGCAGAATCTACTCGGTCTTCCATCACATCCATACAGCTCTTTCGTTACCCGCCCCGATGACGAATGGGAGGAAAGACCGAACAGTAAATTCTCTGCCTCTTCGCCGCTGGAGCGATCCACATCTTCTGCATCGCTGAAAAGCAGCAGCTCCACTAGACAAATCTCGTCAAAGTCGGTGCTCAAAGCCGGAAGGTTGACATGGAAGAACGTCGAAGGAAGAACCAGGAAAACGACTCTGTCAAATGGATTTGAGAAAGCCCTGAGACGGAGGCAAGCAAGCAGAGAAGCATCGTTCGGCCAGGACCAGGTGGTATACGTAGCACTCGAGCAGGTCGACCCTTTTGATGCGATCGATAATTTTTCCACTCCCTACCATCAAAAAGCAGCATTCGATCAGCGCTCGTTCTGTAGCACGCCGTATCTTGCCAGCCCTGGCGCTTGCGATCCTTCAGCATTCGACAACGATGGTCTTCTATCGCTCGTATCCCCTTCGGTGCCACTCAGTCTGAATGATCAGAGTCGGTGGGTACCGCCGACCAGCTGGGACGTTCTGGACACTATGCTGGATGATCAAGATGCGCAGTCTCGATCCTCCGGGTCTTCGACTTCGGATGCGCTGCAAACTCCACAACTATCCCAGCCGGCGAGTCCAAAGGAGCGTGAGACGTACTTGTGTATCTACTCTTCGAGTAACCTCATCAGCTCTTCATCGTCGACTTCGCCCGGTGGATGTTTGATGAAGTTACGAATCACGCACGAAAGCACCGTTGAAGCCCAGCATAGTCCCGGTGAGGCAAGCTCCCTCGACTATCTCGCAGAACTGCCGGAGCAAAGGCTTGTCGTTACAGGCGAGCTGGTCTCCACTTCCTGTCGCTCTCCTCTGCCCCCGCACGACGCCAAAACCACCTGCATCTTGACCACCCCAAATACCGCAGAGCTCATGGACTGGCTTCACACTCTCGAATCCACCATTCGCCTACTACAGCCTCGATCCGCTTGCGCGTTTCCAGACCGGCGACGATCGAGCGCCTCAATGCTCGACACCATCCGTCTCCTCGAACAGCTCGAAGTTCGACGGAATAGCCGCGCGCTGCCTTTGCAATCTTTGCAGGACTCCTCTTGGGATGGTTTTAAAGATCAGAACGCTACGCCTGTCAGGTCAACACTATCGCTACCTCCTGTGTCTCTGCAACCTGACTCGGCCGCCAGCAGCGCAGCCGCATCAGCCTTCTCGCCAAGCACATTTATCGACTACTACACGAACCCTGATGAAGGCTCAGGCGAGAAAGACGAGTACGACTACGAAATTGCATACTCGAACATCATTTCTCGTTTTGCCGACTACCACCTTCCGAGCCCTCTCGAGGCGCTTCCTTCTGCTTCATTAGGCGATTCGATGAGACATGGGAGAAGGGTGGAGGGACTGGATGTGCCGGTGTCGCCATGCAGCGGCGACTTTTTGAAGCACTCCTGGGAGGAATATGGTGAAGGGCCCGGCAGTCCCCTTGACCCTTGGATGAGTACAGGAGCGATACAAGGTGTGAGCAATATGGTCATGGGGAGGGATGTGTTGGAGGAGGAGGAGGTGATGAAGATTTTTGCTGAAGGGTTTGCGAGGAGGAGGAGTGAAATGGGGTTATTGGGCGAGTGTTGATGCGCATCGGGGAGGCCATTGATCGGCCGATCTTCTTTTGTCGATCAGCACTGTTCTTATGTCTTTCTACATGGGCTATGTTGCCTTCAGTCTTTGATGTCTGACTTGTGCTCGTCTCGGTCACGAATTGTGTCGAGGCTTTCCATCGCTATCAACGGCAATCCTGATGAACTTGGTTTTCCGAGCCGCAATTCAGCGTGCCATTTTCGACAGCTTCTTATTTTGAATATTGATACATCAAGAATTTGGATAGAGATCCTCCAACAACTTTGCTGTAAACGGCGCTCAACTCCGCTCATGACACTAACAACGCATCGCAACGCCCCGACTAAGTGCACCACCAAACGCTAATCAGTCAACCACTCCATGAACTCCGACTCCTCTCAAACACCGTACCGACATGATGTGAGATCGCATGAAATGATATTGGACGGCAGGAGGTTACCCTTTACCTCGGTCACAGTGGGAGCCCGAGGTAAGGAAGGGATTTTCATCGCTTAGGAGAGTTAGCTAGACCCTGCACATCTTTCTCGCTCCTTGCAGAGAGGGTCTTCCGCTTGATGCTCGCTTACAGGAAGAGCTTGTGGCAAGTCATTACGGGGAGCTGAGGGTCATTGATTCGCTTCTGCCATGCAGGCAAGCGCTATCATCTGAAGTGGAAACGCCTCACGGGTGTTGCACTGCACGACGCGTGTAGTTGCTGGACACGCTGATACTGTTCAGTACTCAAGAGCTTGCTGGGAGGGCGGTGCTGTGCCTCTCATCACACGGATCGCTGTAATGCTCCACTGGTCATCGTCTCCACATGCTGATACTCGCATGGCCTGGCTCAGCTGTGTACGGAGAAGTGTCAGAGTCACTAAGCATGGGCTTCCGTCAAACCAGGAGCGGCAATTGAATAAGGATCGTCCGGCATCTGAGATTTCCTATCTCATCTCTCAACCCCAGCCTGAGGCTGTCACTATTTGCACGTGCGCCTCTGACCTCATTTACAGCGAAAAATCATCACCGAAGCACAGACATAAGCGAAGGTGGCGGCAAGATACGGCTCGGTGAAGTGATGTCAGGGGGAGCCCTTGGCGAACGAACGCGTCGCTCCACCACGCGTCTTCACCATCTTCATTCGAGCCAATTGGTGACGGCCATTATCCGACCGAATCAAAGTGAGGGGTAATGTAGCTAGAAGCACTCGATAGAAGCTCTCGTCTATTTGGCAAGCAAGGGTTGTGAAGCGCGTGCAGTGTCGCCGAAGATCAGCACCCAATTGCAATCAGATTTCATATTGTCGAAGCGAGAAACTCCTTGCATGTGTCTCCATGCAATTTTCATTCAGATGTCCAAACCCAAAGTGATGGATCAGCCTACCGCAGAGGAAAGCAGGGTCTACGTATGCTTTTTGCCTGCAGATGCAAAGCTCCCAGTGATCAAAGTGCGCTAGGATTTGGCTTCGCTGTGCAGAGAACCACTTCGCAGCTTACAGTAGCGGCCTTTCGGATGCAACCGTTACTAATGGTAGCGATGCCATACTGTCTACGTGCATGCTGTAGGCATAGCCGATACTGCTCCTCTGCTTGATTCCCTCTGCAGCATCTGCTGAATCACGCCACCGTGCCAGCGCACTCTTATACTCACACCATCATTGGCTGGTAGGAGCGAGAACGAGTGGAAGACCGAGCGATGACGTTGAGGCTGACAGAGCAAAGCAGTGAGCAATTGTCTGCGATCCTGATCAACGCCTTTCGAGATCATGACCAGCTACTGTACTCGTCTGAACCGTTTCAGTGGTGGGGGTGACAGTCTAACGATCCCAACACAAAAACCAGTCGATCGGAATCTGAAAATCTCTTGATCGAAAGCGAAAAGCGGCGTTCTTGGCCCATGGGGATGCGGAAAGAGGCTTGAGTTGTTCTCCGACTTCGAGCTTCGCTTGCAAGGGAAATCGCAACCTGCTCCGGGTCTAGTGAAGCTCGCTTAAACGCAAGAAAATAAGCGAGAGCTAAATCTCACACACTCGCGCTTTTCCCTTTGTTGGAATCGAATCGCAAAGTGTTGGTCTCAAGAAAAGATCAACGTGTTGCTTTCCGCGCGTTTCTGAAAGGATTTTTCCCGCGAGTTACGGTCTACCAGTCATCTGCAAGCCACATCAGCCAAGGAAGGCTGGCAGCCTTTTTGAGTTTGAGTTGCTTCAATGTCGCGCAACGCAAGACTCTATCACTACAGGTCGAAGGCAACCTTTTCCTCGAGAATGTGGTTCGTAGCTGGTGTCAAAAGTGGTATCAAGTACCATCCGTGTGGCAAAGTGAACTAAGGCCACTTCCTGTCTAAGTCGAGTTGACCGGCTTCCAGTGCCTGCAGAGGAACGCCGGAACGGAAGAGGCTAGAGCTTCGCTTGAGAGGATGTGGGTCTGGGTTGAACTCGAAGAGGCAAGAGCAGTCAGTCAACTCGAAGGATTTTGACATGCAACGGAAGAAAGACCCCTGGCATCTATCAAGCCCTTGGGTTGTTACTTTTGGGCAGCCAATCTAATTCTCGTGTGAGCAAGCACGTTTTCAAGCAACTGCCAGAATCCCTTTGACACTCCATCCGAACCGTGAAAGGAGGACATGGTTTGGAAGCTAGCAAGTTTGCTCTCTTGTGAAACCACCTCTTTGTTCAGAGTTGGTGTTCGAGTTCAATAAAACCCATTCTTCTGTCTTGCCTTTTCGGGCAAGGCCTTATTTGTTGTCAGCGTCAAGAATGGCAAACAAGAAATTTGGCACAATGAAGCCCAGCTGCCGCTGTTGTCCTGACTGCATCAGGCTGCGAATGGGCCGTCTCTCAGCTGCAGATTGGCGTAGTTCCCATCCTTCCATCGCTCCGACGCCTGTTACCTCCTGCTTACTTTCCCTCCTTGCTCTCTCCTACCTTATCAAGCTGCAAAGCTGCAGATACCCTTTATCCCCACACTGTTTCCTCTCTTCCGCCGTGCAATTCAGTTATTGTAGAAATGCATTTGCATGTCCGATTCAGATCCCGCCTGCCGCCATACAAGATTCGTTGGCAAGGAATTTGATGCGCATCACTCGCACCGACACACAATACAGTATACAGTACGATACTGTGCTATGCTATTGTGCCACGCATTTCGAACTCATGCGAATTGCCCCTCCCTTTGATGGCTATATGCTTCCTTTCCTGAGGTCAGCTGCCGATGTACTTTTCGAATGATTCCTTCTGTGTCCCGGCAACTGGGCTTCGCCTGCGCCGGTAGTGACTGCAAGCGGTCGGACTATAAAAGATCCGGGCACTAATCCTTCAGATCGACGCGAGGAGAATGGCGGAGAATCAATCCTCTGTATCTTGACTGATATGCGCCGCCAAGATCCAGTTCTTTGGTTGGCTCGCTTCGACCTGCCTTTCTCAGCGAGCTGCTGTCATACTCTAATCATCTCTTCCCTCTCGAATTCTTTTTCAAATTCTCCCGCTCCCGTGTGCAGTCCCAAGCGCCGTTTGACATCTCTCGATACCCTCTCCAATTGTGCCGAATTTGCGGTGATCCAGTCAATGAACAGACATCGCCTGATGGTTGCCGTTCACATCGCGTGCTAAAGCAGGCTCCTTTGTGCTCTGTGAGCTTCCATTGGCTGCTGCTATTGGAGGGTCGCCAACATGTGATGACGGTGTGACTTTTTTCCTGCCTATCGTTCGGCATAGGGTGTCTGCCTGTGTGGCTGACAAGGACTGCTACCCGCCTCGCCTCGCCTCGCCCTGCGTTTGCCGTCTGCAAGCAACTGCATGCTTCACGAGGCTGATCATACTTGACGCCTCTCCTTCTCCTGCCGAAGACAGCTAGCGACCTCCTCGTCTCCCCGGTTCCTGCCACTCCCTATCCCCTTGGCAACGTCGGCAGTTCCTAGTCAGCAGCAGATCACATATAACCAGACACTCATCGAAGCTTCTTCGCCTCGTTGCTCAGCATTTCCCGACATCTCCAAGTCTCTCCTCACAGACTCTTGTCACCATCTCTTCCTGACCAAGGCTGATATCAGTACCATCTCGATCAGCACCATCTCATACCTCTTCACGATGTCAATCAAACTCTCATCAAGGTTCTCTGACTCCACCATCGCATCAGCATCTTCTAGCTTCAGCAAGATGTCTTCTGCTAGCAGCGCATCTTCAGTCGAGGATCTGCTCATTTCTTCATTTGACTCCTACCCCAAACCCCCTCCGCGCACCTCTTCCATCACTGTCAACAGCACAAAGTCCTACAGCCAGCGTCGTGAGCGTAAGAAGCCTGCCCCTCTCCAGCTCGTCTCTTCCAACTGCTCGCCCCAACTCAGCAGCGATGAAGAATCGTGGTTCAGCTGCAAAGAGAATGCTCGCACCAGTCGCGCTTCCTACTCTCCTAAGTGCTTCTGCGGCTCGCCTGTTCGCTCTTCGGCCTCCTGCAGCACCGAGATCTACTGCTCCACAGGTTGCGCGAGGCAAGACGCTTTGTATGCGCTAGAGGGTCGATCGCCATCCTCTCCTGAACTGTCATGCTTGTCTTCTGACAACGATGAGGAGGATGAAGACTTCCCCGTCACCCCCACAAATGCTTTCGTGCCCAGCCCACCGCGAACCCCGGCTGCTAAGCGCCGCTCGCTCAAATGCCCTTCCTTGACCAAAAAGATCAGCGGCTTAGGTGCGACTCACTACCGCAGGATGGAAGCGCTTGGCCTTTACGATCTCGACACGACACCTACGCGTCCGTCCGTATCGCACACGTTGATGGACCCTATCGACCTCATGGTTGCTCACTCGCCTTCCAAAAAGTCTGCATCTCTCAAGGACAGCGACGACGATGACGAGCTTGAATTCAACCCAAGAAAGACGCTCTTCTTCCCCGTGCCTATCTACATGGGTTCACCTATTCAGTCATAGCATCAATCCTTCCCTTCTCTTTGCATACTTCGCATACTTCGGACTGCAGCTCCTCGCCCCGTCTCGAATCATCCTTGACTCGTGTTGCATCATCATACCCTCTGTAATTGTACGCACCGCTAATGTTCACCATACACACCAAGCGATAAAGACTTGTGAAAGAAAGTACATGTGTGAGATGCAGGCTAGTGTAGCATGCCAAGATGCATGATGCATGGGATTAAAGTTGAGCCTAATTATGGCGCTGTGTGGTGTGGGGCGTGTCGGTGGGCAAGCTGAAAATCCGCTTTCCGTGACCCGCTTTCCGAACCGCACTTTTTCCCCTTTGACAGCTCCACATCCTCCTTCAAGTCAACTTCTTCCACCTATCCACCTCGTCGCAACATCTTCCTATTCTTGGTCACCTGTTCAAGGCCGACATCATGGCGGGCACGAGATTCGCCTATGTCCGAAACTTCGAGCTCCCAGACTCCGTGATCCCTTCGGTCTACCTCGTCGTCCGAATCGATGGCAAGGGGTTCCACAAGTTCTCCGCCGCCCACTACTTCGCCAAACCCAATGACCCTGCGGCCCTCGAGCTTATGAACGCCTCCGCGCGCCATGTCATGTCCTCGCTCAAAGGCCACATCTCGCTCGCATTCGGCGAGAGCGACGAATACTCATTCCTCCTTCGCAAATCCACCACCCTCTACTCCCGGCGCAATTCGAAAATCACTACCCACATCGTCTCCCTCTTCACCTCGGCGTACGTCTGGCTCTGGCCAAAGTACTTTCCGAACACTCCACTGAAGATGCCGCCAAGCTTCGATGGGAGGATGGTGGTATACCCAAACGAGCAGGTGGTGAGAGATTACTTTAGTTGGCGGCAGGCGGATACGCATATCAATAACCTATACAATACGACTTTCTGGGCGTTGGTATTGGAAGCAGGGATGACGGAAAGGGAGGCAACGAAGCAGTTGGAGGGAACCGTGGCGAGCGATAAGCATGAGATATTGTACGAAGAGTTTGACATCAATTACGATCAACTCGAGCCGATGTTCAGGAAGGGCACGACGCTAGTCTGGACGGCCGCATCTTCCAGTCCAATGGCGAAGGGAGCAGAAGCGTCAACTTCCCCAGTAGAAGTTGAGGCGGAGGAGGGTGAGGAGGATGGCGGGAAGCCGGTGTTGGCAAATGCCAAGGACGAAAAGTTGAGGCTGAAGATCGAACGCAAGCGGGCGGCAAAGGAGGCAAAGAAGTCGGAAAAGAAGGAAAAGAAGGAGAAGGTGGGAGTGTTGAGGACGTTGCATTGCGATATCATTGGAGATGAGTTCTGGAATCCCGCGTCACAAGCACAATCTATATCGAGCAGCACAGGAGGAGAAGAGATCGAGGGCATAGACATCCATGCGTCCTACCCGTGGAGAGATCCGAGTCGATTCAATGGCACAGGAATGGGCGTGTCGGTATTCTTAGACTGAGTCTCTCAATCAAACAGTCAAACAGAGTACGACAGTGGAAAAGCTCGTCTATGTCGTGATGTGATTCTTCGTGACTTGGTAGCATAGTGAACATGCTTACCAATCGAAAGCCTCGGTATGCAAATACAGCTCCTTGACGACTTTCTTACCCATGACATGCGACCACTGCAACTTGGCCACCGCATTCGCCGTCTCGTTCAACATGCTTGCGGGTCCACATACCGACACCCCCACCGTTTTTGCTTCGCCCTTCTCGCCGTCGACGAAGGCGTTCACGATTCGCGGCACGTCCGCTCGCTCGCCATGAACCCGAATTCCCTTCGTCTCGACAATCTTTTCACTATCGATGGCTTCCCTGCAGTAGACATCAACACTTGCGTCCAGTCCGAGCGCCCGGAGATGTTCCACCATCGCCGAGAGGCTACTTTGGAAGGCCTCGTAGACGCGCATACTCTGAACCGCCCAATGCACACCCACTCTCTCGGTCAAACCCCTCTCCTCCCTCGCAGCAAGACACAAGCTCATCAGCGCTGGAAGGACGCTCGTCAACCCCACTCCTCCCGCAACCATCATCACCGAGTGATACGATGACGGATGGAAGGGCGACCCATATGGCCCATCTAATGCTACCTTGAGAACGGTCGAGATCTTGCCCTTTACCGCCGGTTGTCGGACCAGCTTCTCCCAAATCTTGTGGGTCAATCCAGATCTCGCTTTGAAGTAGAACGCCATATGCGAATCGACGTGGTTGTCAGGGGAGGGTAGGTTGGCGACTGTGAAGGGATGCGTTTGATAAGGCGCGGCGGGGTTGAGACCGGGGAAACGGACGAAAAAGTGTTGACCTGCTTGCCAGTCGACTGGAGCGGCTAGTTCGAGTTTGATCAATTTCTCCTCTTCATCCACCAACGTCGCCGTTGCGGGCAAGCCGCTGAATCGACTGATTCTCAAGCTGTTCGCGAACTTGAAGAGCACGTGGAAGCCCCACACTCCCACGCTCGGCCAGAGCCAGCTCCAGCTCGTGAGCATATCCCTCGTGTGCATAAAGTAGAACACCAAGAACAAGATGATGGTAACGACATGTTGGAGGACAAAAAACTCGTAAGACATTCTCCTAAAGTACCCAAAGCTGCTGACTACGAGCCAGAAGAAGAGGACGAAGCTAGCCACGCCAGTCCACCAGACTTTGTCCCACCAGAACCAGGCTTTCATGTTCGACCATCCTCCATCATGGACAGGCTGGTAGATGAAGGGAACGGTGTGTACGATGGCGAAGAAAAGGATGATTCGGGCGGTCCACTGGTGGTAGAATTGGAGCTTTTCGTGGCTGATACTGGTGAGGAAGGTGAGTGGGTTGAATTTGAGACCGAAGCAGAAGAGCCAGGGGAAGAAGGCATTCGCGATCATGCCTGCGCGAACGCCGAGCGGTGTGGAGCCCCAGACGGCAGCAGGGCGGTAGTAAGGCTTGATGACGAAGCACCACGCGATGAACCCGATTGTCGGAACGGTGAGGAAGAGAATATTGCCCAACGAAGGGAAGCGGTCGGCGGAAACGATCTCGCTAGCCACCGTCCTGCGCGAGAAGATCTTCTTTGGTCTGTAGTACCCAACACCCCTAGCCGCCGCTGTGATGGTAGCATAACCGGGAATGGAGAGGACCGCTTGCGCAAGTCGAGAATTGCGACTATGCCTGGATCTCGAAAGCAACCCGCGAAGGATGACAACGCCGAGCAAAGCAAGAAGGACCCAAGTGGTGATACGAGAATACTTTGCCATTTCGTAGTAGCTGTCTTTGCCCGCCATTGCAGCCTTCTTGAGGGCGGAGGGAGGGCGGCAGCCAGGCCCGACCATGCCAGGCTTCCACACGCATCCTGGTACTTCTCGGTGTCGTTTCGACAGCATGTGGTCCATCGTTGCTGACTTGACCCCGTATAGAGGTCTGAGAAGTGTATGTAGTTGGATGTCGAAAGGTCTGGGCGTAAAAAGCAGGGAACGAGCTAACGAATATGTTGATATAGTCGGATCGAGTCAAGGGCTGAAGTGGGTGGGAAGCTGTCGGACCCTTTCTTCGTAAAGGCAGCTGAATCTGGTTGCAGAAGGCGCTCCACCGGCGCTTTATCGAGCGTTGAAATCCGGTTCGGAAGTGCCGACGTAGGGTATATGCGAAGCCTAAAGTGGGAAGAGATGGAAAAAAGGAGATGAGATACTACGGACAGCCCTCCGATCAGCATCCATCTCCACAACCCACCGAGAGATGCAACGACGACAGTATGAATGATGCGATTCGTTCCTGCGAAAAAGGCTCCGAAAGCCTAAACGAGGCAAGAAGGATCACCAGAAAACGCCCCGAGGCGAGACAGCGAGACAGGACGATCCTGCATCTTAGGCATTAACGAACGCCTGCCTCTTCGCTTCAGTCTAACCCTAATTTCCTCGCATCAAATTCTGTCTCTGACTCAAGCTTCTGTTCGTCAAGGCACAAGCATACTCCTCGAGCATGAGGACATCCGGAGACATCTTGAGGGCATAAGCTGGCATGGTCAATCTAGATCATGATAATGAAGCATCCGCACGGGTTTTCAACACACAGTGCAAAAGCACGCTCACAGGAGGTGACCAAGATGAGTGTGGACAAAAGTGTCCGAAACAAAGGCGCTCTAAGCGCGTCTCTTCGGATGTGTTCTTATCCTCTCATCGGGGCACGAATCGCTCGGGTGTGGATCGGGGAGGTCATGTTCTTCGCACAGCCAACACTCGTCAAGCCGCCGGATTCGTCGAGTCTTGACTTGCTCTTATCTCGCAATTGTGCGATGTCGGACGCTTGGAGTCGTGAGCTCCTTGTGTGTGAGTGAGCTCATAATGGCGAATCCTCCAATCTACCACCAGATTACATTGCTTCAGCATTGTGCTTACAGCGAGCGAAATGGTCCTTCAGATCCCTTGTTATTTGCCGTTCGACTGCAGTCAAGCATATGGTAAGGTTCTTGATCGCTAGAGAAATTCCCAACGCTGAAGGTCAGCGTCAAGACAGTGCAGACACGCGAGAATGTCTTGACGACCTATCTTGCGGCACAACCAGTAATGGAACAAACGCAATCTCCAGACATCTCACACGATTTCAAGGTCAATCGCTTGCGAATTGCAAAAAGCATAAATGAACGAAACAATTGCAGAACTGTTTTCTATGCCTGCACCTCCTCTAATCGAGCACGTGGTACTTCTCCTTCTTCAAACGAACACCACCGTTCTCGAGAGGCTGTTCGAACCTTGTGGTAGGCCTGTATCTCCTCAAGTATGGCGCGGCGGTCTCCTCCAATGTGTCCGGGGTAATCGCCAAATCCGCCCAGCTCTTAGTACCTGGTGCATCCGGCAAGTCATCAATGTATCGTCGCACCACCTCATCAGGCGAGATCATGGGCCACCATGCCAAGTCAGCAACCTTGGCCGCCAACTTGAAGGCAAACTTGGGGGTGTTCAAGCCGGGCTTGACCAACGAAGTGAAAGTGAGGCTCTCGACGAGCTGCAAGATCTGACCGATAGTGTACTCCTTAGGTCCCGCAAGAGAGAAAGTGGCGCCCATCGAAGTGACGTCGGCTTCGAGCATCTTTTCGAGAGCGTGAGCAACGTCGAGCGAGTGAACGGGACGCATCTTGGTCTTACCGTGGTTGACACGCCATGCGTAAGGGTAGACAGCCATCTGGTTCAAGAATCGATCCTCGTGGCCCCACATGGTACCGGGACGAACGATGGTAGCGCCCTCGAAGGCGCGCTTGACAGCTGCTTCACCTTCCGCCTTGGAGCGGAGGAAAGAGGATGGAGACTCAGCGTCAGCGTTGAGGTGAGAGACGTGGATGAGGCGGCCAACACCGGCAGCTTCGGCAATCTGAGCAATGCGCTGAGCACCGGTGACGTGAACGTCGTTGAAAGTGAAGTTCTTGGTCTCGTAGTGTCGGCCAGTCAAATTATAGACGACGTCCGAGTGACGAACGCATTCCTCGATCATCTCGTCATTGCGAAGATCCCACTCCATGGGAACAACCTGTCCGAGATCGCCCATGACCTTAAGGTGGCGCTTCTCATCCTCATCACGGTAGGGGACGATGACTTGGGAGCCCTTCTGTGCGAGACGGTTGACAACGTAACGTCCGAGGAAACCAGTGCAGCCGAAGACAGTAACGGTGTGGCCGGAGACCGAGTTTCGTCCACCGCCGTAAGGGCCATACTTGATGATGGGCTTTCCAGTCTTCCTGTTGATAGTGAGGTCGTGAATGCTGCGAGCCTGCACGACCTGAGCTCCACGAAGAACCGAGGCACGAGCCTCAGATCGGAGCATCGAAGCGGCGGAAGTTCCAACCAGGTGAACCATCTTTGCTCCTCCCAACCGAATGCTCCGTGTGTCGAAGAAAAAAGGGTGAAGAAAAAGATGCTGTAGCTGCAGAGCAGAGGGTGGTGGAGAAGATCAGCGATGCAGCAGCTGTAACGTGGAGTAAGAGATTGATGATGATCAATCGCTATTCCAACACTGGATGAGCGACCATTCATCGAGCCGCCCGCCGTGAGCAGTTGAGCTTCTCAATTTCCGATTCGAGATTTCAGGCAGTGAGGCTCCGAGCGCATGCGATCACAACGCACTGCTGCCGCTTTTTGGCTCGGAACCTAGAGTCCTTCTCAAGGCTACACGTGACGCGAGCAATTTGTCGTGCGAAATCAAGTATTCAGCCTACAGTTGTCAGATCGCAAGATAGTCCCGAATTTCAATAATAGTCTATATATCAATGTCGAGTTGACCTAGCGACCCTATGCGTCTACGAGTGACCACATGAACATGCATGCTACCGAGCGATATGGTGACCATGTCTGCGCCAGAGCCTTCATCTCGTCAGGGGTCAGGTATTGACCTCCCTTGACCTTGTTGCCGTTGGCTCGAGACTGGAGCACCTGCCTGTTGAGGCCGTGCTCGTTCGTAATCAAATGATCCAGCGTCTCAACTGCTGCGCCGAAGCCAGGCTGAGGCTTGGGCATGGCTTCTGTCTGGACGAGCATCGGTACTTGATCTCCCTTCTCTTCTGTTGGCTCTAGCGCTTTTTCCTCCTTGACTTTTGCTTTAGAGGCCTTGGCAGTCTTCTTATCCTCCACTTCGTCCTCCTCTTCTCCTGGCTTGCGCTTCTTGACGCTGATCTTCGGTCCTTCCGAATCGCTCAAAAAGAAGTTGAGCATACCCTTCTGCACTCCAAGATCTGCACAAGGCAAGATGTCGGGCTTGCGGGCTGCAAACATCAAGATCATCTCGCTCGTCCACCGTCCCACGCCCTTAACTTTGCTGAGCTCCGCGATGCATGCCTCCTCGTCGTCCAATTCGAGGATCTGCCGTGTATCTAGTCGACCATCGACGAAACGAGCTGCCAGATCCTTGACGTACCTGATCTTGGCAAAGGACAGACCAGCCGCCCTCAAGTCTGCATCCGAAGTGCGCAGTACCATCAGAGGTGTTGGGAAAGGCCATTGTTCACGAGGGAAGCCGACAAAGTCTGGCTTCTCTGGCATGGTCTCTGAGGAAAAGAGGCGGCAGAACTTGTACAGCACAGACCGGGCGGCTAGCCATGAGATCTGCTGACCGAGAATGGAAGTCGTGACTGTCTTAAAAAGGTTGAGTTCCTTGCTGTCAGCAGAAGAGGCGTCCAGCGCCTCCTCATAACATCGAACCGGCACTTTCTGGAAGAGACGCTCAAAGCGCTTGTCTACAGAGCAAAGGTGTGTCTTTGCATGTTCAAAGTCGAATGGCAGTGCGGGAAAGGGCACGGTGGTGCGTGTCAGGCAGTCTTCCTCAGAGGCATCGGGAGGAATGATAAATGGCTCTTCCGGTGCTTTGGCTTTAGAAGACTTGGACGGCTCGGACTTCGGCTTGGTCTGAGTCGTCGATGCATCTACAGCAGGTCTTGTGCGCTTTCGCGGGCTGGTCGTAGCTTTTGGTGCGACGAGTTCGCTATCTGTCGCCGAACGTTTGAGCGCCTTGGCTGCCGGTGGACGGGTGGCAATGGATGCCTTTGTCGAGGGACGGAAAGAGGCTGTCAAGCTTCTGGCTGGTGTCGCTGATCGAGATCTTGTGAGCACCATAGCTGTCAATGTGTAGACTCTAAGGGAAGATCACCCTCTATCGGAGGACTTCTGATCGGATGTCTAAAAGGAAGGAGGTCGTCGAATTTGCGTTGATAGCCTCGAGCATTTCCAGAAAAGTGGCGAGTGCGGGGAGTGGCTCTTTAGATTGCCGTTAAACTACTGCCAGAAGCTAGATGCAGGGTCCGCCGTTCAGCGGACTGAGCTTGATGGGAAATTGGTAACGGCCGATACGCGAACCTCTCTGGGCTCGAAATCTGCGTGGACTAGCTTGCTGCGGACGCAAAGCATGTCTTCTCCCTTTTCTACTTCACACTATGAGCATCTTCTGCTGCACATGTTGCGTTAGAGTTGAGGCCACTCAGAACGGATCGCTGCTGTTCTCGATCGTGCCAGAAGGCGAAGGTTCATGACCAAGCAAGAGACCTCGTGAAGAAGCAAGAAGTTTCGCTGCTTGTGAGGCCCGATACGATCGGGGGCTGAATCTCATGTCGCGAACCAGATGTCGACTTTTCGTCGTGCAGAATGCCTTTTTTGAAATTTTTGAAGCAGGGAGCGCGATTCGAATACAAAATCTGAACCTCTTCGTAAGACATGTTTGAAGTCAAACGCCTTTTTCAAGAAGAACGAGTTTCAGTTCTCTCTGCGTTCCCTTTCTTCGCGAAGAGGGAGCAGAGTTGAAGAAGATTGAAAAAGATAGCGCGCTGAGGCTTTTCCCAGAGAGAGAAACAGCGGCAGCAACTGGCTTTGCTGTTGCGCGTGTGAGCTGTTCTCAACTTCTTCTCAAAGCGCTAGTCAACGTCCTCGTCGTCGTGGTCTGGCAACGTCTTGCAGAGACACTGACGATCGCTCAACCACCATCTCGACCATATCTGGTGTCCTCAGCAACCTCGTCATTGTTGCTCGCAAAGGATCCTCTCCTTCTCGTCACCCTTCCTCAGCTGTCTCGCATCGGATCGAGTCGACCACGCTCGTCCAAAGTACAGCCATCACCATGTCGGAGAAATACGACTTGACCTCGACCCTTCTGCCTTACCTCGACAGGCATTTGGGTCTTCCGCTTCTTTCGCATCTTGCTGGATCCGGAATCTTCTCGGAAACTGACATCGCCAAGGCCCAATATGAGCTCGCTAAGAACACTTCCATGGTTGACTATGCTCTCCAACTTCACGAGCAGGCCTACCCTAACCAACCCGCTCCTGCTGAGATCGAGAAGCAGCGTGAGACCGCCATCGCCCTCAACGACAAGCTCGGCTCCGAGGTCGACCATGTTCTCAACGTCATTCAGGACCCAAGCGTTGCCTCTGCTTTGAAGCAGGACAAGACCCAAAACTTGCAGTGGCTCGAGGAGAAGTACAACCTTACTAGCGAACAGATCAACGCTCTCTACCGATACGGATACTTCCAGTTCAACTGCGGTAACTACGGCGATGCTTCTTCATACCTCTACCACTTCCGCGTTCTCTCTACCGACCCCGTCCTTATCATGAGCTCCCACTGGGGTAAGCTTGCCAGCGACATTCTCGTCGGAGAGTGGGAGCAGGCCCTTAGCGAGCTCAAGCTTCTTCGCGAGCAGATCGACACTTCCGCCGCTCACGCTACCGCCTCGTATGCCTCGCCTTCCACCTCCAACGGCACCGCACAAACTGACGACTTGACTCAAGAAGGTCTTTTGAAGAAGCGTGCGTGGTTGCTTCACTGGGCTCTCTTCATCTTCTTCAACCACCCCAACGGTCGTGAGCAGCTCGTAGAGATGTTCTTGTCGCCCGTCTACCTCAACACCATCCAGACCACTTGTTGGTGGTTGCTTCGTTACGTTGTCGCCGCCCTTCTCCTCTCGCGAAGAACCACGCGTGTCTACATGGTTCAGCAGCCCGCTCCCGCTACCCTGATGGCCTCCGCATCGGGCGCCAACGTTAGCAAGCTCAGCCCACAGCAGGCCATCAAGGATATTGTCAACATCATCGACTCCGAGTCTTACCGCCTTGCCGGCACCGACCCCATCGTCGATTTCCTCTCCAAGCTCTTTGTCGACTTCGACTTTGAGGCAGCACAGGAGCAGCTTACCCTCGCTGAGCAGGTCGCTTCCAAGGACTTCTTCCTCGGCGACTTCAAAGACGAGCTCGTTGAGGCTTGCCGTGTTGTCATCTCGGAGGCATACTGCCGCATTCACTCCAAGGTCGACATTGCCGACCTTGTGAAGCGTCTCAACCTTTCCAAAGAGGATGGCGAGAAGTGGATCGTCAACCTCGTGCGCGACACCCGTGCCGATGCCAAGATCGATTTCAAGGAGGGCATGGTCTTCATGAACCCCACTCACCCTCCTATTTACCAGACCATCATCGAGAAGACCCGTGGTTTCACTTTCCGCACCTCGGCGATGGGCACTGCCATCGACCGCAAGGCACACCCACCTTCGCTCAACAACACACACAACCTCAATGGCAACGACAAGCGCGGAGGTGCCGGCGGTCGCGGCGGCCGTGGTGGCCAGCGCAACCAGGGCAACCGAGGCGACCGTTCTCACAACAACAATAACAACAACAACAACAACAAGGACGGCGAGTCGAAGCGTGAAGGCGAGGCGGCACCTGCTGCGGATGCGCAACAGCCAGCGCAACCCGTTGCTGCCAACTAGGCAATCCTTTCCGAACCTGTTCACTCAAAAAGCATGACGATTGTTGCTGCGAGAGGGTTCAGCATTGAATCATGACTCTCTCGCATCTTAGCATCAAAACCGCGACCTGACAGTCGAGTGGATTTGGATGCCGATCGCCTTGCTATTGCACGTTTTTGATCACCAAGACCTTTTGTAAAATATGCAGTGCATCATTGACGACATTCCATTTGCGCATACCAAAGTCTCCCTCTTCTCCTTTCCTGTCGCTGATTTCGTGAGCAGGGCGAGTAAGTTCAAGGTTGCGCTCTGCGCACATTCAAGAGCATTTGATGCGTTCCATCGAGCCTTACGCCTGCTTTTTAACAAGCGCAGGTCAAGCCTGAAGCCCAGTCTGTTGCGAATGATGCTCGGCAGTACGGTTTGAGCTGTGGATAGGTAGACGAGATCTCAAGATGGGAGAGATTGTTTGGAGCTGAAGCAAGATTGTGAAAAAGCGTGACTGACAGTCCAGGGTCCGGCGGTGCTCGCAGCAGGATCGGATGCCAAGATTTGAACCGCGGACCGGAAGCACCTCATCCGAAAACAGCATGAAACAAGCCGCTTGCCAACTTATCGTAAACGAGCTCTCACTCCTGAATCGGTACAGCACTCGCCAGGGCTGGGCTTACACACAATAGTGCGCGGAGACGAGTCATGTCTGGCCCTCTGTCACAACATGGTTGCAAGTTTGTCATGGACACTGAGATAGCGAGTTTAGCGTAGCTGCAGCTGTGAATATCGCACAGTGCGTTAGAGAAGACGCCGGCATCCTGGTTACGCCAATTTCCGCTGCTGAATCACGGTGCAGGAACAATCTCGAGAAGGAACAGGGTCCACCGGTCGAGATGCGGAGAGGTTGATAACCGTTGCTGCGCGAATTACGACTGACCTGCTCCCTCCCTCCCTCATGTCCTTCATCTATACTTTGTGTTAGCCACAGCCATCCAGCTCCGCCTGCCCGGCACCATCGCTGTCGCAAGAGAACGTACAAGGTCTCCGCGCGATTAGGGTTTCCGCGACAACAGAGCATCGTTCCTCCAGCTTTGGACCTACAGCACGTTGGCCGTTTGCCAGCCGCGCAGCCGACATGACTCGCCGCTTGGCTCCAACTCAGGATGAAACTACCCCGCTGTTGACCCAACATGTCAATGGGGACGGTCATGGAAGGTGGTCTTTGGCACGTCGCCGATCATCCGCTCTTCTCTCGTTCTTTTCCGAGCCTGAAGACAAGGATGGCGAGGAATTCCTACGCTTCCGACGCAAGCGTGCGGTTCATATCATCGTAGCTCTCAACATCTGCTACTATGTTGCGGTTGGCGTCTTCAACGTCTTCGCGATAGAATTTCTCCAGACTCTGGTGTGCGCCGAGTATTACTACCCTTCAACAACGCCAGGATCTCCGTACTCGACGTTGCCCGCGGCAGGAGATACGCGCGACCTCTGCTCTGTCCCGATGGTCGAAAAGCGACTGAGCGCAATGTCAACCTATTCAGATGTCCTGACGAGTCTGGGAAGCTGCATTGCTTCGCTGGTACTCGCCACAGAAGTGCTCCCGCGCTTTCGCCGGAGAACGTTAATGCTCACTTGCGTTGCAATCTCTATGTTGTTCGCCCTGGCCGTGGCTTCGATACCGACTCATTACTCGTTCGATCCCGCGGTATCATCGACCTCAAAGATACATCCGACCACGGGCCTCCACCTCTTCCTTGCGCAATACAGTATCGCTGGCTTGCTCGGATCACCACAGACTGCGGTGCCACTTCTGGCCCAAGTCATGATCCTCGACGTTGTACGAGATGATGAAAGGACTTCTGGTCTGTCCCAGGTCTACGCTGGTGTCACGCTCGGAATGGCGATTGCCTCGTCGCTGCTCAAGATCGTATTCCCCTTCTTTGGTCTCGAGTTCAGTATTCTCCGCCACATCGGGCCCTTTTCGCCTTTTGGGCTGGTTGCAAGTATCTATCTGCTGAATCTGATCCTCGTTTTCTTCTTCCTCCCGGAGACGAAGAACTTTGAACCAGCCTATTCACGCTCTCGTAGGAGCTCTTTCTCGAGCGAAAACGATCAAGATGACTGCGACACACGTTCTAGTACTATGCAGCCTGGGTCCGCCTCAGAACCGAAGTCGTCTTTACTGACTGTTTGGGAAAGTCTCAGAAATACGCTTGGCTTGTTCGGCTTCTTCCTGCCGTACCGGGCCTCACCCGAATCCAGAAAGGACTACAAGCTCGTACTCATCTTGCTTGCGGTCACCTTCTCTGATACGATCAGTAATGTCTGGGGCAACCTCGCCGTCTTTTGCTCTACTCACCTTCGATTTGGACCGCAGGAGATCGCTACGCTTCTCGGTGCCTTGGGCACCTCAAAAGGATTATACACTCTCTTTGCCCTGCCCTGGATTGTCAGCGTCGTGCGTCGCATTGTCAAGAAGAGGATGAGCAGAGAGCTGGTAGCTGTCCCTTCGGGGGAACTTACGACGGCAACAATTGTTACCAAGAGGGAAGAGTCGGTTGTCTACACAGACAACTTGATTGCTATGGGCTCACTCATGTTCGATTCCATCGGCTTCATCGGCATGGGCTTTGCCGCGACCCATCTCTCTTCTTCCGGCATCTACGGCAGTGAGTATTCCCTTTCCTCCGGAATTGTATCCTTCGTCTTCGTCGCAGACTCCAGCAAGCTAAACGTGTCGACTCTTTAAACCTATGTCTCTCCCATCTACAGGTGTTCTCTTACTGACATTTGCGAGCGGTGCCCTTCCTGCTATTCAGGCGCTGGCCGTCGACATCTTCCTGGCACAAGACCGACCAACCGATGATGCGGTCGCCGCACGAGATGCTTTTATGGGGTTCCTCCGCCTCGTCCAAACCATCCTGGTCACCGTTGGACCTTTGATTAACAACCTCATTTACGAGTGGTCGATTGACCATGGAGTGCCTTCCCTTGTCTTCTTCTGGACTTCGCTTCAGTCCATTATTGCGCTTCTCTTCGTCCTTTCTGTAGCCGTCATTGCCAAGTAGATAGCAGCCAACCTGTCGCTTCTGGGGATCTCCTCCTACCAAGCTATGGACACATATACCACCTATCCGGACTGCTTGTATCAAACGCGGATCGTATATACCGAAAAGAAATGATCCTGAGATTGACCACGCAAAGCAATATTGATACCACGAAAGTGACGATACCACACAGCAAAAGAGATAAAATACAAGGAAGAGTTGACGACAGCCATTACAGATCCGAAAGCTTCGAGTCTTGCCTTGATGCATCCTGCTGTGCCTCAGCAGCCGCAGTCGTCGAAAGCGATGCTTGTGTCTCCTGTACAAACGTCGCTGTGCGTCCTCTCTGATTTGTCGAGTCCAACACCCAAGCTCCGGGCTCGACCATGGTGGGGAAGCCCTTCCACTTTCTCGCGCCCTCACAAACCTCGGCCGCACTTGGCTGGTACCAAGGAGCATTGGGTCCATCGAGTGCTCCAAACTCCTGCCACATCCACGCTGCTCCTCCCAATGCAGCCGCAATGCCAAGCAACGCCGTGCTGTTGACGTGCTCTTGATCCGCCAGCGGTAAAAGCAAGACAACAATTGCAGCAATGAACCTCGGAGCAATCCTCACGGGTTTGGAGAAGAACAGCTCGCCTGGCGCATCGTGCTCCTTCTCCAACATGACCAGCAATGCAGTGCAGACGATACCGATCGCATATGTCGCGCTAAAGATCCACCTGATCCCTTGCGCCACCTCGTTCTCCTTGACCAGCTCCGCAGTCGCATCTCCGCACAACGTGATCGCACTCACCAGCGGTAGGTGGAGCGAAAACCACGGCAGCGCATGTCGCATGTCCCTCCGAATCGGATGCGTGATCTTCTTACTCCCTGCACCGCAGCAGTACATACCATGGAGAACGAAAGCCACCACCACGGTGAGGATGACCCTCGCCACTCCCGAATGCACTCCATGCCCCGCAGGGTGACCCGACAGGACGCTGTAGAGGAACTCTCCATGGACCAGCGTGACGAAGTCGGTAAACCGATCAATCTCATGCTCGATCGCCACCGCGGACGAATATCTCAACTTTGCCAGCTTCTTGAACAACGGCGAGTAGAAGAACATCCAACTCGAATACTCCAGCACCAATGCAACCACGACCATTGCGATACAGGCGTGGATGGAGACAAAGATGCTCCCAATCCACAGACCCAGTACGAGCACCCAGACAGCTGCCTGGAACCGGATCTGGATGCGATACTGGCAGATGTAGAACGAGTAAAACGCCATGATCCCCATTATCATTCCTCCTGCCAACAAGTAGCTGCCAATCGCAGTAGCTCTCGCGCCCGACTCCTCTGCCAACTCCTCTGCACTTGGCGCATTGTTCCCGTACACCACTAGGCACGCCATCACTCCCAACACCAGCACTCTCTGCGGCAGATCGTCGACGAAGAAAGCATTGAACACTTCCCTCATGTAGTTCCAAATCATCCATGCCGCCGAGTACGTCAGAATGTACCTGACGATGGCGTCACCGTTGTGCTCATGAACCGCTTCCTCAGCCAGTGCGGCGATGAGACCGACAAAGACCAGGTCAAAGAAAAGCTCTAAGCGGTGAGAGGAGCGTTCTTCGTCGGATCGGACGAGCACATTTCCACGGAAGTACTGGAGCGCGCGAGGGCGACGGAAAAGGTAGCGGCGTTGCTCGTGCATGGCTCGATTCTGCGCATCTTGTCGCTCCAAGTGTCGGTATCGTTTCGCTTTGGCGTCCTTGCTGCGCGAGGCGGCGGAGGAGGTGGAGGGAGCTAGAGAGCTCGCATCCCCCGCAGAAGCGCTTTCAGCTTGAGGAGAGTCATCGTTGTCCTCATCATCCGAATCATCGGGGAGGAAGCCGGTAGCGTGAACGTCACCGTATTTGAGATGATGCGGCTTGTGCGCATGAGCTGCCGCCGCTGTCGCAGCGCGAGACGAGGAGATGGAGGCAACGGATCCTCGATGTTCCTCGACCATGCTGATTTGGATGATATCAAATGGGGGCGATGATGGTAAGAAGGGAAGGAAGAAGGGCAAGTGGTAGCCCTTCTCGTAGCCGATTTGACCGAATCCTATCAGAACTGCATGCAAGTTTGCCGCTGCTTAGGCTGTCACGCCGGTGGCGGAATTAAGACTCATATGACCGGAAATGACTTTCTTTTTCACATTCCTGCCTTTCCCAAGCTCTCGCTCAATCCTCGAAAGCCCTTCACCCCCTTGCCAAACCTGTTCAGACTCGCATTGGATGGTGAGTCCACTCACAAAGCACTATCTCGAAATGGATTATCACAGGGTGAAGGTTGTGCTGGGTCGCAGTAGAGCCCACGCCAAATCAGCGCCTCGAGTCCGTGCGGCTGCAACAATCCAGGCTTGGTACCTGTCAAAACCTTGATTTCCCGCAGGCCTACACCCGACGGCTCTCCCATCAGACCCTTGAAATCGACCCTTTTTCTTTCTCTCTTTCTTTTTTTTTTCTTCGTTTTTTCTTTCAACTCACAATTTGTCGGCTCAAGACTCGGCTACACGTCTTTAGTGGTGGCCATTGCGTTCAATCTGAGCTCCGCTGTGGCTGGCTTGTTCTTGGCATGGGTTTTCCGCATGACCTGGCTCGCAAAAGTCGACATGCTCAAGGAGACACCTGCGCTAACTCCCAAGCCTCTAAATGGTCACGGAGAAGAGTCGGTGCATTTAAATGAAGGCAGTGTGAAGATGTATGGTCGAAGTCTGTTCTTGCAAAGTAACTGGCAAGCAAGACACAGAAGTAAGAAGCAAGAAGCGAAAAGCTGAAAAAAAAAGAACTGCAGCACCTAGGATTCCCGCGTGGTCCCCCACCGCAGTACTGACTAGGCGATACCTTGCTTAACTTCGCAGATCGGACGGGATGCGGTGCTTTCAAGGTTCTATGGCCGCAGATGTCATCACAATCTTGATATACGTTCATATCCCATACATAGCAACGTGAGTCTTCAGCAATTGCTGTTCGATCGAAGCCTGCGACTTTCGATTTTTCAGGCACGTTCTTGCTCGTAACTGCACTGCGGATCTGGGGCAACACAGGATTTGCTTAACGCGAGCAAAACATTCGGGTATACAAACATGAGCCATACGTGCTCGATACAATTGCAGAACAAAGCTACAAAATACAAGAGCTGAACGGTCGACCTTCGACCTCAGCGCCCGACCTCCGAGATCGGCACGCCAACGCCTCCGCCGCCACCGATGCCGTTGACCATGTTGTTGTTTGTGGCATGATCAAAGTCGTTGAAGATCGGCAAGATGCTCTGCATGTATTGGTCCAGCAAATCATCCGTGCCCAACCAGGTGTTGGTTACTGAATCCAGCGCGGACGTCGCGTTAGATCCCATGGCATCCTGCACCGAAGACAGCGGCGATGGCGCACCAATGGCATTGTTGATCAATCCTGCCACATTTCCAGCGCTATTCGAGTATTGGCGACCATAATGAGGGGTGTTGGACATGGAAGACGAGATGGACGAAGGCATCTGACTGCCAAACATAGCAGACCTACCCGCCACACCGGGAGTCTGGAGTCCGTTCGTCGCAGCAGTCTCAAAGGCGAGCGCCATGTCGCTCACTGCCGCGGCGGATGCTGCGACGCCTGGTGTGGAAGAAGTGGCGGCGTTCTTAAGATCGTAGCCAGGAGCAGCACTAGAGCTCGTCCCAATGCGCCTCATATCAGCGTCGCCTGTAGCGAGGGGACTTGGAACATTTGATCCAGCTGACATATGTGAAGACCCTCGTAGACGCTGACGCTTCTTTCTCGACTTTTCAGCCCTGTCTCTCTCGACCAACTCAGCGCTGAGAGAAAGGATGAAGCGACCGTAGAAACGTGCGAACGACCTGGTGTGCGCACCATCTTTCGGGTCGCCTGCAAGCATCAAACCTAGCTGCACCACCAGACCCCTCGTCTCAATGGGCCCGTTCTTGAGCAGATGCACACCGGACCAGCCCAACATAGCGGCCACGATACGACTGATCGTATGCGCCTGGCCTTGGAGGTTGTTGAGTGCGAGCTTGCAGGCATTGGTCAGAAGCAGGACACAATTCTCGCGAGCTGCCTTGACCGAAGATCCACAGATGCGTAGGATGCGCATATTGGATGCTTCGCAAATAGCCCTGCGTCGATCAGACTCTCGGATAGCATGCGTGTTGATGAGAACCTGGATGTGCAAGCCGATGATGCGCATGATGGTCGACGTGAGAGGATGCCTGTCGAGCGCGGGATGCTCGCACCACGCTTCGGACCATGCTTCCAACAAGACATTGGCCGACACACGGATGCTCTCGATCGAGCCAACCTCGTAGTAGCTCTGACTGAAGATCCGCGTGCGCATGATCTCCTCAATTCGTCGCAAGTGAAGGAATGCAACGATCTGGATATCATTGTCGAGCGAGATCGGCGACTTGAGCCAGTCATTCAAAGTGCCCCAATCCACATCGAGAGTGGTATTGGGTCGCTGTCCCGAGAAGGAACTGAAGCTTCTCTCCATGATGGCGGCGAGGGCCCACGTCCTGGAACGGTCTCGCGCATGACGACGCGCGATTTCGTCTTCCTGTGGCATATCGTCGCGCATGGCGAGGTCGAGCTCTTTCGCCATACGTGCGGCCGTACCGATGAGAAGCCATGCTCGATCCTCGGCCATGAGAGGGGTGAGATGCGCCCACATAGGCCACACAATGAGGCCTTTGACCACTTCAATGCTCTTGACGTTGCGACTGAGCACTTCGACGACGAGCGAGTCAACAAGGGCGCGAAGCTGCTGGAACTGTTGAATAGCACGGGGGCTGCGATCGACTGAAGTAGCGATAGCCAGAATGACGGAGAAGAGGAAGTTGGAGGACTCCTTGATGGTTGTCATATTGTGGATGAATGGGTCAAGGATGCAGAATTGCTCATGGATGGTGTCGTTGAAGATCTTGAAAAGACGAGGCACTTCTTCCATGGTGACGATGCCTTGATCCAAGGGATCACATCTTCGAGTGTCCCAGCTGGCGGATGCGGATGCACCAGAAAAGTATGACGCTCGTTCGCAGGCGGCATGCCCAAGACAAGATCGAGTCCAGCCGCTGTTCTCAAGCATTGCAGCAATGTCGCGTGCGGACCTAGCCTGTGCATCGTCCTCCTCGTTGAAAGGCTCATCAGCATACATGTGAGATGAGCTTCGCTTCTTGCCGTCCATCTGAGCGGCCGGACTGCGACCATCATCGTCTCCGATCTCGGCATCTGCGGCAAGTTCATCCTCTTCGCTGTCGGACTCGGCGCATCGTTTCCCCAAGGCAGCTTCGGACAGACAGAGGAGTGGATTCGTCGAAGAAGGTGGCATCCTGGATTCGCGGATCAAAAGACCATCGTGATACTTGGAAGTTCGACGTGCACTGCCATTGCTTGCAATGCTGGCATGGCTGCTGTAATGACCCGTGGAGGAGACGGTGGTGGGATTTGTGGAAGAGTGGTGTGAGCCAGAAGAGGATGAGGCGGCAGCACTCGAAGGCGACTGCTGGTTGCTGGCTTCAGACCCGTGACGGAGCGAGACGGAATGGTCGGGATCATAGCGAGAGGATGCGGATGTGTAGCTGGGACCAGTCGTGTCCCACGCCATTCGGGGTCGATAAGGGGCGTGTTCCGACTCATGGTGAATTGGAGAGCTTCGGTCCTGCTTGATGTCGTGAAGTCCGGAGTGCACTGGATGTTCAAACTGACGTTGCATGGCTTCGGACTGTTCGCGAGCACGTGTTGCTAGGCTGCAATGAAAAAGAGAGGAATATGGTGCAAGGGACGAGGAGGGTCAGTCCAACATGTTTCAGTGTCAAATCCAGCCGAGAACGGCTATTACTTGAAGCTTACTTTTTCGTACCGGGCTTCTTGCCACGACGAGATGCTGTCCACGAGCAGTCGAGACCTTTTGCCTCGCAGCGAGAGCAGTTCTGAGCATCTTTGCGTTTGCCGTTGCACTTGATCTTTGCTTTCCTGCATCTGTTGGAAGTTCATGAACATACGTCGAAACGGCCAGAGTTCAAAGCAGTCGTAAAGGGATGTGGTCGACGGTAGGCCAAGATGACGACAATGGCAATGTCGAGAGCATCAGAAAGGTAGCGATAGGGGGCAACAAGGTCAGTGGATGAAGTCCAGGGAAGGGGGACAGCAGCGAAAAGGCTGAGGTAGCGTATGCATTGCCGCAAAAGCTGGCGTATCGGTGACTTCTGCTTGTGTGTCGGCATGCAGACAGAGATGCGATCGTACTTACTCGAGGCAGGCTTGCGAGTTCCGAATCCTGGGCCGTTCTCCGACGAGTTCGTCCTCCATGGTTGTGTCCATTGTTGCTATGGAGCGAGGATGGTGCGGACAACAAAGATATGATGGTTGACGGTCAGGGTTGAGGCAAGCGAGCGCCGAAGCAGAAGGTGGCCACCGAGAGCGTGAGTGGCACGGCTAAGTTGGAAAAAGAAAAAAAAAAAATCCATCCCTTTCTGCCCCTTTGATTTTGCGGCACTGGATTCGGCGCCCTGTCGCGGCAGTTGGCTGCCGGCTAAGTACAGTAGACAAAGTCGGCTGCAGAATTGGATGCACGCGCAGTGTAGTGCGCATCGAACGGCCCTTGGAGAAAGAGGGAAAAAAAAGAACCGCCGACGAAGTATCTTGTCTCACTCAGCGCAATGCGTGGAAGCAGCGCCAAATTCGAAAAATCAAGGAAATTGTTGAAAATCACTCTCTACTGAATCGCTGGCTCGCTTGAAAGAGAGCAACCTGCGGAAATCTTGGAGCTGCGCATGTTTGCCGGAAACGCGTGTACCAGACCTGAACTCGCTGTTCTGGCTCACAGCTGCCGGTCGTGGCTTCGACGTCTGCTTTGCCGATGTCGTGCGGAAGCACAGCTCGACCGAGTCTCAGCATGTGAGGTATTGCGACTCGACATGTCATTCCCCGAACTCACGCTGTTCCTACTCGGACTTGAGACTCCTTCGCACAGTGCTTTTCCGGCGACGACAGCTCTTTGCGATCGGTGGCTCACGCTCTAGAAGCAACATGTCGATACGATTTGGCTTGGCTGGGCTGGTGTCTCAGGGTGAGCTTCCACGAATTCTGCACAGCCTGGGGCGATGCGGGGTCGAAAGAAGGCGGCTTTGCTTGACACTATCTGTGGTGCCTAGTCCACTGCTCGATGATGTCGTTATAGTGAGCACATGCATGAAGTACAGATCAGCTTGGCTTCAGCCTCTTTTTCTCTGCTCCTTCGGCTAGAGCATCGCGTTGTTCGGGATTCTCTTCGCATCGCATCGCTTGCACTGTTGTCCATAGCCATTTTTTTGGGGACGATTATGGAGCGGAGTAACGCGATGCATGTGGGCAGGGTTAGACAGTTAGGTTCAGAACCGCGAACACAAAAATGAGGAAGAGGAATACAGTACGTGTGGACGCAGGGAGTCGACTTCACTTTCGGAACGCAGTCTTCCTAGGCAGCTGCATCCATGGATCTCTCCGCAGACGGCCGCATCAGATGCAGGCTTTCTTCATTTCGACTTCAAAGCTGTCTTGGCACATCTCTGCGATTACGTATGGAAGTAGAAACGAGATAATGGATGACTGAGGAGCCTCTGTGAGGTCGAAAGACCATTCAAACGGGTGTGGGGGAGAGGAAGAACCATAAGAAGAGCCAAAGAGAGATCCATCGGGCGCAGTGCCCATGAAGAGACATAGCGATCGAACTCTCAAGGCGAAAATGGCTCTATCCCGACGTCCACTCACTGACAGATAGCTTACAGCAGAAGCAGGGCCGCGAGAAGACTGATATAGAATTTACCATATCTACGAGGTTGGGTAAAGCTTGGGCTGGGTTGGATTGCAATGTCGCAGACTTGGCCGACGATAGACCGTTCAGCCGCCGAGCAATTGCTGATTACCCATCGTTGCTCCTTCTCCGCTGTCTCTGCTTGTCTGATCGTCCGCTTCAGTGTTTCTGCTCGTGCTTCTGCAATCCGTCCGTCCATCACCTGCAAATTGCTCTGCACGGAGCAGCACAGAGTCGCGCAGCTTGCTCTCCCAGAGCGTTGCTACCTTCTGCTGTGCCTGATTTTGCAATTATTCCTGAAGCGAGACGACCCTGGACTTTTATCTGCTCGTAGCTGGTGTTAGCGTCAAAGCCCACGCGGCCACTGCATTCTTCTTCTGCTGCTGCTGCGACGCTGTTCCCGGGCCGCGCCCTCATTTGCAATCCGCCTCTCCACACCCAAACCCTTTCTTTTGCTCTTCCAATCGCCTCCTATCTGATCCCGCTCCCCACACTCATTCCGTCTTCGATCTCCCTGCGCAACTATCACCGACACCACCACCGCGTCATCACATCCGCTTGTGCACTTCCTCTTTCCACATCTATCGCGTTGGCCGTGGCATCCGTTTCTCTCGCAGTATCCACATTAAAGCAGACCTCCTCATCGGCAAACTCCGAATCTTGGGTTGCACCTCGCGCGAAGCGAAGCACGGTATCTTTGGCAATCACCCGAAGCTGCTCACGGTCCTTTGTGACAGTCTTGGTCGTTGCTCTCACTTTGCCTTTCGGAGCCCCGCAATCGTGCGAAGGAGTTTGACAGCACAAACTTGCAAAAACATACGAACAGATCACACGAACGACGGCCCCTATTCAGTCATAATGAGTCGATGAAGTATTTGCGCTGCACTCTCTTCAGGTAGCTTTCGGCTTCCTTCACTCTCTCTCCGTCTAGAGATCATCGCTCTCGAGCAGGATCGTTCACCACCTTGAGCGTGGCTCGTGCTGTCGCTCTCTGCTTTCAACTGATTCGGCTCCGTCAACTTCATCTGCCTTTCACACTTCCGCAATGTCATTCAGCTGGAAGGGCCTTTTGGGCGTCAATCAGTCCTCTGCTTCGTCCAGCAATGCTGCAAGCGCCGGAGGTCCCAACAATGTCTCGGCTTCTTCAAGCGCAGTCGGCGCTGCAAACGGCACTCCACATTCAGCATCTTCCAACAGCATGGCTTCACCCGCTTCGGCCGGCACAACAGCAATGAGCCCATCAGTCATGCGTGCCCCGCTGAATGCCAACCCATATTCAGTCACACAGCCTTCAGTGCCTACCGTGCCAATCTTTGGAGGTATGATTCCTGGCTCCACCTCCCATCACAGTACTAGCTACATACCATCCTCTGTCTCTACAACTCAGTCTTCCATCATCACGCGCAAACCGTCCGACATTCCCGTCAATGCTGCCGAGGGAGGAGGTTACCTGCTTGGAATGGAGAACTTCGGCAACACCTGCTATGTCAACTCCATGCTCCAGTCGCTCTACTTCTGTCGTCCCTTCCGCGACTCTGTGCTCAGCTACAAAGTCGCCAATCGCGAGCGTTCCGGATCGGATCCAGGCAGCCTCAATGGTCTCGAGCTAACTTCGCATACTCCACCAGATACTGTTGCAGAGTCGATTGATGGCATTCCCCCATCGGACACCCTGTTTGCTGCTCTTCGAGATCTGTTCGAAGTGATCCAGCAGTCTGGCAAACAGAAGACCTTGTCCTCACCAACGCGCCTCACTGCTCCTGGCTCTTTCCCGCCTACAAGCCCCATCACGCCTTCTCCTCCTGCCTTTTCATCGACAGAATCGACAAATATGACTCGGAAGACTTCCATCTTGGGTCGTCCCTCAACAGCAGGCGGCATCTCTGGACGAGGTGGCGCAGGAAACCACATCGCCTCCACTCCAGGCGCCACCGCGAGTGCTGCCGCAGCTCAAGCCATCCCTATCACGCCAAGCTCTGTCACCAGCTCCGGACCGCCAAATCTCTCCATCTCCACCAGCTCAACCGGCACTCTTGCTTCTGGCTTCCCGGCAGTGGACTCGAGTGCAGTCAAGGCTTTCCTTGGTACTTTGAAGCGCGAAAATGTGCTCTTTGACACCACCATGCACCAAGATGCGCACGAGATGCTCAACTTTGTGCTGAACAAGGTTGGGGAGGATCTCATCGACGCTGACAAAGCTAAGAGCCGCGTCAAGATGCAGAGTCGCAATCCCTACCTTAATGCGAGGATGGGCTCGGACAAAACCGTGGATGCACAGCGAAAGAGCAATATCATGGAAGTGGGCCCCAACGGCAAGACATGCGTCCATCGCCTATTCGAAGGTACATTGACCAATGAGACCCGCTGTCTCACTTGCGAAACCGTCACCTCTCGTGACGAGTGCTTCCTCGACCTCTCGATCGATATCGAGAAGAACTCTTCCGTCACATCCTGTCTGCGTCAATTTTCGGCATCTGAAATGCTGCGCTCCAGAAACAAATTCTTCTGCGACTCGTGCTCAGGATTGCAAGAAGCAGAGAAGCGTATGAAGATCAAAAAGCTGCCCAACCTGCTGGCACTGCATCTCAAGCGCTTCAAGTACGAAGAGTCGGTTCAGCGATACGTCAAGCTTGCTTATCGAGTCGTCTTCCCGCTCGAACTCAGGCTTTTCAACACTTCGGACGATGCAGAAGATCCGGACCGCCTCTATGAGCTTTGCGCCATCGTTGTCCATATCGGCGCGGGCCCTCATCATGGTCATTACATCGCTGTTGTCAAGGTGGGAGACCGCTGGGTGCAGTTCGATGACGATGTGGTAACATACATTGACGAGGCCGAGATCGCCAAATACTATGGAGATCGACCCGGCCTTGGAAGTGCCTACGTGCTGTTCTACCAGGCTGTTGATCTCGACTTCGAAGGGCTTGGCCTCGAAGATCCTGCTCTCCAGGCTGTGGTGCAGCAGAAGATCGCTGCAGGTGCTGCAGCACTCGAAGCGCGAGGCAGGGCTGGCCTCGGACCTCCAGACATGGCCAACTCGCGCAACAATATGCCCTCCCCGGACCGATCAGGTGCGGCGTCTACAGCGAATCGCTCACGACTCGATTCAGTCACCGAAGGAAGCGTCGCTGCAGGTAATGGTCAATCCGACTCGGCACAGAGTGGAAACGGCTGGTTCGGATCGTTCCGAAACCGTGAGAAAAGAGCCGGGAGCCAGTCGAGACGCCGACCGAAGACAACATCATCGTTGGACCCGGTCGCTGCCGGTGCTTCGGGTATACCGACTTCGCCAACGATGAGCGAGATGCCCAAGTCCGGAGCTGCAGAAGATGGCACTACGCCAGACAATGCGTCAGTGTCTACACACTCGACGAGCGCAAACGATACTGCCTCACGCGGCACACCTGCGGCGACAACATCAATCACACCATCCACCGACTACGCAGGCTCCATGCATGCTTCGTCAGTGGCAGGAGCAGGACACAATGCTTCGCTACTGCGTGATGGAACTCCAGCACCGAATTCTGCTCAGCACGCTGCGCTCAACGCTGATATGAATCGGGCGACTACTGAATCGCCGAGCGAGTCCAAGTACGGCCGAATGATGACGAACCAGGCTGATGCCGCAGCAAACCGTGACGCAAGGGAGCACAACTTGATGCGCGGTGTCATGAATCGCAGGAACCGCGCAGCCTCTGAAGGGTTCCCATCCTCCAATGTGCTGTCTGAAGCGCCGTGGGGCCGGCCGTCAGGTCATGGCGTGCTTTCTGCCGAGCCTGAAGAAGCGCATGAAGCAGTCATGACGCCATCATTGGTTGGCACAAGTGCTGCGGTGACGCCTGCATCTTCTACGCCGCAGCGCGAAGTGACATCCGGCGGCTTCGCGCCCCTCGAGCGCTTGCTTTCGAAGAAAGACGCAAAGTCGCAAACCAGGAACACACGGAGGGCATCTTCGAGCTACACGCCCATGTCACCGGGTACAGCTGAGAAGGCAGACAAGAAGGAAGGTATGCTCTCGAACCTCTTCTCTTCATCGAACAATCTGTCGGCTCAGTCGAAGCGCAACTCGACGCAGCAGTTGCAGAATGGCGCGCCTTCTGGCGCTGCAGGCACATCGGGAGACAGTGACCAGCCAACACGTAAGCCTAGTCTGTCGACAAGAACGCTTAGCAAGACGTTTGGGTTCGGCCGCAAGCAGACCTGATGCGGACGAGCGGCAGCAGAGAAACCATCAAAACAGAAACCGGAAGACAGCAGCTCGACGAGGCGGCCCGGTATGCATAACCGGAATCATATAGAATTTTCAGACGAATCGTGTCTCTCGTTTGTGTGTGTGTCTCTTCGGCTCTTTCTCTTTGAGCAGTAGGGTCGTGCCTCTGTATCACCGTACCGATTTCTTGTTCAAGTCCATCGCTTCTGAGCCGGGTTTGATGTGAGATGATTCATCACCAATCGCCAGCGCACTGCATATAAGCAGGGTGACCTGATGGAGAGGAACGAGAGCGAGGAAAAGCTGCAGGGATGAAGGTTCGCATGAGTTCGTGGCGAGGGTCTGTGGAAAACGAATTTGGAGCCCCGCCTCGGCCATGCAGATACAATCATTTGATCAAGTGAGCAGAGAGGAAAAAGACGAGAAACCGTCAACAAGGGTGCAGCATGAGTTTGCGCCATGCACGGAGCCAGGGCAAGCCGGCCTTTCCTTAGCGAAATTTTGACGCCAAGAAGCGAGCGCGTGTGTTGATGTCTCCTTATCCAACGCCATCAAATGCTTGACAAGCTTGATTGATCGGTCAATTGACCTTGTCTCGCTTTTCCTTTTGTGTCGACTGTTCGATCAGATCAAAGACCTCATGTCTGCCATGCGGAGGTACGGAAAGTCAAGCTCAAGGTAGTCACAGCGTGTGGGATAAGTAAGGCGAGTGGTGTCTCGAATATCCCAGGTGTTGTTCTGGGGAACGCGTCCAGATCGATAGTCGCCGAACGCGTTTGCGTGTGTTATGACCCGAGTAAAAAAAAGAAGGAGACAAGAAAAGAAAAAGGTACAGTACCACACAATCAACGTTGCCGAGCCTTCGATCGCTGCCGACCGAGCATGGCATACACTCTGGTATCGTACAGAGCCGTTTCTCGCTGCGCACCTCTGCAAATGCAGCGAATTCCACGTGTGCAGAATCGATATCTGCAACTTTGCACCGACCTCCGACTTCCTGGTCCGGCTTCTGGCTCATCGTGCATCATCCCCTTAGCTTTTTGCCCGCTGTTCGCAGCTCTACTGTGGTGCAAGCGAAACAACACAGAAAGGAACAAAACGACGATCGGATCGGACAACGAAGACAGACTCCGCTGTGGCTTGGGCACCATCGTATGCCCAAGCCATCTTCTCTGTATGTGTTTCGCTTGTGCTCTCATGCTCAAGCACATCGACTAGCGCGCCAAAATTTCTTTCCTGCACTTCGTACCTGTCAAGCATGCAACATTGCAGGTGCTCTTGTTTCGAGCCATCACATTATGCAATGATTGTGACTGTGAAGCTGAGCTGATTGTCCATCATAAGATCGATTGGCGTGCATGTAGAACAAGCAAACCTGTCTTGCTGTCCGCGCTTGTCATCGTTCTGCTGCTTCGTGTATCGTCTGCCTGTGTCCCGCACGACCCTAATGTTATGAGTTCTTGCAGAGGCGCTAGTGTAGCGACTCACAACGCACTCCCCCAGTCTGCCTCTTGACTTCCCCACACTTGTCTCGCATCACGTCTCCGCCCAAGGTATATAGATGCTGTGGTTCTGATTTCGATACATTTGCCCTTCCCCCTTCCTCGCGCCGTCGCAGCATTACCTGAGCAGGCCAACTGACAATCTTGAGCCCTGCCAAGATGCGCTCAGCTCCCTCTTTCCAACCGCCACTCGGTTCATCTCGACCAATCTCGCAGGAACAAGCCTATCAAGACGGGCTTACATTTGCTGCCTACTATCCGGCAGATGACTATGCCGCCTCCTTAGCCACCGGCGCCGCACGACTCGAGCTTTGGACGGACTTGCCCGTTTCGCAGCCAAACGCCGCCTCGACATCGCGGGCGGCTGCTTGGAACGCTGTCGTTCTTCATCCTGTCAAGGCCGCTCTTAGCAGCGTCAAGGGCTATTCTTTTGTTGCCAAGGTCAAGTGCTCTGCCCAATCTACTTCAGGCAATTTTGGGTTCACCTACCGCATTGTTCACCCCGATGGCCAGATTGATTGGCTCGGGTCTCCTTCCAACGATGGTCGACTCCAACTTGCCAGCAACGACAATCCCTGGCACACCATTCAGCATCTTGTGCATCCTCAGCATGGTACTAGCCTTCAACTTCCACATCGACGCGATGCTGTGCTCGAAGATGATGAAGCTATTACGGTGGCAAGCCTTGTTGGGCCTCGAAGCGAGGATCATGGTCGGCTAGCTTTCAGCATAAAGTCAAGCAGCGTCCAGGCCGGAATCGTCATAGAAAGAACGAAGTCGACATGGTGCACTTCAAGGCGCTTTGGCTCATTAGCCGAAGTGTCTCCGGACTTTGGAGCCAGCTTGCTCGTGCTCGAGCTCGCCAACTCAGTTCGAAACGAGGTGCTAGTGATCATGCCTGTTTACGACGACGCCGGCACTGCTTCCCGACTGGTGCGCGGCACTTGCAACGACGACGCAGTCGATTTTGCGATCATGGATTCCAAGAGCTCACAGACCAGTATCTCGATTGCCCTTGGCACCGCCGACAAGCTGGAGCGCACAATTGCGGCGTGCAGATCCCACGCTGCAAGGATGCTTCGAGCACCAATTCATGAGCCCCTTGGAATTGGCTGGTCTGCGAGAAAGTCGCTCGACCTGGACAACCTGCAGTCACCTAGCCTCGATGCTATCTTCCCGTCGATCCCGTACTCCTGTAGTGACTCCGACTGCGTCGACCTCTCCTTTTATTCGGACTCGACCGCCGTCGAAAGTCAAAGCACCCTTCCGAGCTCTGTAAGCTCCATGTCCTTGCCAACAATGGGCGAGAAACCACTCGCTGAGGATCAAGACGATATGTCCACCATCAACGGAGACCACACAGTGCGCGCTGAACACCCGTCAGGCCAACTACAGCCCGAGGCCGGGCTCGGCTTCTGTACATGGGAAGCTATGCAAAACGACCAACGTCGCCCTTACCTGTCAGAGGTGATTGCCGCGCTCGAGGCTGCAGAGGAGCGCCTCGGAAAAGGTGTTATCACGGCTCTCCTTATCGACGATGGGTGGCAAGATGTTGTACATGGAGTTGACCATCGCGGGCGCCTGAACAGCTTCGACATGGACGCGGAGATGTTCGATATTGAGGAGGCAAACGTCAGCCAAAATGATGATTCTGTCCTCGCACGCTACGTTTCGTATATTCGCCGGCGGTTCCCGTCGATCCGATCTGTAGGCTGTTGGATGACTTTAGCAGGCTACTGGGACGGCATTCATCCCGATGGAATCATCGCTGCTGGCTTGAGCTCGCCTCTTCGCCGCGTCGGCATCGATGATCCCTTCAGGCAGGCCAAGCGCGAATGGTACGTGCAAGCGACGGAGCTCGATATGCACCTCTTCTGGGACAAGGCGTTCCACTCTCTCCGACAAAGTGGAGTCGATTTTGTCAAGATCGATGCACAAGCAGAGTGGGAGTGGATGCTTGACGACGACAACAGTTCTCAAATCGATCTCAAGTTCGGTGCCAGGTCGGCATCCTCACCCGTAGTCACTTTACGCAGAACAGCATTTGAGGCCATGGAAGGCGCCGCAACGCGATTCTTTGGAGCAGGTGGAGGCGTGATCCATTCGATGGCTTTCACATCCGCACTCACAAACACAAGCAGAACGCTCCACAGTCAGGGCATGACCATTCGCACCACAGACGACTTCTTCCCACTCATCCCCGAGGCTCATCGACATCATCTGGCGCACAACGTCTACAATTCTCTCCTGCTGCCTGAGCACCGGAGGGACGCTGACATGCTGTCCCACTGTCTCGGCGAGAATACTTCGCCGGAAGACGAGAAAGACTACACCGGATTCCACGCCTCATTCCGAGCGTTTTCAGATGCACGCTTGTGGATCTCGGATAGAGCTGACGCGCCTCAACATGCTTCTTTGCGTGCACTCACACTCCCTGAAGCGTTGTCAGGGCCGAACACCAGAATCTCTACGCAAAGCAGGGGACACATGCTGTCTGACGCGGTCTTTGACGATCTCATCGGAGATGGTGCTGGTCGAGCGCTCAAGCTCAGCGTCAGGCACGAGAGCACCTTCAGTACTACTCTTGGCCTCTGGAACCTTCGCGGCGCCAAAGCCGCGACTCTGGACGTGCTGGAAGTGCAGCACTTGGTGGGAAAGGCAAACAGGGAAGGACAAGTATTCGCAGCTCTTCACGCTCGCTATGCGGTCAAGAGCTTCCGATCAAATAAATTGTGGCTTCTTGCAAGTGAGACTGATGGGTCGGAAGCCGATGGTTGTATGCTGAGCGTGGCTCTTGCGTCGGGTGCTTGGGAAGTCCTCACGGTCACACCGTTGCTGCCCACGCCCGTGGAAGGAATCAGTGTGGCGATGCTTGGTTCCTCCGAGCACTTCATGACGCCTGACGGTGTCGGCTCGATCTCGATCTCGACCGTCTACCCTTCCAAAGACGGCAGGAAGCGTCGCCGACCCAAACACCATCGCAGTCGCTCTTCCCGCTCTTCCCGCTCTGTCACGAGCACGCTCAGCGATGGCTCGTCCGCTTCGGATGGAATGGACAAATCAACAGACTCTTCACTCACCGTGGTGTCCGCCGACAGCCTGGTGCAGAAGTCATTAGCGGGCTCGCCAGCTGTGCTCCTGTCGCTTGCCTTGATCAATGGCTTCTTTTCCATCCTTCAGTCCGCAGTGACCGATACCGTCAGCCGTCCTCGAGCTGGTGCTGTCGGTAAAAGGAAGAAGACAGCAGCCAGTGACATCGCCGATACCATCATCAGCATGATCGACAAGCTTCAGACTCTGGTTGTGTTTGGCCTGCTGATTTTTGCGTCGTGGACGTCGATTCTACCCGCCTCGACCGCGAACGATGACGCAAAGTCTTGGATGCCTGTGTGGGGCAGGAAGCGGGTCGCAAATAGCCGCGAGGGTAAGCATGCCGGTGTGGACGATCAGACGCTCAAGCGGGTGCGCTTGCGGCCTGAAGATGCCGTCGCCACACTCAAGCGATGCTTGTCGTCTCGCACTGTTGCGCCTCTCCGCGAGGTTCCAATCTCGATTGCCGACCCTCAGTGCAAGATATCCAGCCCGAGTGTTTCGCCACCGCCAACTCCCGTCGCTGAGGTGACGCCGATCCCAACACCTGACGTTGTCATGACGACAATGATCGACATGGCCGCCAAGGTCAGCTTCCTCATCGTCTGCCCTAGCCAAGAGTCGATCAAGACCTGCACAGTCGATCGCACTCAGTACAAGTGCGCCATCACACCATGGATCAACATCGAGACCGTACAGCTGGAAGAGGGGTCGGCTCAGCTGGAAAGCAAGGACAGCGCCACGTTCCGCATGGAGGTGGATATGAAGGCTTGGCTCGAGAGCCAGGATGAGACGTATGTTCAGTCGCTATCCGCTCCTGTCAGTGCTTCCATTCGCGTCAGCCCTTCGATGTCTTCTCAATGAAATTCAGTGCGTTTGTTCATCTCGCTCGCTGTAGCACATTGGCGCAAGTCATGATTGATAGATGAGAATGTTGCTGTGACGTTACAAAGCTTTCTAGTAAGGGTATCTAAAGCTGGACCTCTGCTTATCTGTCAAATCGGTCAAGTCCTCCGAATCGTCTCCATCTGCGCCCGACTCCAGCCCTTTAGCCTCCAGCAACCCATTCTGCTTGTTCCACAAGTAGTGCGTCCCTCCGATCCCGCTCAAGCTCAGCGCTGCTGCACCAAACATGGCGATGAGCGTGATCTTGGCAGGGACGTAGTTGGGAGCGTCCTTCGCTCTATACGTCTGAGGCCCGATGAGATTTCCCACCGAGTAACCCGTCTGAAGGAGGGTGTTGAAGACGATCCTCTTTGTCGTTCCCGAGACACTTGATGACAGCCACGAGTACAGATAAGGACTCGCAACGGGATAGGCGTACACGATGACATAACCGAAGAACCTGACGCCCTTGTCCTTTGCAGGTACGGCAATCATCATTGTACCACCGACAATCGCAATGATGTACATCAGCACACCCGGAATTACTCGTGTTGAAGTTTTATACGAAAGCCACGCGCCAAAATAGACGGCCACCACTTCCATCGCTCCTGGTGCCATACCGAGGAGAGCGGTCGTCTTGGAGTCATAGCCAAGGTTCTTGATAATCTCGGAGCCGAAATTGCTGACGCCGCCATTGGCAATATTGGCAGTGCAAACGCCGAGGAAGAAGAGATAGAGACGAATATCGGTAATAGCTTCTTTGACTTGGTCCCACTTCCACTTTGTGTCGTGAATACCGCTCTTGTTCTGCTTGATTCGGTAGACAGCGACTTGTCTCTCCCGCTCGTTGAGGTACTTGATCGTGGCCGGCGAGTCTGGCATGAAGAGCCAAACAATGACGCCAAAGAGGAGCGCAATGCCGCCAAGGATGAGGTACATTTGTCTCCAGACTTTGAGCTTGCTCGGCTTTTGCACCTGAAGCGCATAACTGATCCCTCCTCCGAGAATTTGGGCCCAGCCGTTGTTGGCGAACCAGATACTGGTTCTTGTAACTTGCTCTTGCTTGGTATAGAATCTGCCCGTCAAGAGAATGAATGCTGGCGTCAAGGCTGCCTCCCACCAACCGAGGAGGAAGCGTACCGCCACCAACTCGCCGTAGTTGTTGCATGCCGCGTGAGCGCCCAAACTGACCGCCCACAGCATGATACACACCGAAACGTATTTTGAAAGCGCCACCTTTTGGAGGAAGAATCCGTGGACGGGGGTAGCGATCAGATATCCGACGTAGAAGAACGACCCCAGCCAGGAGTACTGCTGGCCATGAAGATTGGCGTCTTTTTTGAGGCCGAGGAGGGAGGCGTAATTGAGCGAAGTCTTGTCGAGGAATTGCAATAGGACTGCGATACACATCAAGGGCATGAGGATAATGTCGATCTTGCGAAGTGTGCGTTTGAGCTCGACGGGGGTGATGGAGGAGGCATCGGCTGCGAGCGCCTGCGCTTTGGCGTTTTCGCCACTGACATTGGTGCTGTCAGAGTCATAGGGGACAGAAGTGACAGCGCCTGTGGAGGAGGTGTATTTCTTGGTATCGTCAAGCGCCTCGATGGAGGGCGTGGAGGAGGTCATGATGGCTGCACCTTCGAGAGTCGACAAAGGAATGAAAGGGTGTGAAGAAAGATCTCAAAGGACGCTTCCAGCCTAGACGAAAGAAAGATGTCTCTTTATGTATTTCAGGTGAGAATGAAGCTATCTGCTGCGACATGGTGGCAGGAGGCGCTAAGGCAGGCACAATCATCACTTTTACCACTTGAAATGCACGTCAGATGCGAGCGCACATGGCCATCAGTAGTGTGGGAACCAATCATACTCCAGCCGACTATCTTACATGCATTGTCTTATCGGTACAGCTGGATTTGGGAGGGTCGGTGAATTTCGCCGACCGTAGCCGCAGGCGCTACGGGACAGGGAGGTAGAAAAACAGAGGGGACCGCAGGCTATCTCGGCGTTACAACGTCGGTGTGGGGGCGAATTTTCGGGGTAAGAGCTAGGCGAGTTTTCCAGACTGATAGCGCGATTTGAAGATACTTCGTAGATGAGTCTTGTCGTAGCACCTATCACGACTCCTGCTTCCTCTTCCGTCCCTTGTCTCTCGGACGCTTTCCCGTACCCTCTTCAGCGGAGTCCAATGCCTCGCCCGATACCTTGAAGCGGGCGATGTGTTTCGTATGACAAGTAAGCGTAAAGCGCATCTTTAGCGCTTAATCAGCGATACCGGATTGAACCGGTTGCACCAGGATTTTGAGAGCGATACCGGTCAACTAGACCCGGGAGTCACGAGGCTGAGATACCTTTCGTTCGATGTCAAACGGTCATGTGCGTGAGTTGCTAATCGCTTATCTCTTTGCAGGTCATATTAGCCGGAGGGACCAATGAGATTCGGCTGTGGAACTGAGAGTCGGGCGAGCTAAAAGCAATCGCGGTCTTACATGGATAATTGCGGTCTAACAAATAAAGATCCGAAAAATCGGAATCTGTTGTAGCATCCCGATCCGAAGCGCACCTGTGAAGCTCGATGGGATGCGACCTCTGTCATGCCCATGTTGGCAGCCGTCGTAGCAATCGGTCAAGCTCTGCGAGGATTGCAATTTGACAGACGGAGCCGTGAGAGTTTCAGAGAAGGGAGGGTATACACCATTACTACGCTTCAATGTGCGGAAAGCAGTATAGGTGCGATCGTGGGTGGTGTGAGAAGGGTACAAATACAGTAGAGTCAGGGCTTTTATAGCTGCTCATCTGGGCCAAGAGACTGCCAGACTGCAGCAGCGCTGAGGGCGCCCGGTCAAGAAAGCAAGATGCGGAGAAGTGTTGAAAACGTCTCAATCCATCTTGTCGATACCATCCTCGTCGACCGCCTCCATGTTGGCCAAGTTGAACGCTGCGTTGCGTCGATACTATGGAGTGGACGGAGACGAGAACCAGTCGAGCATGAACGAACGTTGATGTGGGAAATGGTGACATGTCAGAAAGTCCGAATAAAAGTGCAGAAACGGGAGTGCGTGGATAAGCGACTTACAGCTTCGGACAGCTCCGCAACGATAGTGATGGCCTGGTTGTGATTGTTGATCTCGACGACTGATCGATCGAGCTCGAGAAGAGCTTCATTGAGACGGTGGACGGATTTGGTGATTCGCTCGAGCAGCAGGGACTGCCTCTCCTCCTGTTGTGCATTAGAGTACGATCATGGCAGCAGTGTGGTCAGTTTCGGTCAGCTTGGTACCATGCCACAACCTGATATTTCGGCCATTAGTCAGTTTGTTGCTTACATGTGGGTTCTCCATGATGTCGAGTTGAGATGAGATGGTGGTGAAAACGATCGTAGACTGAGTGGAGATGATCAACTCTGTAAAGCTTGTGTCACTTTTTTTTGGTGTTGCTCTCTCTCACTCTCTCCCAAAATCACCGACACGCGCGCGTCAAGCTTTCGTGTCAAAGCACTTTCCAAAACACTCGTGCGAATTTACACAAGATGCAAGAAAGCTATGCTCTAACAATTTGCGATTTTTGAGAAAGCAGAGGCCGCGTACTGTACAGTACAGGTCGACGTGGAGCAAAAGATGACGCCGAAGAACTCGCGGAAGAAATGCGTCAGATGGAGCTGGAGTGAGCCAATACAGTATTGGAATATTTGGAAGGCGGCACGGCAGGCACAAAAGAAAGCAAGAAGATCTTCTGGCTTTCTCGCCGCACGCTTGGAATCTGTGCGCCTTAGCCATCCCCACGCAGTTCCAACAACCTCGTCCTTTCTTCTTTCCCCCTCATCGCCTCAAGATCATCCACAAAGGACACCATCTCCCACTCGGTGTTCTGATCCTCTCACTTCTTGCCTTTGCACCTGCTATCCGCGCCTCTGCCTCTGCTGTCATCGCAGTCGCAGTCGCCCAGCTAGCTCTGCAGCATGAAGGTCGCCATTCAATCGCCCGAGATTGCTAGCATCTCGCTGCACAAGAAGATCCCTACCCATTTGCATCTCTACGTCATTCCCTTCCTCTCGCTTTACCCCGTCTGGGCTTATGCCTACTACCTCAAGTACGATGAATGGGTCAAATCCGAGGAGTGGACCTTTGTCTTCTCCGTGCTTCTCATCTCCGGTCACGCACTCAGCTTCTTGATCACCAAGTGGAGCATCGCTGCTAAGGCCGCCACTACCTGCGTCAGGGCCAAGAGCCTCGATGATGCCAAACTCGTACGTGTCTACCCACTCGCTCACAAGGGTGAGGGTGCCATCGTCGCTCTGGACCGAGTCGAGAGGCCCAACCTTCCCATCGAGATCTCGTTCACGTACCAGGCCGACAAGTACATCCTTGCCACGCCTGACGCTTCCGCTGCCCCCACCGACATCTTCGTCTCGCCCCTTATCAAGGAGCCCACATTCCGCCGATTGCCTTACCCCGCCGACGCCAACCCTCCACTTTCGCAGTTCCAGTCCTATCGCGGGTTCAAGACCGAGAAGGACGTCGAACTCGCTCTCGGCACCTTTGGCAAGAACGAGCTCAACATTCCCCAGCCCAAATTCATGGACCTCTTCCTTGAACATGCAGTTGCGCCCTTCTTCGTCTTCCAGATCTTCTGTGTCGGTCTCTGGATGCTCGATGAACATTGGTACTACTCACTCTTCACGCTCTTCATGCTCGTCGTCTTTGAATGCACCGTCGTCTTCCAGCGTCTCCGCACGTTGAGCGAATTCAGGACCATGTCGATCAAGCCATACAACATCTGGGTCTATCGTGCTGGAAAGTGGGCTGAGATGCAGACTTCGGATCTCCTCCCAGGTGATCTCGTCTCCATCGACCGCTCCAAGGAGGACTCTGCTACACCATGCGATCTTTTGCTCGTTGGTGGATCCACCATCGTCAACGAGGCCATGCTTTCGGGTGAGAGCACGCCTTTGCTCAAGGAAAACATCGAACTCCGTGACGGCAAGGACATCCTCGACGTCAATGGCGCCGACCGCAACAACATCGTCTTTGGCGGCACCAAGGTTCTTCAGACTACCGCTCCCGAGGCCGACAGCGCTTACGCCAAGATCAAGGCTCCCGACAACGGCGCACTCGGTATTGTCCTCCGCACCGGTTTTGGCACTTCGCAGGGTCAACTCATCCGTCTCATGGTCTTCCAGAACGAATCGCGTGTTACCGCCAACAACCTTGAAAGCTTCGTCTTCATCGGCTTCTTGCTCGTCTTTGCCATTGCCGCTTCGGCGTACGTCTGGAAGGTCGGAAACGAGATGGAGAGACCCAAAGGCAAGCTCCTGCTCGATTGCGTTCTCATCATCACTTCGGTCGTCCCTCCTGAGCTGCCAATGGAGTTGAGCATGGCCGTCAATGCTTCCCTCATGGCTTTGGCCAAGTACGCCATCTTCTGTACAGAACCTTTCCGCATTCCCTACGCTGGACGTGTCGACGTCTGCTGCTTCGATAAGACCGGTACAATCACTGGTGAAGATCTCGAGGTTCAGGGTGTCGTCAACTGCACTCCTGGCGGAGACTCGCCCTTGATCCCTCTCAAGGAGGCTTCTGCCGAGACCACGCTCACCCTCGCTTCCGCCCATGCTCTCGTTTTGCTCGAAGATGGACTTGTTGGTGACCCTATGGAGAAGACCACTTTGGAGGCAATGGACTGGAAGCTCAACAAGGGCGATCTCCTGACCCCTACCGACCCCAAAGCAGGCCCGCACCGATTCGGCGTTCAGGTTCGTCGTCGATTCCAGTTTTCTTCGGCCCTCAAGCGCATGTCTACCATTAACCACGTTATCGACCAGACCGGCAACCGTCGTGTCTTTGTCGCCGTAAAGGGTGCACCTGAAACTCTCAAGTCTATGTACACGGAAGTGCCAGCTCACTACGACGACACCTACAAGGGTTTCACTCGTCGTGGAAGCCGTGTTCTCGCTCTCGGTTACAAGTTTGTGGATGGTGTCGCTCCTAACGACACCAATGCTATCAACAACCTTCAGAGGGACAAGGTTGAGGGCGGTCTTAA
Source organism: Pseudozyma thailandica (assembly GCA_023212835.1). NCBI lineage: Eukaryota > Fungi > Basidiomycota > Ustilaginomycetes > Ustilaginales > Ustilaginaceae > Pseudozyma > Pseudozyma thailandica. The sequence continues at coordinate 528,773 of JALCCH010000011.1, forward strand.
GTTTGCTGGATTCCTCGTTTTCCACTGCCCACTCAAGCCGGATGCCGTCGAGAGCTTGAAGGAGCTCAACGACTCTTCGCACCGATGCATCATGATCACTGGAGACAACCCGCTCACTGCTGTCCACGTCGCTACTCAGGTTGAGATTGTCGACCGCCAGACTCTCATCCTTGACGTCCGTGAGGGCGCCACCTCCGAGCAGGATCTTGTCTGGCGATCTGTCGATGAGTCCGTCATCATGCCCATTAAAGCCTCCGACCCTATCGACACCAAGCTTTTCGACAAATTCGACATCTGCATCACCGGCGTAGCCATGAAGCAATATCAAGACAACGCCATCGCCTGGAATCATCTTGTTCAGAACACCTGGGTCTACGCCCGTGTCTCGCCCTCGCAGAAGGAATTCATCCTCAACTCGCTCAAGTCTCTTGGCTACATCACCCTCATGGCTGGTGACGGAACCAACGACGTCGGAGCTCTGAAGGCTGCCAACATCGGCGTTGCGCTCCTCGACGGAACTAAGGAAGACCTCGAGAAGATTGCAGAGCACGCCAGGAACGAGAGGATGAAGAAGGTCTATGAATCTCAACTCTCGCTCACTGCACGATTCAATCAGCCGCCTCCCCCTGTCCCTGCCGCCCTCAAAGAGAAGTATCCCGAGCTTGAAAAGGCGCGCGATGAAGCACTCGCAAAGATGAACACGGCAAGGGCGACTGACAGGACTGCCAAGTTTGATCTCTCGGCGATCACTGCTCAGATGGCAGATGCGGATTTGGACGATGGTCCCCCCCAGATTAGGCTGGGAGATGCGTCGGTCGCTGCGCCCTTTACGAGCAAGTTGTCGAATGTTGCTTCGATTCTTTCGATTATCAGACAAGGAAGGTGCACGTTGGTGGCTACGATTCAGATGTACAAGATCCTTGCGCTCAACTGCCTTATCCAGGCTTATTCGCTCTCGGTGCTCTACCTCGATGGTATCAAGTTCGGCGATTACCAGATGACGATTCAGGGCATGCTGGCGTCTGTCTGTTTCCTTTGCATCTCGAGGGGACAGCCGATTGAGAAACTTTCTAAGGAGAGGCCGGTGGCAAACATTCTCAATGCTTACGTGTTCGGGTCGATTCTGACGCAGACGGCGTTGCATATTGCGACCATGTACTACGTCCAAAAGCTCTCGGTCGCTTTTGAGATGCCGGAAGATGTGATCGACCTCGAAGCCAAGTTCTCCCCCTCGCTCCTCAACACCGGCGTCTACCTTCTCGGCTTGTCTCAGACAATCTCGACGTTCGCGGTCAACTACATCGGACGCCCATGGCGCGAGTCGATCCGGGAGAACAAGTACCTCTACTACGGCCTCGTCAGTGTAGGTGGTATTGCTATTGCGGGTGCGACCGAGTTCATGCCCGAGCTGAACGAGTGGTTGCAGCTCGTGAAGATGCAGCCACAGTACCAGATGAGATTGGTGCTTATGATGGCGCTCGACTTCTTTGGTAGTTATGCGTCGGAGAGCTTCTGGAGTCTCTTCGCTGACGTCAAGCCTAGACCTTTGGTTACGAAGGGTAGCGAAAGAAGGACAGAGAGAAGGAAGCAGGAGCAGATTCAGAAGAGTCTGGATGAGCAGAGGGTGGCGGGTGAGAAGAAAGAGTTGTAAGGAACGGAAATGTGGAGTTGGAGCATTGTATATAGGCTAGAAGGCTAAATTTCAGTCATTTATCAGAGTATGAGAAGGGAAGATGTGTGCGATTAGAGTATGCGTGTGTACAGGGAATGAAGGAGATGCTGTGCGATTGAGGAAGAATGTGTATGAAGAATCTAGTGGGGATGTCAAGAATTTGCGTCGGGGGTAACAGGGGTTCCAATGATAGCTTGCTGAGACATGGCGTCTGTCAAAGAGTGCGTCTCGGATTTGGAAGCTTGGGTATGAGCTTATTGAGCGATGTTGGAGGATAGGATGGCTGCGTAGTTTCGAGGGGGCGGGAAACTTCCATGTCGTTCAAGTGGAGTTTGTCGAGATGCAGCATTGGGTAAGGAGGAGCTACTGGGAGCTACCTCCGGGAAGATCGCTGAGCTCGATGTCGAGGTTGACGTGTACTTGGCCGAGTGTGTCGTCCTGACCGCTGGTGGTAGTAGCGCCTTGTGCACCGTTTGTGCCAGTGCCTGCTCCGCAGTCAGAAGTTTGTCGAGCGTTGACTTTCTTGAGCAAGAAAGGCATCGTCAACATAGGAAGAGAGATAGGCGGGATGGCGAGATGAAGCGACGTGGCCACGAGGTTGGGGCTAGACTTGGTCTTGATGGCAATATACATGACCAGGCCATGATGCAGACTGCTCAGCAAAGCGAAGACATAGAGTCGAACGCTCACCTTGAGCTTGCTGCTGCCCTTGGTGACGAGGCCTTGGAATGTCCAGATCGAGACGAGAGTGTAGAGAAGGGTGGTGGCAATGTTGGCTAAATCCAAAAGGGTCATATTGCGTGACGACAGGTGATGTGAATGGCCGCGTTCCTGAGATTGAAAGGGGTTTGAATACGTTGAGACTTCCAGACGGTTGGCGAGAGATGGTACACGAATCAAGATGGTATCAAAGCTCGCCTGTTCGCCCAGTTAATATAGCCCTTGAACAGACAAGCATCGCCACAACAGTCCACGTCTTCGTGGCTTCTGCGAGAGGCTCGAGAAAGGAATCTTGTCATTGAGGAAGGAAAGGAGACCGGTCGGTCTGCGCACCACTGCCTTAAGCAGGATCAGCAGGGGCAGCGAGGTATTGCCAAGTGCCTTCAAGGGGCAAAGTTGTAATTCTCGTATTCACGCCTCCTCGACTTCTCGCACTTCTCGCACTTCTCGCCTTTCTCGCCTCGGCTATTTCATTTTTGGGGTGGTGGACCCTTTCTCGTGTGTCGGCAGATTTCGAGCATGATACAGTAGCCCGCTTGAACCATCGGCTTCCCCGCGTTTTTGTGTGTGCTCAGCGTGTGTTTCAGTGTTGTTTCGGAGTCAGTGGCCAAGATGCTCCTTCAGTCTTGCTTTTTGACGTCTACCCTCTTCAACTTCGCTATCATCTGCTTGCCCTCTTTCACTCGGTCCCTATCCGCCATTTTCTTTTCTCGACTCAGGAAGCGTTGAACACGCCGGTCCACCCATATCGTTCGAGCGTCGGGGCCGATTTGCTCTGTCAGACTATCTGGTTCAGGAAGCGATGAGCGTCCCACTGCGAGCAGGGGAGGTGGCGGACAGTCCCAGTCCCAGTCCCTCTGGCAAATGCAATAACTGCGTAAAACGACGAGTGTTATGCTTTCCGCATTTGCTTGGGCCGCCTTGCTCACCTTGTCGCAGCTACAGGAAGACCACGTTGCCGCCCTGCTCGCACGGCACCAACGTCACCGTCAGCTCTTCGACTGAGATGTCCGCTTCCTGTTCCACCTCGTCGTCGTTTCAATCGCATTCCAGAGCGAGCTCAGTGGCTTCAGAGTCCGGTCCCTCAGAATGGGGCTCTGACTTCATCGCGCTTTATCGTGACCCCCACGTGCGTATGGGAGCGTTGAGGAACTGCATTACAACCTTCAGCCTTCAGACCTATGGCATGTATGCTTTCCTAGCCTCAAATGCATTTGCAAACAAATACGTTCCCTTTCTCCGTATCATTGGTGAACCATTCGCCGAGACCGACATCATCGCAACTCGCGAGTATTACGAAGCAGCCCTCATTATTCTAGCTGCGGCATGTCAAGGAGCTGCACGTTCGGATATTCGGGAAAAGGCCCAATTGCAAAGCATCTTCAAGAGCGGCTATCTGTCGCTTGTTCGAGATGGAACCAAGCTACTTCAAACAGAATATGTCGGGCTCGCTTCGCTCCTGATTATGGCGGACCTTGTGTGCTCCCCTTCAACCGATGCGCATTGGGCCACACAATTTGGACTGAGCTCGGTTTCCACAAGCGAGGACATCTTCAAGATTGGACCTTTGAGTCACGAAGGGATCACCCGCTTCGCATCATGGCTTTACTTTGATGGCAAAGAGGCAAAGGCGCAGAGCAGCGACTTGAGTGACGTTATAGACTCAAAATCGCTGTTTTGGCATGTCTATGTCTTCGACGCTGTCGACGCTGAGCTTCGCGATATCAGACCCTTCCTACTAGCCAAGGACGCGGAGCTGAGGCCAAGACAGAAGGAAACGAGGATGGGCAAGAACATAGACATACAAACTTTGTTGGTAAAGCTTGCTGTAATTTGCCGGAAAGCTTCCACTCTGGCCTACGAGACCAAGCGCGGATTTGTTCACGACACGCAAACCGTTCCATCGGTGTTTATTCTCCTCAAAGAGTGGGATGCCCAGGTATCGGTCCTTCTAGCGCAGTTCAGTGCGAATACGGGCGGTGACACTGCACTCCAAGTCCAGCGAGCACAGCTACTAGTGTTGTATTACTGGCAACCCCTGTTCCTGAGCTCTCTGGATGTGACACACACGCTGCAACGGGACGAGGACACAGACATGGAGAACTATTATTTCGCTCGCGAAGTGTTTTATGACATTATGACAACGATCGACTGCCTAGTGCAGGTATGCAAGCATGGGGAAGCCATTCACCTTTGGGAGACTTGTCCATCGAGACTCATCTCTGTGCTTCTCGGAATCGCAGCTACATGCATTGAGCTTGCTGTGGTAGTCATGGACATATTCGATTACAGCACAACGATCCCTGCTTCGCTTCAAAAACTTCTCCGCCTGGCAAGAAGCTGCAAGGATATTGCGAAACTGAACAGGGTGAGCCAAGTGGGTCACATCCTGGACAAGGTTGAGGTGCAATTCCAGATCGCCGAGGATCAGTTGAAAATAAACTTCGGCACATCGTTGGATGAAGAGCTAGCAGATGCCGAGATGGAAGAAGACGATTATCCAGCTATCGGCTCCGAACTGCCTGAGATAGGCTCGTCAGATGAGTTTAGCCAGCTCAGTAAGACCTCGGACTCAACACCTCTGGCAAGGCAGCAACCCACCGTATGGGCAAGAAACCCCACCATCGATCCGGCTCTGCTTAAACCTGTAGCTCCAATGCAAGCTATAACGCGACAAGGAGGCCCACGCGAGAGCAGTAGCGTTGGCAGCGTACAAGCAGGAACGTCCTTTTTGTCCCAACAGCTGGCTAGGGAACTCTCTCTGCTTCCAACAGATCAGCCCATGGATGGTCCAAAGGCGATGTGATGATCTACCAAACTCTCAGCATCATCTTACTTCAACATTGGATTCCGCAATTCGTCGTCACAGGTGTATCGTCGTCTCACGCATCGCTTTTTTTTTTATTCACTTCTCTTGTCCATACATTCATTGTTTTAACTCGCGGACAGGAACACATCGGCTTTCTACAAATGAATTTTAGCTGTGCGCCCTTCTGCATGGCTCAAGTTTGTCGTTACGCATGCTTGGCACGTCCTCACTTGTCCGCCTTTTTTGGTCAAGTACAGTAAGTGAGAGGTTTTCATCGCCCGAAACGTCTAGCTTGTCCACCATTGCTGAAGCTGACTTGAGGGATGCAAGTTTGTCTGTAGGGAACACAGGTGAAGAGTCGAAAGTCGGTTCGTGGATACGTCAAGTACTGCCACTGCTGGTCTATTACAATCTCATCATCCAAACCATGCCGAGAAGCCACGTCTAGTCATTGCAGGACTTGCGATTGCGTTTGAGTGCATTCCGTCCAGACCGGCATTGTCGTACAATTGCCATCCTCAGCATTAGTTTTGAGCTTTCCGGCGTTGAGCTTTTTGCAAAGCTCATCGCCACCAACAGGCTTTGATTAAAATCTGACTCTGTGCCAAGAATAATCTATCCAAAAATGCGGGGGTCAGAAATCAACCGAAAAAAAAAAGTATCCAGACACGCACGAAAGACAATGAAACCCTAATCGATCCTGACATCTCGATATGCTTTCTCTCGATATACAGAGGGCACAGATATGAGCGCCTTGAGGCGTTGGCAGCTTATCCTCAAGACACCAGCGGGGATGGCGAGGCCTCGACAAGAGGTCTGATTTCGGGATTGGACGGATAGAATGAGCAAGCCAGCCCCAACCTCTCGGAGATACAAACGGATCGCCCACTTCTTCATCTCAGCAGTATCTGCTTGCAAGAAACATCAGCACGAGCAGCGAGCACACATGTAAGACTCGATTCAAAAAGATGGCATTTGGATACGAAATCAAACGCAAGACATGGGAAAACGCTAGACGATGATCAATACAAGTCGTACAGAGGCGCGAGCGAGGTATTAGTCAAGCGAATCAGGTCATAATGCAACATGGCTTTGTTGGCCAAATTGGAACAGGGTGGAGAAAAGGTAGCCAGAGTCGACAAAGAGTCTTCGTAGGCATCGCAAGAAAGCGGAAGTAGATTGTGTGCTCGAAGAAGACTTCAAGCTTTCCGTGGGTGCACGGCATTGTGCAAAGGACAGGATCTTGAGAAGAAAAGACGCTTAAGCATCCTCAGCGCGGGGCTCCTGCGAGATGGCACCGTAGCCACCAGAGGCGGGGGAACCAGCAGGAGCGCAGAGGCTCTCGGGAACGAGGACGTGACCCTCATCAGGGGTAGCGAGGAGCAACCAAGCACCCCAGAGAGGCTTGGCGATGACATCGAGGATGGCAAAGAAGAGAATCTCTTTGTCGGGGTTAAGCTTGCCAGTTCCCTCGCAGAGAGCGAAGGCAACGGGGTAGAGGGTCCAGACAACGACGAGAGCGAGGGAGATCTGGTTGTAGAGACCGCCAACCTTGGGGCTGCGCATGAAAGCGGTGGATCGGCCCGAGGTGATAAGCTGGAGGAGGACCCAGGCGAAAGCGACGCAAGAGAAGGTGAAGAAGCCCCACTTGCCAGTCTTGGTAGGGTGGACGCCAGCAATGACACCGGTGACGATCATGACCTCGTCAGCAAGGACAAGGACGATAATCTCAGCAACGGGAAGGCCAGCGAGGAGAGTAAGATCGAAGAGCAAGAGAGGGGTGGTAAGAGCCCAGTCGAGGTCTGTAGAGGCAGATTTTCGGAGAAGAAAAGCAGCAAGATTGTCAGCATTCTATGTTCAGAAACAATTAGTAGAGAGATTGCCGCGAAATATGAGTGTAGCACCTCCGCGCTGTGAATGCAGCCTCACTCAAGCCCGACAGCTTTCGGTCAAACTTACATCGAGCGTAGAAGAATTCACGAGGTGCCTTGTGGCTTTCTCCGATAGTAGCAACAGTCTTTCCAACGCCAGTGGCCATGGCAAAGTACGAGAGGGCGGCAATAGCAGTGATGAAGAAAGTGGTAGTGTGCATGAGACGGTAACGGTAAGAAGCGCGCTGGGACGAGATGAAGAAAAGAACCGAGAAGCCGGCCATGATGAAGAAAACAACCCAGAGGTAAGTGTGACCCCACTGAGTGGATTCGATGGGGTGCTCAAGGTGAGGTGGGATGGGGGGAATGCCGACATCGGGCTTCTTGAAGGCGTCGAGGACGCTGTCGTAGTAGAACGAGTTCATGGTGATTGAAAGCTAATTGTGTCGTAGGGAAGGGGAGGGAAGACGACGACGACGAAAAGGGGAAGCTTGAAGATGGTGGTGGAGGAGGAAGGACAAGAGGTAACTGTGCGAATCTGAATGTAAGTGGATGGCTAATAAGGATTGGGAGAGGTTTGGCTTATTCGACACGGTCCAGTGGTTATGCTCAGCATTGCATCTGTAAGCCTCATCAGAAGGCGGAAAGTCAAGCACATGGGCTGCAGACGCCCAAAGTCACGGACGCACGGACGGACGAGGCTGAGCCAGTGGATAAGCGAAGGAGCTAGCAGATGAGCGCAAGATGGGCATCAGAGATCGCATATCCATTCGTGAGAACGCCGAGCACTTTGTTGGAACGAAGGCGAAAAGAAAAAGAGTCAAATGACCTTTTGAGCATCGATGCTTCGCGAAAGGTGACTTGCCTTGGGGAAAGGTGGAGGAGAGACAGAAAAAGCAAAGGCACCTGAGGTCAGCATGCACGTTGCGCCTGCCAGACTTTTTTTGGCAAAAGAGCGCGCAGTCAAACTGCAAAAGCTGACAGCTAGGATGCATGCATACGCGACAAGGTACTGTAACGACCCTCTCGGCTGCCCGCCTTTACCCTAGTTAGCTACTGTACATGCCTGCGGGGGATTCGGTCAGGAAGATCGGAGCACAGAATCTTCTCTCAGGCCACGACGCAACGTGACTTCACCATGCCCAATGCCCAACGCCTTGTTCAAGCGCGTAAAGTGCCCACTTTTTCCATCAGGTCTTCCCTTGTCTCGAAAAGAAGTCTTTCTTCGCCCGCGAAGGTCTGAACAGCTCCTTTTGCGTATCAATCAGTGCAGAACTTGACGCGATGGAAGGTGACTTCTCGATTGTGACATGTGCGACGACTCAGATAACAGCAAGCAACATTCCAAAAGCTGTCTGTCTGTTCGAGCGATGGAAGCTTGTCTCACCCTCATCCAGAACGAACTCGGCTACTCGTGTGTGAACATGCGGAAGTGCTCGAGCCAGGGACTCATGCATTCTCGTCTTTGGTAGCGAATTTGAGGCGGGGCACAAAATTGCGGACGCTCGGTGACGCTTGGGCGTATTCTAGCTTTGCACTCGCGAACGAAAGAAAGATAAAGAGAGAGAGAGAGAGAGAGAGAGAGAGAGAGAGAGAGAGAGAGAGAGAGAGAGAGAGAGAGAGAGAGAGAGAGA